>JAOBAS010000072.1:21424046-21445923 GCA_025311575.1 Elanoides forficatus
CCCCCCCGCTACCAAAACCTTGCCACACAAAGCCAATACAAGAACATTATAAGAAATACATAAACTACCTCTGAGGTCTCTTGTTAAAAGGTTGTATATGAAGAAGTGGATTCAAAACCACCATGTTTTGGAGCCCTACCTGAAAAAACCCCGTAGCTCTTGTTTACTCTTGATATCTAATGGGTTGAATACTACAATTTATCAAAATCCTGAAGAACATACTCCCTTAAAGTGCAAAGACTTAATCTACAAGAACAAAAATAACTAAAAGCACCTGCACTCTTAAAAGGAGGATTTCCTCTCACTCATAACTTATTAACGAGCAATAAAGTGTTCAAACTCTGGAAAAATCAGAAAGTATCTGTTTTCCTGCTTTCCAAAACCAGCCCTAGTATTAAAGAACTTAATATGTTGAAGTCACCAGTCAAAACAACTTTATTAGCCCATTTTGGTCAAATTCCCAATAAAAATGAAGACATCTCATTTTTCTTTCTTTCTCCAAGCCAGACATTTCGGAATCTGTCAATGACAAGTGCTGTAGCCATCCTTCAGCCCTAGTTAAGCACCATTAGTTATATGGACTTAATAGATAACCTATTCAAAAGCAGTGTGTTGAAAACGTTCTTCCAAACCATTGGCTGGTAATGAAATATCAGCTCTTTCACATTAAGTTACATTATATCATGGTGTTGCTTCACCTCTTCACAATATAATTCTCTGCTGAGAGATCAAGGATGCTGCCAATCCCTTGCCCTTTAATCAAACCTGAATGCTCAAATGTTTTATCTGGCTTCTATGTGTTACTTTGGCCTTGCACACAGTCTTATTTAACTCCTCTGTGGTTTCTGTAAAGTTTGATAGGATGTCTTGGTGTGATTACGGCTCCTATGTGTGCTGAAGTTATTACTGCAGTATAATAAAATGCATTGTCAATTGGGAATTAGCAAACTAGCTAAGATAAAATAACTGAAATCCTGCACCTTCATTAAAACTGGATTCAAGCTGTGATTATCAAAGAGAAGGAAGCATGGGCTTGCAGCTAATGCCACAGCTATATGCTAAAGTCTTCAATTCCTGGTAGTCTCAAAGGTTTCTTGCTTGATCTGGAGGTGTGCCTCTTAGGGCCATGACATTGCAAGCACTTGCTGATAAAACATCTAGTCACATTTGCAAAGATTTCTCAAAAAGTCCTTGCATATCACTGACTTTCAAAATTATGCAAGTATGAAAGCTTGCACTTTTAAAAACTTCAGCACACATATATCTGCACCTCCAGAAGCCTGCGTACCTTGGAAACATTGAAAGTTGTGTGTTCTCACCAGTTTTCATCTTTTAACTTGGGATAGCATTGTCAAATCACTGCAGTGTTCAGAAGATAATCTTACCTGTGAGCCACCCTGACGGTCAGGGTGGCTTATGGTCTTATGGTCATAAGACAAGGATGCTCTGCACAGCCATCTTCTAGCAGAAGTGTAGAAAAGATCTCAATACAAAGCAGTTAGGTTTTTTTCATCATCCTGTCTGATAAACTTCTGGCACTACTTTTGTGAGATTTGCTGTAAAAGGAAAGAGTTATAGCTCGGAAAGCCTTTTTTCTTTTTTTTTTTTTAATCTCTTTTCCTATTTCAGATACAGAGGTGGAAAGATCAAACACATTACTAATAAAGCATATTTCTCCCTCAGGATCCCCTCCCCAGAAGTCCCATCAGTGGAAATCCTGGATTAACTGCGTTTATAGTAGTCTAAAATCCACCAGCCCATAAAGCAAATGGTTCAAACACAATTATTACTGTACTGTTTGCAAAATATTAAGTTGTTTCAGAAATTCCTATATGCCAGGGGACCCTTTTGGTAAAGGGGACCCATGCACCACATGAGAGAAACAGTGTTTCCCTGCAGCATCGTGCTAATAGGACTGCCATGGAGGTAGTTGTTAAACACTAAAGAATGAAATGGGGAAAGAGAATGATAATATCACCTCCAAAAAGGTCTGAAAGAGGTACCTTTCAAAGGCACCTGAGCCAATGATGTGAATTGACTGAAAAAGCAGAAATCCAAACAAAGCTCATAAGGCACTTTCAATTTTGGACCTTTCTTTAGCATTTGTCAAAGAATTGAAGGAAGAATAAGGACATGGATATTGAATGAAAGCAAAATGGCCATTTTAAAGAGAAAAGTCTAATCTTTACTGCATTTTGTTTTGAATTGATGAAAGTGAAAACCTCAAAATTTTTCCCTGTTAGGCAAGTAGACACAATTATTTTATATACCCAAATTTCACTGCTTTTTCCAATGAAAACAATGGGTAGTTTCTCTCTCTTCATTAACACTAGTGAAGAGAAGTAGCATTAGAAGTAGCAGAATCTGATGAATAATGCTTACTGATTTTATTGCAACATAACTTAGGACATTCCTTTTCAAAAAAATTAATTTTTATAAATTTATTACATAAGACTGAAACACTCTAAAATTCTTAAAGCAAATTAGCAGAGTTCTCCTCAAACAACCTCTTTTTATTTTCAAGAGGAATCTGCAGTTCTGTAGTAAAAGCAACTCAATCAGCATGTTCCCCTATTCTATTCTGTATCCAACGCACAGCATTCTAAACTAAATTCAACTTCTAATTCCATGCTAAAACTATGGCTTCCACTAGAGGCAACTCTCTCAATTCATTTCAACGGTCAGAATTCAATTAGCAGAAAGTGACAACCTGGATTTAGATTTTAGTATGTGTTGATTCTAGACCCTGTCATAAAACCCACATCCAGGCAAGACCTTGAAACTCCATCTCTTTCTGGATGATCTTCTTTCTCGAATGGAGGAAGATCTGTTATGTTCAGATGCAAGAGCTTCGTGGTATACTGAGTAACTTCTGAAGAGATTATGGAAGGCTCTGCACCAAACTGCTAATTGATCAGTTGAAAACTCTTGAGTGAAAGAGATGAGTTGGGTAACTTTTCTAAAGCATGGAGAGTGCTATTTTTCTAGAACTGAGAGTCCTTCAGCTTTAGCGTACCTTTTAGTAGCAAAACAGAAAGCAAACACCGTTGTGGCTTTTCCCAATTATAAGGCCTGACTATGATTTCACTGCAAGATAAAGCAAGAATAAGTCTGATCTACATTTACAAACATTAAAAATTGGCATGTACAGACTTAAAGAATGTTCTGTAGAACATCCACTGATAACTGCTTTCCGTATTTGGCACTGATGACCTGAGCTCTGTATTACATTAATGACTGTTTTGTTAGTCTGTAATTTTATGGTTTCATACTTTTTAAAAATCTTTCTGCCCATAATCAAGCACAAGTCTCGATTTGCTTTTGATTTAAAAAAGTAAGATCATCTTTATTGGTAAACATACTATATTGTTTTAAATTTGTTCACTTTATTTGAATATCTGTCTTACACAGTACCTTGCAGGTTATGAATATTCAAGAGATCTTCTCCTGCTAAGCAATTTCAATTAATCTGTCTCCCACGTCATAATCAGAGAAATGGTTTGCATTTTTGACAGAAAATGGACAGAGTCCCAGAAATCCACTGCCTGCCAGAATTTAAACTTCCCACGGTTCACAGAAGAAATCATGCTGTATTTACTACCAATGCTACAATCAGGTTGCAATAAATGTTACTTTGAATTAGATGTGCTTTAATTTACCATGACTTCTGCATCTCTAGGCACCCTGTTGGGGTTGTGCTGTTAATATTAACTGAAGCACATAGTTCTTTTGTTACTCATTAATGGCTCTATTCAACAGAAATTGAATTTCCACAGCTGCCAAGCACTGGAAGATCCTAAGGCTGGGTACCCACAGAGCCTAATGCTGATGCAACTGATAGAATTTCCTTCCCAGACAGTGAGAGCTTTCTCCAGGGCTGCCATACCATCTCAGATGGCCTTCCACAGCCCACTCATCTAGATCCAAGGAGAAGAACCACATCCAGGTAACGGACTGAACTGTTTCTGGAAGTGTTAACACACCTCTCCATTTCAAAAGGTATCCTCTGGACATTACAGGGCTTTCCAGGTATTTCAAGTTACAACTGTGCTACAAATCTGGCATGAAAATATTTAATTAAACTCTATGAAAGTTGTTGAAAGCACACTTTTTAATTGAGTTGATAACAGGTAATAGGAAAGCATGCATTTTCAATGCTTTCACTCTTCCATTTTGTCAAAGGACATCCAAATTTGGTTTTTATGGTTTCCAAAATATGTTTCTCAGGATACAGGATTCCTGCTTTACTAGAAAGTCTCCTGAAGTCAGAAAAAGCTGAAGTTCTCACAGCTACTTCATTTCAATAGCCATTTTATGTTAGATGATTAATGTGAGGACATGGAACCAAAACTTGTTTCCGTACGCTAAGATTCCTGACGATGCAAGTGATTTCTGCTAAATATAGGAGCTTAAGATAAATCCGTTAGTAATATTTGTTTCTCCTGTAACCTAATCTTGACTAAAATTATTAAAACTTCAATGAAAGCATTTTAATATAGCACTTGTCAAAAACCTGGCATTTCTGTAATGTAGTTCTTCATGTCTTTTCTTACTTCGTCAGTCAACCAGCTTATGCTGGGGTTGCAGAAAGGTATTAAACACCAGCTGAGCAGCATAATATATGGAGATGGAATACTATAATAAAAGTAGCACCACCAAGAAAGCCTTTCCAGCCTTTGCAACCTGTTTTCTACCTGAAAAGATATCTTGAGACTATATCCAGACAATTCTCAACCTGTCATCTGCAGGTATTTTACAGCCCCTGCCTATTACAAGGAGGGAGGACCTACAGTAGAAGTGGTTTATTTCCATGCTAATAATTAGGAGAGAAAAGCCAAATTTTTTTCTCAAAATTCCAGGGTCTCAATATCATCAAAATGGCATGCAATGTTCCTATTTATGTCTGAGATGAGAAATTGATTGGATTTATACAGTTTTACCCTGTTGCTACTCTGATTTTCTCTTTACTCCAGATACATACAACATTCCAATGACTTTCCAAATTCATGCCAGGAATGTACATTTAGATAATTAAAATTAGTATCTATAGATTAAAAACTCAAAGTTATAAAATGTAATAAAATAAACTAAAGACAAGACAAATACACCAGAGTAGCTGATTCTCTGCCAGCATGAAAATTCATTATATTCAGTAGGACTTACTTTAAGCTCCAGGACTCATCTCCTGTATTTCCAGAATCTACACCAATGTTAGTCTGCAGATCATAGAAAGCATGACTTTACAAATGGTCTTTGTAATTAACATGAATGAAAGGTTAGCAGCACTGGGTATACTTTTTTTATTCAAGTATAACAAAAATCAATATAATTTAACAGAAATTGCTACTAAGCTTCATGTTAAATAAATATATATATACATTTTTTTAAGTTGTATTTTGACCTTTTCTAGGTAAGCCTTACATGTCTTTCATATTAAACAAAGAAGTTTAACTAAGTCAGTGAGTTCAGCTGTAGGAAAATAAAGAGTAGACTATCTACCATCATACATTTCAGACAGGGAGTCCTTCATGAGCATCAGAAGACATACATACCTTTGCCATTTTCATGACATTTTATTGTGCAACACCTGGCATAATATAGTCTCAATTACATAGGTCCATAAAGATAGCACTATTGCTGTTGATAATAAATGTTCATGCTTCTCATTCCGCACTCTCAGATGGAGTCATACAACATACTGCACTGTACACTGTCCAGCTATTTTTTATACTGGACTATAGAAGCATAGAATATCTCAAGTTGGAAGAGACCCATAAGGGTCATTGAGTCCAACTCCCTGCTCCTTGCAGGACTACCTAAAAATAAACCATATGACTAAGAGCGTTGTCCAGACGCTCCTTGAACTCTGACAGGCTTGGTGCTGTGACCACTTCCCTGGGGAGCCTGTTCCAGTGACCAACCACCCTCTCAGTTAAGAACCTTTCTCTCTGAGGCCTCTCTACCCTCGAAGGACTCCACAGCTCCTCCTAATTTGGCATCATTGGCAAACTTAACTTAATATACTTTCGATTCCTGCATCCAGATAATCTACAAAAACAGTAAAGAGCACTGGCCCTAAATTTGAGCTCTGTGGAGCTGTCATCAACTCTTTCTCGATTTTTCCATCCATTTTTAGTTTCTCTTGCTGTACTTCTATCTAGGTTGCTTTCTTGCTTTGGGGATTTTAAAATTTTTTTTAGGCATTTATGAAACATTTTCAAATTAAAGACAAACTTACATAGGATAGTTCTAGTTACACAGAATTCTGACTCTTTGGGATAAAATTTCAAGAAAAAGCAATTAAATGCTCTAAAAATGTTCATTATTCTACCCAAAGACCTGTTCAAATTGGCAGTCCACTTGCACTGCATGGTAGGTATACAGAGAAACTGTTTTGCAGAAAGTGAAGAAAATAGGGTGAAGAAGCTTTAGTTCATGCTTCTTTGCCAAACAAGGATCAAATATACCTGACAAATGTGTCTCTAAAAATTATCTGAAGGACTGCCAGCAATGGAAAATCCATAATATCACCTAAGTAATTTATTCCAGTGTCCTTGCCATTGGAAAGGCTTTTTGCTGATTTCTACCTTGACCTTTCTTCCTTCTTGCAATCTGAGCTCATCAGCACTCTCCTCTCCACAGAAGGCAGAATAAGTCATTCTATTCCTTTTAGCAAGCACCCCTCTAACTATATAAATAATTGATTCTCAGTGCTTTTCCAACCTTTCCTTTTATAAACATTTACAGGCCTTTCAATTTTTTCTCACAGGTCATATTTGCTAGAGTACGGTTCTTTTCTGGATTCATCTCAATTTATCTATGACTCCGGTTAAGCACCTAAAAACAGATGTTTCTCTGGTAAGGGCTCAGATGTGCTCCTCAAGAAGCAATACCATGACCCACTCATGTTTCTTTTGGTATGAGTTAATAACCAACACTTCCATAAGGGCACCCACGCTGTACTTGTGGAGTTCCTATGTCAATGTGTTAGCTTGTCCTCTCTTGAGTTTCATCTTATTTTTTCCCCAGACCACCTTTATCAGCCTTTTCTCCTACAGTTAGTCACCTCCAAATGGAAATAAGAAGAGTTTTTCATTTTCATAAAAATCTGAACAGCCTTAGATCCCTTATGGGACCACGATCGATACATATCCCTGCTTCAACAGTGAATCTGTGGTAACTAATTCTCTAAATGCTGCTGCATACTACTAAAAAATTTTCAGTCAAGATGGTGGGTTTTAGGCTACAATATTAACCAGTGTCAAAAGCTGGTGCTATTTACTTATCTCTCCCATCCAAACTGCTTGTCACCTTGCTATAATTTGTTTCCACATATTTTGTTCTCAGTAAATCCAGGTTAGTTAATACTCTTTTCCTTGTTATTTTTCAAATGCTTAGAATTCTGGGAACTGAAGTAGCTTGTTGGTCAATATTTCTTGGATCTCTCCTCTACCTGTTTCTATGTAAAAATTAACACTAGGCACTATGCTTGCCATTTCTAGCACTCCTGCTCCACAGCTGTCCTCCATCATTTCTCAAAGGCAACTTCCAACCATTCTGAAATTGCTTCAGCTAGGTCACTGAGCATACTATTATGAAGTTTATCAGACCAGATAATTTGAAAACAACTAATTTATCTAAGTGCTCTCTAATCTGTTCTTACTGCAGTTCAGATTGAACCTTTTGTCATTGGTATTAACTGTGTTAACCATCTGCTCCTGACCGACCTTTTTGTAAAGACTAAATGCAACAAGGTCTGTATAGCATTTGATGTTTTTCAGTTTGGGAAGGGAAAGGGTTTCCTTTTCCCTTTGACATCATTTTACTAATAATAGATTTGCAGAAATTACAATTAGCTTATTTAAAAATGCTTTATTTTTACCCTTGGTATTTCCTGCTACTTAACCTCATTCTGTGCCTTGACCTTCTGACTTTGTTACTACATATTCACATTATACTTCTCTTCCATCAGACTACCAACTAGATAACCAAGTTTACAATTTGTTTTCAGTCTGCTCTTGAAGTCAGTAAAGCTGCCATGTCTTGGCCTTATTTACTCTATCTATCTGTCCTGTGGTATCTCTCTGTAGGCTTTCCTCCCATGTGACCTTTAATAATGATTCTGAGAGTTCATTGAAATGTGTTTTCTGGAAGTTCAAAATCTTTATTCTGCTTTCTCCATTCTTCTGAAGGATCACTAAATCTTATTTCAGTTTCACTCCCTTTCAGTTCACAACCTCAGGCAGTTCTAGAGTTGATTGCCCTCTCTCTCTGCTTGCTGCTGCCTCCACCTTCTTTAGCAACAGAAAGCTTTCACCTGTCAGTTCCTGTGTTTTGTTGGACAACCTGGGTCATTACTTGAATTTATTAAGATCTTCCACTGAATACTGAGTTTTTCACTTGGTGGTGTCTACATTTTGCTTAGGGTGTGTTATCTGATTAAATATTTTCATGTAGACAAATTCACCTAGACTTCCACCATGTAAGTCCACACTTTTTATCATAGATTTTGAATAAGTGTAACTGCATATGTACTGAAAACCACAGGGCAAGCATATTGTGTTCTTTGTGTTCAGGATCACACTTTTTTTTTCCTGAACAAGCTATGTGCTTGTGTATTAGCATTCCAGTAATGAGTAATTCCACAAAACCTGTTATACTAGTTAAGTGATGTTCCTGATTGTGTATTAAGATTTACAACTTCTCCTGTTTATAGTTCATATTGTTTCATTTATGTACTGACGTGCAAGATGTTATTTTTATTAGCTTTCATGAATGAACTCAGCTCTTTGTCTTGTCTAGAAGACTGTTTATAATCATCCATGGTTTCTTCTTACATCCTGCTTCTTGACCTTCACTGAGGTAGTAAGTCAAAGTGCAGAGGTTCTTCCTCCCTCTTTTTAGGTAAATTCATTCTTGTGCAGTAGCCCATGAAACCATTGCAAAACATTTTATACTTATCTTCAGAAAAGGCCAGTGTAGTCAATGCTACTCAAACATCTGAGTTCAAATTACATGGGGTTTGATGGGTGGGGTTTTGTTTGTTTCATTTTTTAAACAAAGCCAGGAGAACTGAAAGGAATAAGTGAACATTGAACCTTATTTCTCTACGCAGTTACGAGAAGGTGCTCCAGAAGCTCATTTCTTTTTTGCTAAAATTGGTAAAATCTGAGAGTAATCTTGCTCCTTGATTGGATTATCCCATAGTTGCCCATTTCAAGACTTGTTAACCCTTCTTTGAAGCAGCTGGTTACTGGGATTGTTGAATACAGAGTACTAGACTAGCTAGGACCCTGACATAGCAATCTGCATGACTCTTTTCTGAGTGATCCTCTTCAGCTTTTTTCATCCATTTTTTCACTAGGGGCCCAGCTGCTGCTCCTAACACTGGATCTCAGGCAAATTATTTATTGTACCTTTATCATTTTTTAGACAGAACCCTAAAGAAGTGAAATAGTGAGCAGATGAGTACCTAAGTACTATTCTTTTGATATGTAGGCACCAAGGAAATCCCACTGCATTGAAGACTGGCAATTATGCATCAGCACAGCTGATAGTACTTCTCATACCTGATGGCTACCCAGATCCCAGTGACAGGAGGAGGAGATGATAGGCACACCATGAACCAGTAGCAGATGAAGAAACCAAGACACATGAAAAGCAGTTGAGACTGCAGGAAACACAGATGAAAATATCAAGTACTGCATATGCTTACCATAAATCACACAGAAGACACACATCAAATCAACCAATATTTCAAGGCCTTGCAGAATCCCTAAAGCACAGGAAAGGTGTCAATGTCTGCATTTCTGAGGTGATCAAAGTATTTGATGAAGATGATGAGGATGACAATGAATAATAAGAACAAGAAGTAAACTACTTCAGAGAACACTGGCTAGTGTAAAGTTTCTGTACACTAATTCAGGTTATGAAATCTTGACTCTTCTGAGAGTTCTAGGGAAGTATACAAGAATTGTTTACTATGAACATCACCATACCTACACATTTAACTAAAACCCAAACATACCAATGCTTCCTGTAACAACTGAACATAATATAACTCATCTCTTAGTGTATCCCTTTCTAGCTTATCTAGTCTGAAGAAAACTAAAGTTCTAGATCGGTGCCTATGACCCTTGAATGCATCCTGTTTTTCTGAATTCCTCCTTTAACCTGATTTACAGGTTGTGTTAGGCCAAACAGCACCTGGACAATACAGGCTCAGTAGCTGACAAATTCTAAAACCAAAAGGTTTGCTTTTTCTCATAAAAATTTTAAAGCCAGTTCATTCTCAAGAGCAAGCAGTAACAGATGTTACAGATAATAGGAAAAGAAGTCTTTGTCCAAAAGAGCACAGGAATAGCTCTGTGACAAAATCCAGCTCATATGTGTACCATCAAAACTAGACAATTGAGTTTTAAGAGAGTGTTTTCAGAAGTCTGATGAGCTGTTTTATGTATTGCTTTTTGTGCTTTATTCCTTCTCCCCAGCCAAAATATTACCCCTAGAAGGCCTGTGAAAGAAAAGAAAGAAAAAAACCTCTTCTGGTTTTTAAAAACAGAGTACCTTACTCTATTCTTATGTATTACTAGTTGCATTGCTAACTGGTTCCTCTACTGAAAGAATCAGGATGGTGTCCAACTTACAGGAGTAACAATGGTCAGCCTGCATGAAAATATCCATGCTGGAGCCGATAAAGTGTAAACAGGGGTAGGAGGCATCTCCTGTAATGGATTTTGTGGCAATTAATATCAGGTTTAACTCCCTGTGCTGACTTGTGAGGTTTGCCTGGACTTTACATAATCAACATATGGAACAACATTGGTCTTACCTATTTTCAACAAATACAGAACATCAGGCTTCACAACATAAGCTGACTGCATCGGTGTTAAACTCCATGTGCAGTAATTATCAGATTAATTAACAGATGTAATGGACCCTAGAGAATTTGGGGGGAAGACAAGGGTAGGAGTTGGAGTCTTTCAGCCACTGAAATGAAGCAAGACACAGTGCCCACCCTCTAAAGAACTCCCATGTTCCTTGAATGGGAGAGTTGCAACGTTCTAGAAATGTAACTCAAAATTTTCAAATGGGCTGTTAACATGCCTTCTCAAAAAAAAAAAAAAAAAAAAAAAAACAATTATTAAAATTTTTATATCAAAATAAAAGGAATTAAATCAGTAGCTGCAGCATATTTCATCAGACACCTTAAGTAAAAAAAGTTCTTTATTCTAAAAACAGGTTTTAGAATTAGCTGACACTCCACCACAGCCTATAATTTGCATGACATGTCTTCTCATGTAGATGGAGAAACAAATCAGGCCTACCTCTTTTGTTGCCAGTTCCCATCAAGAGATAAATTTTGTTCTACTTCTCTTAAACTGAAATTGCCCTTCAGTCTCCCAGCTTCTTAATTACATGAGAGTCAATGCAACCCACAGAATGAAATGCAGAGGGATCTAACAGGTAGTCTGGCTTGTAAGCTTCATGTCACAGTCCAAATTGGAGAACACCTGCCCATCTCCCTGTGACCTGGAACAAATTCCTGGCTTGCATTCAGTATCAAAATTGTAAAAAACAACAAAACAAAAAATGGTAGCATTTTCCTTAGGTGCTGTCCTCTGCTGTAGATGCAGCTTGAGTGGAGTTACACCTCTAAGCCATAGGAAGAAGTACAACTTGAGGCCAAGTGCTCACCAAACTCCTATCAAGGACATTCAGGAACTGCTGCTATGCAGTAGGTCTATACGCTTTTCATGCTTTCTGTGCAGACTGTCATCATCATGTTTATTCTCTGTTAGTAACAACTCCTACAGGCAGGTGAGAACCAAGTGAACTTAGCCATGCAGGCCCACTCTGGTCACCCAGGCTGAGAATGACTACAAATGCCATGGGTAGGTACCACAGGAGTACCACACAGGAGAGTTTTCCAATACTATCAATGCAGAGCAATTTGCTCTGAAAAGGAAAGGTAAGTTTCCTATATATTGTAGATCACTGCATCAGCTCTTTTTTGTGCAATACAGAGCACTTCCCAACTGAGAATGTATTTCATTAACATCACAGAACAAATGTTAATCATACCTCTTCCATCAGCTTTGTGCCACTAAAATAAATCAGTTCATGTCACTGTTCAGAGCTTAAAATGCTTCCCTGTGAAATTATTAACTCTTTTTATAAAAAATTTCATGGCATTTTTAAATCAGTTTATGTCCAAGATATTTGCTTTTCCAGAGAAGCTATTCTGTGGGATCTATTTTTATGAGAACCTTTTTAATAATTATAGCCAAAGACACTTCAAAACTTGCTTACCTTTTTTTTTTAAAAAAAAAAGGATGATTGACCTCTGCGTAGTTCAGACTGAGCCAGATAGATCTTGATAAAAATGTCAGTAGGTAGTACTTCAGCAGTAGAAAAAAGTACATATTGTGACAGAGTCTAGGGGATTAGGAAGTAGAATTTTTCCCCCACTTGAGGTTTCAATTCTATATCATGGAGTCTTTCAGGAAGGGGAAAATATTTCTTTTTGTTCTTACTATCTCACTCTGTATTTTTCTTCCAGGAAAAAAAAACAGAAACACCAAGAGTTGCAACTTCCTTTTAAAAAAAACAAGAAAAAAAAAAGAAGAGTGCATTGTGATAGTCATCCTACTGTGGATTGCTGCTTAAGAGTTTTCTTTTAAATAGATTTTAATTCAGGTATCTACAGGAGATTTTGTAAAATTGACTTGAAGTCTGATATCTATATCTTAAAGAGGAAGCAATCTTGTGGGAGCCTGAAAGTGCAAGGAGTTTTATTTCCACCCATTAGACAATAATGCTATAATTCACCTTGTCAGCCCAAATCTGCTTTAATAGATGCAATCTTCACACATTGCCCTTCTTGATCTGTCAAAATTACCAGTGTGAAATTAGAAGGGAAAGTGATGTCACTGCAACAATAGTTTGACATCTTATTGTACAGTGGTCTGGATAAGTGACTTAGCCTGAATAAGCAACACAATTGTAATGAAATACCTTGCCATGTGGTTTGCACACATACATTGCCTATCAGGCTCCAACATATAAACAAACCATTTTACAATAAGATGACAAATTACTGTTGCAATGACATTTTGCTTTCTAAAGAACTTCCTCACCAAGAGTGTAATAGAAGGACAGTAACAACCAAGTCACAATTCTTCTGGTGATTTGTGATTGCAGCAGTCTTATGCATATATATATGCTTAAGCCCTTGTTCTGGGCATAGTTGTAAGCTGCATTCTCTCAAGTGTCTTATCTGACATCAGGTTTCCCAGTACCTCAGTATTCCTTCTCTAGGCTGAATGATGGCTGGTGCTGTCAATCAATTACCAACCCTGAAGATGCACAGCCAGATATGGCAGTGAACAGATTCCCTCTATGATAGAAGGATTCCCTGGAAAGGATGCTGTGCTTCCAGGCAAGCAGAAACCAGCAGTGACATGGCTAACCTGACTGGCACCTGGCAGAGGATGCAAAACCAGGACAGTCCCATCAGCATCCATCTGAAAAGCCATACTTGAGAAGCGCAAAGCAAGAGAACCACTAAGAATTGAATGTACCTCTACTGTAGTGTCTCTGGACAATCTGCTTCTTAACCTTGTCTTACGGTTTCACCCTGAATTATAAAGATGAAGTCCAAAGATACAGACAAATCCATCACTGGTGGCACCTCAAGCTCTCAGTGAGGGACCACTGGAAATATAGCTGGTAACCATCCTTTGCTGTCTTCCTGCCTTCCAACAGAGGGAGAAGGAGGAAGATAGTGAAGAGCAATGATACTTAAAAAGAAAATAATTTCTAAGTGTGGCTTTAGGCCCAGATTCATCCTGTCTGACTAAGTGCTTAACTAAGTCACTAAATCATCCAAGCCTTCCTCTGGAGTCAATATAGGAAAACAGCAGGCAGAATTACCTGCTAGATTAAAGAGGTACCCAAAGGCAACAAGTCACCTACTGTCAACACCTCAGGTGAGAAGAAACTGACTGGGCCAAAATCACTTACTGCTTATTTCAAGAAAGTAACACACTCTATTCAGTTTATTAACAGGTGATCTACACAATGATGAATTTAAGCATATTCTTACAGGCTTTCTTCAACTGTCACCAGAAATAGCTAAAAAGACATGAAACAGTTTACTGATATTATGACTATTTCAGCTACATCTACAGGATGGACATGGACTAAGTTTACTGGAAAGACAAAAGAATATTTTGTGCATTTGCAGGCACTGTTCAATTAAGTGTGCCTCTATTAAATTTTGTTTCTCACTATGAAAACCTTGAATTTTACATTTGCTTTTCCAATGAGACTTTTACACTGCTTTGGCTAGAATATGTGCTCTCCTATTGCAATAAATTAAATTTCCACTCAGAGTTTTAAATTATATTTTAATTATTAAAATTTTAAAAGTAAGCTATTTGATCATAATCTTAACAGTAGATTCCATATTATGTATACATTAAGTGGAATACATGAGTAGTCCTTTGGAGTCATGTGTGTTTGTTATGCACAATACATTAAACAAGTAGATTAGAATAGCAGTGAACTCCAAGGAGCATTCTATGCGGAATGCGTCCTGACACTATTATTTCTATTCAAGTAAATCTTTGGGGGAAAATTCTGTGTAAGCAAAAGTACATTAGAAAGCTATTTCAAGGGAAAGAAACAAAACTTTTTAAAACTGTGCAATGTCACAACAGATATAGTCACTGACACATTAAAATTAGGAAAAACTGTAATTGCAGAGCCTTGGTAATCATTCATATAGAAATCACCTTCTTACAGTTGCTTTCTGGGAACTGTGATCAGCAGAATTCTTGCATACAGTTAGTGTAACCTTGGAAATGTCTCTGAGTGTTAATTATTATAAAGAGCAATTGCAAAAAGGACAAAGAAGTGTGAACACATTTCTTTAAGAAAGGTGTCCTTAATCTTTTTACTTGAGCTGAATTTCATATGAACTTCCTTCCAGGCTTTCTTTGTACTTGACAAAGAAGAAAATTATCCTTTCTGACCTCCATTGTAGGTACTTAAAAAGGAGATAAAAGAGTTTTGCCAATATGGCTACTCATTCTCCCGACCAAATTATACCACTTCCTTCCACAGGTCTTGCTACACTCTCAGAGGAAGCACAGTGGTTAGTCTCATGCAACATTGCCATCTGGTGATGTAGAGTTTTCATTACATTATGAGCATATTAGACAACACTTTACAAAAAGAAAACTAGTCAAGTTGGTTACTTTACATATCCATGACTGACCACCTTTGAGTATTCAGTAGGCAAGATAAGGGATTACAGGAAAATGGGCAGTGTCCCTTTTAAAAGAGATATTCTTGCATATATATAGTTGGTATCATCCACTACAAAGAAACTGTGTTCTGTGACCAAAAATGCATGTTCACACTGTGAGAAGCTCCAGCAGCATTTGTTGCATCATGTGGACAAGTAAACCTCATCAGAGCGTTGGAAGAAGTTGCATAGGTTTAAAACAAACAACCATAACTTGCACTAGTGTTCTAGCAATAGAGAAGAAAAGAGAAAGCACAATCTTAAGAATCAGAGGTGCAGTTAAAAAATAAATAATTGTTATTGCACTAGAACAATTGCTAGAGGCCAGAGAAGCAAGTAATCACGTGCTTTTATTTTGCCCCAAAAGAATCTGTGTTGATAAAGTTCATAACTTGACATTATTAGGCCACTGTACAGAAAAACAAAAAAGTGACATGCATCTTTATGCCCTCTAAGTCACTAGAATTGGGCGTCAATAATCCATATCAACAACTTGTCAAGTCTGCAACTACACTAGTTACATACATGAAACGAAGTACACAAAAGTGATAACAAATATGCAGAGTGTGTACATACAGTACAAGCTCATTTTAAAAATCAGTGAGAAAAAAAAAAACAAAAAACAAAAAACAAAAAACAAAACAACAAAGCATTGGACTTTTTCTTTGATCTAGTAAGGAGACTAGGCTCATGTCTGCCAGTGTCCCAGTAACAGTGGACAAATTTCAGCTGATTTCGACGGAAAGCCAGAATTCAGAAGTAATTAGCTTCTGCAAATGAAAATCAGAGGTCTTCTGAGGAAAAACATGCCTTTCCTATCATTATATGTTTTATTTCTGGACAGGCAACCAGCTAGGATACCAGCAGAGACCAGCTGTAAGCATTACCCTATGCACTGAAAAAAGCAGGGGTGAATGCAGTGCAGGGAGAGAAGAGGAGTTGTGGTAAGGGTAGGCTTAGCAGAGAGATCCTTAGGTTACTTCCACCCTCAGATCAGCTAATCATAGCTGTGTAATACACAGATGCTAATAAAGAAAGTACAATCTTTTATTACATTCTAGATAACAAACAAGAGTCGGGCCTGGAGAAACGAATCGGTTGAAGTTTACAGAACCTTCTAATGGTAGAAATGGAGAGCTTCTTTTATGTTCTGGTACAAAGAAACTATTTACACCAGCAGACCTTAATATCCCCTAGCTGTGTCTGCAAGCCTCAATTGTTCAGCTTCTCACTGAACAAAGTTACAAGTTTTTGTCTGTCAGTCAAGAAGTCAAAACCAATTTTCAAAACTTGATGCATAAGGTGCATATTTTAATTCCTCAAATGTCAAAGTAATTTAAAAAAGAAAAAGAAAAGCTGCCCTGGTGTACTTGCAAAAGGTATCTTTATTCCTTGTATATACTTAAAAGCACAGAGAAATGGATATACTTAAAAGCAAGTGGAGAGCCTGTCGTGTGCACTCGTGACACAAGGATATCACAAGTGGTTCAGCTTGATATCTTACGTCAAAACTGTGAGGAATTTAACTCAAGCCATGGGTAATAATGCCATAAGAACATGAGGTGTTCTTGTTGCATCAGTATCTTATTGCTTTTAGAATTATAAGAATACATTACAATAGTAATTCAAAGGAATAAATTAGAGCGAGGAAGCCACAGAGCTAACGCTAAGAAGAAGCACATGTATGCAGAAGACCAAATTTGCCTGGACCACAGAATACTACAGGCAACCTAGGCAGCACAACTTGGGAGAAAATATTTAGAAAGGGAAATTTCTCAAAAGCTTTCCTGTCTCCATTCTGTAGGATGAAATATGGGCCACATAAAGGTAACACAGCAGCTTGCTTGTGAGCTCGAGAGTGATTTTGGATATTGCCAAACCTGGAGGGAAAGCATCTGTCTGCTGCTGCTTTGCCTTTGACAACTATGGCAATATTAGGATGCTTTTTCCCCCAACTCTGGGCACAGGAAAAAGTGAGAAGATTCATGTTTGCACTTTTTACTGCAGCTGAAGATCTTTGCTGATCTGGCCACATTTTGATCCTGTATCTACAGTAGTTTTTGTGTATGCTCAGGCACTGCTGTTTCTGCTGGAAGCAGAGTCACTACCAGAAGCTTATGGTCACTAATGTGACACTGTAAAATAACTTCAGATGGAGACATTTCTGCTCTTTGCTGAGCAGAATCTAAATAGGAAAACAAATCAACATGGGTATAATTCTCAATTCATTTGTACATACAACTACTCAGTTTGTTCAGGCAGGTATGTGTTCTGAATGAACAATTTGTGGACTTAATCAAACAGCTGATTTGGGGAAGAGTAAACTTTTTTGTTTGTGATGTTTGGAAGCAGTGTTACAGTGGGACTGACATGGGCACATGCCAGGCACAGCACTTATGCCTTTGTCTTCTCAGCTTTGCTCTGCCTGCTTAAAACCAAGGGAAAGGGGTTGACAATGGAAAAAATTCAAAACAATGTGCTGTATGGAAAAGAAAAAACAAAGCTTTTAATTTTTTAAAAAATGGTGAAGGTAAGACTCTCGGGGAAATCTCTGAGCAAAGATTCTCTTTAAGAGTCAACACATCTCATGTACAGATCCCGGGGGAAGAGACATTTCATCTCATGTTCAAGGTCACTAAAATCCTCTGAAAATAAATTTTGAATGGGAGGGAGACTGATGACATCAAATGGCAAGGTGTAGAGCAACACTAAACAAAAGTCTTAGTTAGCTGATACTTTTTATTCTTTTGATGTAACATAAAGATGCTGTACAGGGGGACTAGCAGGTCTCTGTACTTGCCAGTGCTCCTTGTGCTAGCAGAGGCCCTCCTGTAATGAATGAAGACACGTCTATTATGTCAACATTGCCATTTAATTCTTAACCCCAATTTTACTTTCCACAATTCACAGATCCATGAAACATAATGGAAGGTGCTATGCACTCTTCTGCCGCTGTCAGATAGGATAATGTTGGAAAAGCAGCAAGACAGCCATTTAAACAACCCTGCAATGAGCTCTATGTTTCTTAATTCCTCTCATGATTTTACAGGCTGCTGATATTCAGTTTAAGCATTTTGACATGGCTTAAAAAAAGAGATGACCATTAAGGAACAAATGCTCAAATACACAATATAGCAAAAATGAGCCTTCTAAAAATGGCAGATCCATCTCACTGGGTGCAAGAGCCAGCTTCAACTCACACTGCCAGGAGAGCAAGCAAGCATTTAAAAGGGATCCTAATTAAGAAAACTGACTGGCACTTGGTCTCAGTGTTGGTCTTTTAGCATACAGAGAAATCAATCTAGCACAGAAGACTTGACAGCTGTATAACATAAAAGGGCACTCCGCAAACTGGTGACTAGGTGCAGACTAAATTCTGCATTATGCATTCAATGAGGGCTCTGCCAGCATTAAATCAGAGAAACAGTCAAATATAGAGAGCCTTTGAGCCCACAGACTAGTTGACTTTTGCAGACCCTACACATAGCAATTTACCCTGTTTCACCCACAGTAAGAGAAGCAAGCTGTTGCTTTTGGTGCAGTGCAATAGCTTGGTGAGTTAAATACATCCTTCTCCAATAAGCAGGATTTTACATAGGGGAAATATGAGTGAACAATGAATATTTTTTTCTCCAAGATTCATCTTCAACCAGTAGAGACATTAATGTGTACAGTATAATGGGGAAATTTTAATTAGTTTCCATTCCCTATTTATCTCTGTGCATTTGAAAGGCCAAGAGACTGTTTACAGACTAGGAAGTGAAGAGGCATATTCATATATGTGCATACAGAAAAAAAACAAAAGCAAAATAAAAATAAAGATGACTTGGATTCAAATCAATCTGCAAGACAGTTACATCGTGGTAAAACAGACACCCAGAAGAGACAAATACACAGTGTGGTGCAAAAGCAGCTTTTTGTCAGGATGTATTTTATATTACTCAAAAATTGTAATTTATCCCAAAGAAAAATCAGAGGAAAACACCTACCATATGCTTCTTTTATAGTCTCTATATACCATCTATTTAGAATACAGCTTTAGAAAGCTTTGCAATCTCTGGACAGGAATATCATCTTCCCATGGCTGTAAGGAAGTCACATCAGGAGAGAACATCACAGCTTTTAAAAAACCTTGAATAGTTGCCACCCACATGCATAGAAATTTATTATTTTTAACTTAACAGTATATTTGTACCAAATACAACCAAAAGTAGGGCCTCTGATACTAGTGTCAATGAAAATGTTTGCAGTCAAAGAACACATGACAAGGTTCATTAGAGATACAGATAAAAGCTCATGCAGCAAGTCAGTTAAAACGGGGGAAAAAGCTCAGCACTATTTCATTAAAGTTTTTTGCCCTGAAAGACATTAAATTCCACCATCATGTGTCTTCCCATTACTAAAAGTAGATGCTGCAAACCACTGGTGAGGAGTCAGCAACTATTCTTGACCCATAGACTAAAGCTGCAGTTGCTAGGCTGCTGTGGTAAAGACACCAGATTTGAAAACAGTGACAGAACACTGCATCTGAAGCTTTAACTACAGCCCACACCTATATCGATCTCACTCCTAAAGAAGAGTGACTTTCTAAAAAAAAAAGTTTAACTGACACTTTCATCTATATGTACATAATACTAACACCTAACAGTCCCAGTGAGATCTTTATTGTACCAACACTGTAAAAATGCAGCAAACAAATCCTTTCCTAAAAGCTTCCATCAGTAATTAACAGATTGGAAAAAAATGAGGAAAAAAATTCAGGGTCTTTATAGTCAGTAATTGAGATTATTAACTATTATAATCTCAAGAAAACCCAAGCCATTGAGTTTCATCTTGCATTACCATCTTCAAGAATTTTGTGTCATTTTTGTTTAAAGGTGACACTCAGTCTCTGAATTGTTTGATGAAGAATTTAATGTAGTCTTAAGGAGATAATTTCAGTGCTTAGTTCCAAGGCATTTAAATATGTGTTCTTTATTTCTAGATATCTTTACTGCCAGCTGTTTTTTCACATTCTGCTTTTGTCTTCTTTATCTACCCAAATGGTGGTGATTTTACCTTTTGAAGACTGGGTTGCCAATGCAAGTCCTGTAGTAGTCTAAAGTCTAACCTACACAGTGTCCTGCAGGACACACAAATCCCAGTTAGTAGCACTTGCGCTGGTCAATGGCGCAGTATGATTTGGCAAGTATATGTTAGCTCAGGTGCAAAAGCAATATAGCTATGACTATGCACTACATTAAGCTGATTGTAGAGGTATATCAACACTGCTTCTAGTTCTCGTGATGGCTCGAACACTGCTAGCTTCAGCACAGGTGTACATCTGGAAAGGGGATCTGTGCTGCATTACACTGTGCAGGCATACAATTTAAGAAACTCCCTTCTTTTAACTAGGTGATAAGAGCTGTTCATCATACTGCTAAACAACCCAAATCTTTGTTCCAAAAAATTCAATTCACCATGATTTCATTTTGATTTCTGAACTCACCCACACAAAAACACCAAGCAGGGTCAAATCTGCATGTTTAATACTGTAGCATAGGATCTAGTATGGGCCCTCCTTCTTTATTGGATGTGGGGCAGGGGGGGAAAAGCCATTTAGAAGCCTTTTTATTCTCTTGAAATCCCAAGTACACCACTGCTTGTTATTAGTTACAGTAAAAGTGATCCATTTGTCAAATGGACACATCTCCCCCTGCAAACAGAGTTCTTACCATCCAATCTCCCATTTAGGGATGTATTGCTGAAACGTCAAGCAGCACCTGTTCCAAAAGATCAGAAGCCTTGATGAATTGTTTGATGATCTGTAATCAAATAGGTTTTCACAATGGGCAGGCAGGGAACAGACAATGTGAAAAGGGTTTTAAACATACTCTGAAAGAAAAATTTGCAGATCAATGACAGTGGACAGAAGCTGAAGTTAAAAAGACTTTTGATCACATCCCCTACAGCTTCTATTAGAAATGAACTCAATATATTAAATTTAAATTTAGATAGCCTGAAGAACAGAAGCATATAAATTTGAGGGTTTGGTTTCACCCATTAAGATGGTAAGAGCTCATTTGCAAAATTCAAAAATAGACTTGCATGTCAGATTCTGAGGTGTTCAAAACCATAGGCTACATGTTTAGGTCTGACCAAGCTGAGCCTGGGAGATCCAAAAAAGGTAAAGGAGGGCAGGGGAGAGGGCAGCTCTATGCTACCATCTTTCTGCTCACCAAATTCTGATAGCTCAGGACGCGAAAGCTACCACCTCCACCAGTCTCAAAGTGTCACTAGAACCAGCTTTTGCAATCCACTTGCTAGGAGCAGTGCTGCTGCACAAGAACAGAGTGTATTCCTGCCTGAACTTTGAGGGTAGGCACCAAGGTTCAGGCAGATGCTGCATCTTGTACGGATGTCGTGGTTTAACCCCAGCCAGCAACCAAGCACCATGCAGCCACTCACTCACTTCCCCCCGCCCCAGCAAGATGGGGGAGGAAATCGCGAAAAGAAGTAAAACTCGTGGGTTGAGATAAGAACAGTTTAATAGAACAGAAAAGAAGGAACTAGTAATGATAATGA
>JAOBAS010000072.1:21446023-21462450 GCA_025311575.1 Elanoides forficatus
TGAGAAGCTGAAAAGTCCTTGATTTTAGACTAAACACTACTTAGAAACAACTGAAAACATCAGTGTTATCAACATTCCTCGCATACTGAACTCAAAACATAGCACCGTACCAGCTACCAGGAAGACAATTAATTCTATCCCAGCTGAAACCAGGACAATGGAGTACCAGGCTGCAGTTCCTCAGGCACATGTCACCCCATGCCCCAATCAGCAAGCAAGTCAGTTGTCTCACGTACAGCTGTATGGTAGCAGAAGCAGCACTATCATTGGCCTCATTTGTCTGCTTAATCATGTTTCCTTTAGACGCTTTGCTTCTCCTGCATTGGGACAAATTCAGATTCCACTTTAGGGAATTTTTAAGGCCACTTACTTAGTAATTCTTAGCACATGACTATTTGACTCTGTCCCTAGCTCTAGATGCTGGTATATATTTGGCCCCAGAAACACAGTATACTAATTCTGCAAGTCTAATGTTAACTAACCCTTATATTAAAGTCCTAATCACTGAATTAATGTATTAGTCAGGAACCTCAGCTTTCAATTTTATTTTTAAATTTTTGAAGAAAACATATCCAGCCCTCGTGGTGGGGTGAAAAAAATAATATGTGAAAATGTGTAGAAAAGGGAGGAAAAAAAGAAAAAATAAGACATGACTCCAAAAGTCTCAAATATCAAAAGAGAAAGAACACCAGATGATCATTAAAACCATCTAAGACTAAATAACTGGGGAGGGAGTCCAATTTTAACTCCTTCAAACTGACATAATGATTCCGAAGTTTGAAAAACTGTGTATTAGTTTTTGAAATTATTATACAAACGTAACTGTTTCGTATATAAATTATATAATGCCATACACTTTAAATGTAGGGGGGGGGTGCCTTGGAAGGGTCTTTTGAGACAGTATAAGATGGAAGACCGGGAGGCTCTTGTCTCCAGAGTATGGACGGTATAACTTGGGACAGAGGTGAAGTTGTGAGACAAAGGGAGAAGGCAACAAAGACCGTTAATCTTTTCTTGTAAATGTTGTTTTGACATTTCAGTCATAGTGGAGGAAAGCAGTGAAATTATCCTTCCAGAAGTTGAGAAGGAAAAATATTCCTTAACTGTGAAATATGAACTGCTGTCTAGTTATTTCAACACCTACTTATGGTAAGGCTACATAAAGCTGCAGAATACATTTGGAATAAAAATATGTACACTTCTATCTGCATAGGACACACGGTATTTGTTTATTCATAAAGTTTACTCTCTCCACTTGTCATGAGCAAAGCTTGACAAAATGAGTTTCCTAAAAGACAGTTTGCTGGGGGAATTTTGACAGTTCCCATTTGAGTTTTCTTCAAACTCATCAGAGAAACATCAGTCAAAAAAAGCATATTGCAACCAGAGAGCTCATTCTTAAAATCTTGAATCCTTTTTCTAAAGCTAGCTGCCTGTGTTCCCTTGCAGTCTATTTTCATAGCTTTTCCTTGGCAATATCTGTTTAGCCTGCCCTGTGCTAGGCTAAACCAGAAGAAAAAAAAAAAAAAAACCATTAATAGACCTGAAAGGCAGAATATTTAGGAGCAGCTTGCTCTGGAATGTTGCCAGGAATCAGAGAAAAGAAACTGAAGTGCTAGCATATTAGACAGCTTAGTCACATTCTTTAAGCATGAAAGTGTTAAAAGCAACCAAAGGTTCAATGAATTTGAGATACAAGATGCTGCTTTGTGAAGGACTCATCTCATTCTCTTTTCCGATCCACAAACTCTTGAATCAATCCTACACCAGAACAAAACCAGTTGAGTTACCTGCCTAGTTATATAGAGACTTTCCAGAGCTATCAAAATACCATGATGAATGTTTTCTTTGGACTATGAAGAAAAAAAGCTGCCTGTCATTGATTCGATTTCCTCAGGGCAAAGCTACTGGACAACCTAATTGAAATATCATCCCCCTTTTCTTTTTTGCAGCTTCACTTAAAACTTCAATAATGCCAACTCTACATGCAAGCAAAAAACTCTCATGAGTGTGCAATCCTAAAGATAAACAATTTCCTAGACATACTTGAATCTAGTGCAAGTCAGCTGTACACTCCCAAAAAGAATCATTAAAAGTATCAGCATCTTTCCTTGGGAAACACTCAAGGAGATATAGAAGAATACACTTTGCTCTATCTGCATGTGGTTAAGTGACTTCAGTGTTTATTTTTTAGTCTCTGCTACCTAGTGTGAACCTGTTTGGCACTCCCCCCTCGTAAGCACTTTTCAGTACCTGTTCTTTTGAACAGCTTATAACATTGTGTTTAATTAAAGCCTAAGGCCCAACTTACATAATTTTCTTGATCTTCTGCTTATTAAAATTCTCTGATTTTTACTTCAAAATAAAGGAATATTTAAAACAACATATGCTGTAATACTAGGACTATATTTTACATAATTTTAAAACAAAGAAGAGCTCTCTTTCAACACTTCTCTGATAGCTAGGTCCTGCTGACAATTTTAAGATCAGCAACTTGGTATTTAAAAATGAACCGAGCTTTACATATGAGCCCAAAATCATCCACTTTAGCTATTGGACCACTGCCCTTTAGGTAAAAACATTCAAAACCATTTGAAAGTTCTATAGCTCTATTAATTATTTGCTTCATGTAATTTTATTGGTTTCCTCCTGTATTTTTCTTTTTCAGCTTAGTTAAATGTCCAGACATGTATTAAAATAGTTTAAAAAATATCAGCTTTCACAATTACAGAATGAAAACATTTGCTATGCAGCTCTGAACACACTCCCTGCATCAGCATCGAAACAGAAAGGTGGACAATAGTGGCCAATAAGTATCTCAACAGGGATTTATTTGAATTATTCAACCATTTCACTTGACCTGCATCTACACTGTTTCTCTCATCTCTGTGTCATCTAATAGAGGAGTCTGCTGCCAGAAGAATACCAGCCGGTTTGTTGGAAAGGAACAAGAGCCAGAAGGACTGCATCCCTCCCCATACGGGGATTTCTCAGGCAAACCGGGATTGGATTGCACAGGCCCACCAACCTTGCCAAGCACATGTGGCCACCAATAGGGAGGATTGAAGCTTGCTGGTAGCAATATTTAGACAGCTCAAGAGCCAAACCTTTCCTAGCATAGCTTTGGAAACAGACAAGTGAAGCTTTGCCAGGCAGCAGTCCCCAATTTAGCACCAAGTGATAAAATGCATATGTCCCCGGCAGGCTGACACAGCCATAGTCCAAGAGCTGGACAGGCCTCTGCCAGAACAGAGCCAAGATTGCTCCTGCTCACAGAGACCATGCTGCCATGTCAGCTGGGATCTGCTCTTACTCACTTGGTTTTTAGTTAGGTGCATTTACTGGTAATCTCTAAGGGGGTACTGAAGAACACCCCACACTTAACAGACCCTCCAGGCACACGCAAAACCATACAGCTGCCACTGCTCAGTGTATCTGATCTCCCAATACATCACATAAGTCCTTACATAGCAGTCAGTGCACAGCAATACCCGGGTTGGACCATGCTGTTATACCATACCATGACTATAGTCAGCGTGACAACACATTTCAGGTGTGGGATTCTATGTTGACTGCAGTGGAATTGGATTTGAGCATGCTCCTCCATTTGCCTCTCGGATGCTGGCTCCTCCTAATTTCTCATGTGCCATTCTTCAGATCAAGTGGTACATGCAGTTTCTCTCTTGGTGACCATGAATAGGTCAACAAATAATTGATTTTCCTACTTTTAGCCCATTTTCATGGTAGTTTGGCATCTTTTCAAAACACAACACAAATGATTTTTTTTTCCCCTGGGCACAACATTTTTCACTTGACTTGCATATTGTTCTTCTTTGGGCAGCTGTAACAAAGGGAAAAAAGAGAGAAGCCTCGGTTCCCAAGTTACTGAAAACCATGGACTAAAACAAATAACACAGTGACTAATTCTTCTACAGCAAACGAAAAGCTGGATCCTCCCTAAGGACACCAGCTACATCCCAAAGCACTCTACCTGGCACTCTGTAAATGGCTTTAGCTGATTCTTGTCTGCTTCACATTAATCATGTGGTTACCCACTAAAGAGAAAGCAAAAACCTGACCATCCAGATGAAAGTTCCCACCACCCAACAAAGCATCACAAGCTTTTCAATGACTGTTTAAGAATTTTATACAAAACAGAAAAGCTTCAGTATACCTTTTCTTCAGAATACACCATAGTCAATTTTCTGGAAGTTGAAATGTACGTAAGATATGTTGGAGCTATCTTGAAACTGCTAACCAAACCAAGACAGGATCAACAGACTGAAGTGAGAATTCATCCCAGACAATGTCAATAGCCTACTATAGGTGGTGAGTTAGATAACCCTTCCCCTTCTTCTAGGCAGAGGAGATTAAATTTCATAACCTTGGACAGCATGTTGCTGATTTTTAAGACTATCTCCCGCTAAGAACATAGCAGAGAGAAAATCATTATAATGAATTTATTCCCAATCACAATTACTTAATGAATCTGAACACCATGAAACTACACCTCTGACTCAAGGTTGCTGCCTTCGTCAAGGGGTAGTCCATTGTGGAAATAATGCAAACCTTTATATTAAAAAACAGTGCAGCTTTACTAATCTACACTGGCCCCTAAAAGCTTAGTGATAGAACTCAGATCTCAATCTAAAAATATAATCTTCACACTCCTTTCCCAATCTGACACTGCAATGTTCTTTTGAATAGGCAGACTTGGGGGGAAAAAAAAAAATCTAAAACTCTGCCTTCCCACACCAGCTTAATTCTTTTTCTTCTGTGAACAAGTACCAGGAGTAAGAATCCAGAGCTGCCTCAACAGCTGCAAATCTCTGTTTTACCCATTAAAATATAACCTAGTTCCAGGAACATCTTGATCAAGATGTAAAATTTTGTACAGACAAGATATCAGGACCAAATTTGAAAAGTCTTTTTAACCACTGATGGAGCACAGAATAAAATTGAGTAGGTTATATCTCACACTCTACAGCTAGAATTCAGAAAAACACTATTTCTACATTCAGATTCCTCTAAATCCACTAAACAAAAAAAATTGCTTATAATTCTGACATCAGATTAAAGGATTTCATTTATTGAAGAAAAAAAATTAAGAAAGAAAGTAGAAGGATGTTTTAAGTTTAGTTTTAAGGCAAACATATTGTCCTCATTAAACATTTGACAGACAAGTACAAGCAGCACAATGCTGGCAAGCTGCAGCTCAGGCTATGCTTCAGTCACATGGTTAATATCATGCACTGAGAATTTCTTGATGTTTATGGCTAGCTTTAAAATTCAGACCAAAGACCTTTCTTAAGACACTTAAATTGTTAGTTTCTTTTTGACATTGTTCAGAACTTCATTACAAGTGCTGCAGGACAGATTATGGCCCTCATTCAGGAAAAAAAAAAAAAACCAAACACTAAAATGCATGCTTACCATTGAACTTGATCTTACATACCCCTAAAAGGCAATTTCTTCAGAGTCAGTACATTCCACCACACACTTGTTCTTAGCCTGAAGGACTTTAGAAAACAATAATATATGATGGTTTTTGCATAGATGTTTAGAAAAAAAGATGGCATTTAATTTAGTATTCTTATCAGACAGTCTATCATGAACGCTGCTTATAAAGATCTAAGAATGATCACTTAGACATGCTTAAAAACATACCATGGTAGGATACACACAGATAACATGACAAAAAAAATTTTTATCTGTCTGAAAAGGAGTCTATACAACATCTATTAACTCTTTTACTCCTCTTTCTTTTTGGTTCTGAAGCTTGTCACCAAGGCACAGCCTTTGTTTTTAATGAATATCGAAAAGATGATCTGAAAGAAACTCTAGTGAGACAATCATTAGTACTACCTGTGTTATAGGGAAATACATATCATTCCAGCCAATGACAGTAGCACAGACTAGGACACATTCTAGACAGCAAAGAACTAGTTAGAGAAAGATCGTAGGGAATAGCTCCTGTCAAACAACTCTCTCTCACACACACACATACACTTTCCCTCATTTAAAATTTATGAAGATGAAATGCTGCTTTTGCTTCCTGTCTCCAAGATGAGCCCTAATACTCTTGCCAAAAGCAAGCTAACACAGTGTAATTGTTTTTCATCTAAATTGCATGTCCAGCCTGCTTAGTTTTCAAAGAACATTGATGATGATGCTTTGATAACCAACTGCCAAATGACAAACTACAGGGCACATAGGCAGATGGATATGATGAGAATTTTTAATCATTACATCTCTCAGTCAGCTTACAGAACATGGAAAAACAGGGGGAAACAGAAGAGAGAAGAAAAATTTTTTGTAAGAACAAGATGGTTCCTACTTTCATTAAGAATAACTTAGAAAAACAAATAACAAAAGAAGCAATTCAGAACAAAGATCCCCTGAGGCGTTTTTACTCTGTTATATTCCATACAGCTAAAAGGGCTTTTTGAAAGGTTACAAAATGAAAGAGAATGGTCAGAAAGCACAAAGGCAGCTTTCTTTTTTAACAATGACACAAGCCTTTCTTCTGAGAGAAAAGCAGTTTCAGAGTTTGATCTTCACAGAAGACACTTGTAAATTGCTGAAACCATAAATTAGAATCTAAAGTTATCACCCTTTAACTTTCTTAAGTTCATAGACATATGTGACCTGTATACCTCCACTGATCTCCTATTTTTCCTCTTAGACATCCTATTTCATGTCATCTAAACAGATCTGTGAGATGCAGCTTTGAGAAAACAGATCCACATGGAAATATATAAGAAAAGCCATGAACAGTCACATTCTCAAAGTATATCCTCAACGATGGTCAGCCAGTGCAGAAAGACATGCAGCTTTTGCTACTGATCCATATGCTTTGTTCTATTATCTTGAGCTGCAACAAAAAGCTAGATTCTGTTTATCGTGCTTGTTCCAGTTAATTTAGTACCTTCCCAGGTTAAACTATTGTTCTCTAATTACATTCTCTAAGCTCTACAGAGCAGGGGCCAGGGGCTGTATTGCTTTCCCTGTTGTGCATGTAAAGCATGGGGCCTCAGCAGCTGCATCATTCCTGCTGGCTCTCTGTAACATTATCTTTGTCATACTCAGGTGCTGGTGGTTCAAGGAGAAGCAGGGCATCCTGTAACACCTCCTTTACAAGTGGGTAAATGTGCGTGAAGAACAGCACGGCATGGGGGAAAGAGTGCAAGGAGGGTGTGTGGCAGCACAAGATGATCACAACATGGATCTAGACCTCACTGTGAATTACGGAATGAAAGCAGAGTGGACCAGGGGTCCCAAGACATATGAAAGCAGATTTTTCTTTTTTTTTTTTCTCACAAAGTTGTAAGAGCTACTGCCATTCTTCTGTTAAATGAAAGCACTAACATCAGTTTCATGCTTAATACATACCCTCCTCTACTCTCAAAATTAGTCAAAAGACATTAGTTCTCTTGCTTCTTTCTTTTTCACTCAGACTTTCCATCTATTTATGCATACATGTATATTCCTGGCTTAAAAGAGTCAGAGATCAAGAAAATAAGACCTTCTACATTTGATGGAAACTGTTCAGAGAGAAATTGACTCAGGGCATAGACACTCAAATCTACATTCACCATCAGTTTACCACCTGAATACCGGCCACTTGTGACTTCTCTCTGTCACAGGTAGCACATTCATGGAATAGAAACAATCATAGTTACTTTCCCATGCAACACAAAGGCACATTGTATTTTAAGTGTTATTTTGACAAAGTGCTTAACATTTGACTTCCCAGATATTTCTGCTCTCATTAGGGCATAATTCTCCAGGTTGCTAGTACACCAACCCTGGACATTTAACCAAATGTTTAAAACACATGCTTAACTTAGCCATATTTATGTCTTTAAATATTGGCCTTTTAGCTCTGACACACAGATCGGTAAGTGTTATCAAGCAAACGCTTGCTATTTACAAATTACCAAGTATGTAGTTTACTTATATAAAGAGCCTTGAACTTTTACACAAGGGCTTTCAGAAAACCTTGAAACAAACTGCAAAAGATGCCTTCATTGTTTAATCTTTTCTCTTGTTGAAAGAGAAAGAGCAGTGTGATTAAAAAAATCAGTATGAGACACCAAACAATCTGCTTCAGAAGTAATTGGTGTGCACAGAATGTATCTAGCTAGAGAAGTCTCATAGCCTATTAGCAGGAACATAGATTGTGCATTTACTAAAACCTGTCTGACCCTGGGTGAATAGAGCAAGGAGAAGGGCAGAGCAAATCAGTGACAGCCATAGCCTGAACTTTACATGAGTCCTATTGATCTTATTGACTGGGTCACTGAAGTGCTGCTGTACATTAAGTAGGGAAGAACAACTGAAAATTACATTAATTCAAATTGTTAAATCAATATTTAACAGTATAGTTAGTGGCAGTTGACCTCAGATGCACCTTTAATAAAACAAAAGTGAACTATAACAGCCAGAGTCATCGGCAACCCAGTAACTTGAATTAGCGTGAAAGATGTATTTTAAAGGCATGTATAAATGTAGACAGTCCTGTATAAATATAGACATTCCTTGCAGCTACTTCATTTCTCCAAGCAAGAAAAAGGTTCCTGCCACAACATTGTGTTACACATAAAGAAAGGATAAACCATTTTCTCTTCACCTTGTGCAGTTTGTTTTAAATGGTCACTCAGATGGCCACTGACATAGAATTGGAAGAACTGACAAGTCCTAATATTTCACTGCCAAATGTCTTTGCTGATATGTTTGTGGTACTAATTTTAATTATGCTTTAGAAGAAGAATGAAAACAAATAGTAACAATATTAGGACAGGAATCTGCCACTGACAGGCTTGTCTGACTGGTTTTAGCCACTGCACATATAGGGCATTCATCTCTCAGATAAATGCGCTGCATCCTGATCTGAGCCTCAGGGATTGTCTCCATGGAATGATTCTGGGGAGAAAAAAGAAAGTTTTAAAATCAGTTTTTTGGTCAAGTTAACACTCCAAAAATACAGAGCAGTAAAACAAATAGAGAGCAGATTTAGATCACTGTACTTGAATCGTCCAGTAACAGTATCCCAGGATGTACCCAAGCTGCTGCTGACCTGGAAAGTGAGATTCCTGAGGCATTGCCTATGCAGCCAGACTACCAGATCATAGCGCACAACACAAGATTCAGAGAAATCTGGCCTCATTCACAGATTAATAGCATTGGATTAATACATCCATCAGAAACACCTTAATCCATTCCAACTAAATAATAACCATTATTAAACCAGACCTCTTTCCATCAGCAATATCACTAAGTTAATAGCCTGGAAATCTAGGTTCAGCTCCTTCCTTTTTCACAGGCATCTTTCATTGCTAGCAAAGTATGTCAGATGTCTTTTCTTCCACTCAATTCTGCCTATAGAGCAGAATGGTAACAATACTAAAACAGAGAGAGAGAGGTTTCTTCTTGAGACCAGATATTTCATAGCCATAAATACAATTTAGATTTTAAGTACTTCTAATCAAAGGGAGACTAAAAAACTGTGGGATTTTATCTTGTCAGGCTTAAATCTTTGATTATTTTCTAGGATCTCTAGATGGGTAAAGCTTTGGGGATATCATTTCTTCCCACAGGCTGAAGCCTGAACATCATGAAACACTTCAAGTAATATTATCCACTACCCTTATTTAAGACAATCATCTCCACCAATTTCAGTTTTTTGGGTGGGGAAAGGAGGAGATTAGGCTTTCTGAATCACCTATGAAAGGCCATAATCACCTGCTATTTTATTGCCTGGTGATTCAGAGCCATAACGTCCTTCTCCAATCTTTTACAAGCAGCCTTCCTCCTTACCAGTGTGAACATCTTCAATGCAATGCAAGCAAAAGGTAACACACTTACGTGAAGCAAAAAGTGACAGTTCCTGAGCTGACTGTTTCTAGTCACAAAGGATTCTGTGATTAAACTGGATGGTTTTATAAAAATAATCGTCCAACACCCACTTCCCTGACACAGGATGCTTTCTGTGCTGAAAGTTTACAAGAATTCAGAAGAGAAAAAAAAAAGAAGGAAAAAAGGCTATAGTATTCATCCACCAGGAAGTATTAAAACAAGATATTTCTCCTAGTTCATATAACTCCAGAACTAGAAGCATTATTGTAGTTATTGTACTATTGTATGCTTGCTCTATAACTCCTACATAAACATTCACTGCTAGCCACTAACAGAAATATGACTTAGACCCCAAAATTTCACCCAGCAAGGCAATTCCTTATTTCTCGTTTCTTTGAAGTAGGTTTTTATTCCCTGTCCAGCACCAGTGACCAAACAAACGTCCTATATCTGAAGGCAATAAAATACCTCACCAAACTGTAATGAAATTCCACAGATCAGTAAGATGAACTCATTTAAATAAAACTTCGCCCTCCAGAAATCTCCTTCAATTGACATCTAACTCTTTAATCCCTTGACAAAAACCTAGGTCCTCTACCACCAACTTTCTAACAGTTTTCTATATTGCAAAATCTTGTTTAATTATTCATATTTAAAATACCCTTATCTCTCTACACTGCAATATTTCTGAGATTTACAGTTTTAAGCAAGAAAATAAGGAAATAAGGGTTTTTTAAAATGGCGACCAACTAAAGTAACAGATTAAGTCTGCTGACATTAAAAACCACAAGCTGGTCTTCAGTTTACCATTTGCATGTCTAGGCAGCATTGTCCAGCTGATGTATCTAGGAAAACACTGGGCAAAACTGATCAAAGTTGTATTTAGCTATTGGAAAACAAGAATAATAACTTCCCACCACAGTTGAAAATGGCACATTTTATGAGGCTTGAGATCATTGCAGTTTATACTGGGACATCAGTCTAGTTGCTTTTTAATGACCAGAGCTACAACTCCTCAACTGCAGCAAGAGTTAACATTTACTGAATCAAATTTGCTGTTTATTAATATTCTCTTAAATGCCAAAAAAAACCAAAAAACAAAACAAAACGAACAGGAATGACTGCTAGGAAAACAATAGAGTTATACTGCTGGAATCCACCATGCACTCCTTAAGAATATTAACTGTGTATTAAGATAAGAACTTTACCTTTTCTCTGACACTATTTCCATTTACTTTAGTAGTAGCAGCTAGTGTGGAACAGAGCAAAACTTTATCTAACTGTGTTTATTTTGATGCCACAATTTCTCAAGCTCTCCTAATGGAAAAGCACACTTTCTTAACACATTCTCTACTCAGTATGACAAATATGATTTTAGAAATGTCTGGTTAACTAAATATTAGATTTTAAAAATCTGGCACACTAGTTAATAAGAAATTTTCTTTTATACTGGCATAGCTGCTAAATTTTTGAAAGCATCCACTGTGGCTGAGTTCTTTTAATTCTAAATGCTCACGAAGTCTTTTTTATTCATTATTTTCATCTACATGGTTTGAAAAAGTTTTACATCTCCTTTGAAGATTTAAGTCAGAAATCTAGCAAGTAATGGAGGCATCATGTTTTCATAATACCTGGGTCCAGGAGGCCCTTGATCGACAGAATAACTGTGAATCAAGGAATAATAAGTTCCTCTGAAGTGAATTTTTAATTACTGCAGTACCTTAATGCAGTTCGCAGTGCCATGAATGTCATTGAGGATGTATTTTCTAACAAACAGCTTTGTTTTCCTTTAATGCACCTTTCAGTTAGAAACAGATGATATTTTGTAATTACTAAAGCTAAAATGATACAGGCATATCCCTAGTGACGACACTTAAATTATTATTTACTGTAAAACATCTAAGAGATCTAGACAGTGTATTTATTACTTGGGTGAATTTGTTCAGGTGTTACTTCTCTTCTGTTAACTGAATTTTGGAAACAACATATTTACTTCCCTTTCATTTCATCAACAAATGGATTTCACTGCCAAAATAATTTCTAATCAAAGAATATGTTTAAATAACACTAGGAAAATAGACTACTCTTTGTCAAAAGGATGCTGACCTTTTGTCATTCTGTCATTCAAGGAAAGTTCCTATTTAGAATCACTAAATGATTTCAAACCAACCTGATGCACTCCCCAAAACATCCCACATGACACACTCAATGACTTTCATTTAACATCAGTTGTACATCTCCTTGACTGCAATACTGATGCCATAGAAAAGAATCAGCTTAAGAAAATGTTAAAGTTTCTCAGTAATAAGTTATAATTAATACTTCCTGTCAATTTTAAGATAGCTAGTCACCCAGCAGCATACTGTGCTCAGTATACTCACAAGTGACCTGCATTTGTCTTTTAATGTATATTTCTTTCCAACAGAAATGCTTTATCCATTCAAATGAAGTTATATAAATCACAGTGACTTCCCTTTAACCAGAGGTGATAGTAGACAAAAGTCACAAAATAGCTGGAAGCATGATGCAGTGCTCTTGTTGATAGCTTCTCTTTTGCACAATGTAAGCCTTAGCTAGTTTGACAAGAGCATGCTGCACTTGGAAGTAAGTGTTATTTAGAGGACAATGAGTTCTTTTCAGTTGTCATTGAAGTGCTGCACCAGGGCTTTGATTTACATAAAACCTGATTATATTGAGTATCTGTTCATGTATCCATGCTAAATCAGCATCGCTTCATCAGCACAGAGATTAACTTTCTGCCTATATTTCTTCTAATATCTTACTAAGACTTCTTATTAGAAGGTATCACACTTCAGTTTAAAAATACGCATGTAATCATACATATAATACTCATGGGTACTGAGACGTCTCCCAGTTTCCTGTCTTTCTCTTCAATTTATTCCCTAATGTGAAATATATGGCTGTAACTGATATTCGGCTTCTAAAGGACTCTTCTCTGGAAGCTGTTAATGACTCATAAGGTGCACAGAATCTTGGTAAACATATGAAATGATGATCAAAATTATCTGCTTTTTTGAAAAGGATCCAATCTTTGATCTTACAGATGGATTTTTAATAAGTTGTCACATTATCTAGTCATATCTTTATTTTTGTCCAGGTCATCACACAAAGCACATCACAGGGTTTGTGTGCTAGTGTGTGTTCTGTGTTAGTGTGACAACAATGATGTCCCATGCAAAGCCATTACAGCACTGTGCAACATCATTCCCTCCTGTGGTATCTAGGGGGTTTCTAGTAGGCAAAAAAGAATGATATTAAGAGAATGTCCTCAATTTACAACAAGATAACAGGGAGATCCTTATTTACTCGTCTACTTGATAATTAGAGAAATAACTGGGGAGAAAAGATCTCTTACGGGAGAACTTTGAACCGAAGCTACAAACTCATCAGTTCTAAGAAGCTTACCTTGAGTGGCTAGGTAAGGGAGAGTAAAAAACTGTGACTATGTTGTCCGGTAGAGTCACAGACAGGAATCATTATTTCACCCTTATTTAGCCCTATAAATTCACCTTAATCACTCTCTGAGAGGCTGCTTCTGCATTATAAAGGTCAAACAAATAGGATGGGTATAAGCAGTTACATGCATAGGTATACATAGGCTACGATTAAAATGTGTATGGTAAGACAGCTCCTCTTCAATCATTTTTCCTCTCCTTGAAAATAACTGAAAGTTGGCTCCTGTTGCAGCACTAAAGTGACTAAGACAAAGAGCACAGACCTGCAGGGAGCTGGGAAAGAGAGAATGTATGGAAAAGTATTTTACCCAGCTACACATAATTTGCATTCCTCACCTTTCACAGTGCTGAATGACTGCATTTATTACCCTTTTTAAGAAGCAGATTTGGGCTAAAATGCCCTTTTCATGTTGTGGAAGTATGGATAGAATTTTCTTAATGAATAAGAATACATTGAACTCACTGAATGCAGAAGATATAAAAATAATACACTCTCTCACTACAGTTCACAAGGAAATAAGTATCAAGACTCTTATTCTCTATTACATCTGTGTTATAAGCCAAGAGTAATTCTTCTACATTCAACAGACCCACACCAAGATAAAGCTTCCATGGCTCAGGCTCAGTACCCTTACAGTTGTACTGACTCCCAAGCAATGAGACTCCACTCAGCAGCAGAAAGCAAGCTGGTTTTTGGTAGCAGGTCCTATCAGACCCACATTAGCTCAGTACAGTGAGCGCCTCTGGAAGTCTCATAGCTGTGGCAGTCCTAAAGTAGGATGAGAAGAGGCTATGATCCATAGGGCAAGGAGAAAGGTGAAAAGAATACAGGAGTTCAGAAAGGATAAGAATATTTCTTATGCTTTTAAGTGATGGTTAAGGAAAGTTTCCATTCATATTATAAAACAACTTGTTCTTAAAAGGAGTGTAAAAACAGTAAGGAAGGATGACCTGCTTTGGAAGGACTTGGGCTTGTTGGTAGCAACTGGTTCAAACCAAAACACACACATCTTTACATAAATACTGCAGACCCATGCTTCCAACTGTTGATAAGCTACAGCATGTGGAATCTTTCCTAAAATGGGAATCTTACCCATGTTCTCTTATTTTAATAGATGCATGTTCCTTATTTTAAGAGAGAGGTGCTCAAGCTCACAGACTCAGATTTTCAGAGCAGTTAGGCACCTGCTCTGTGAGCATGGCTGGAAGTATCATGTGTATTTGAAGTACAACATTTTTTAGCTGCACGCTTTGAACTTGGGCCAGAATTTCAGAGTTTAGTATCCAGCAGCTCCTAGCATTTCACTGTGTCCTGCTGGGTGCTAAGTCCTTTTAAAAAATCTGACTACTGAGGCACCCATGTGGAAGTATTGTTCATAACTCACCCAAAGGAAACCCAATTTTCTCTGCAACAGTCAAAGCATTTATTAAATAAGAACTATTGCTCTGTCAAACTACAACTGTCTATGTCCCACATTTCTGGTATTAGTTATAAGAAAAATGCAGCTGAGAAAGTGTACTTTTTACTACATACTTGTCTTGAATTTTCCAATAGTAAAATCAGCTTTGTCAAAACTTTCTTTTCTTAAAGTTATCACCGACACCCAGCAAGTTTCAGAGTCCATATTTTTTGCTACAAAGCACCTGAAGAGAGAGGTGTAAAGTGGAAGCAATGGTCCAACCTTATCTACCTACCATACCATAATACTAATTTCCTTTTCAGTAACAACTTGTAAATGCAAACATGCTTAAAAAGTATGCATAGTTTTGCTTTCAGTCCAGATCCTGATTCTCCTGGCTGAAAAAATGGTAGAGAAAACTATACATGTTAGATAAGCCAAACCCACACTTTAACCAGTATATGTTTGTTGTGTTATCTGTCAAAGGTAGCACCAAAACATGTCACAACCAACCTATCATCATTCACAGTAGCCTCAAATGGGACCAATCAACATGTCGCATTACCAAAGTGTTAATTTTTGATTAGCGAATAGTGCATTTATATAGAATTCATGATGATTTACATCAGGATTTTAATAACATTTCTCATCAGTGAGAAAGAGCACCCTGCCTCATACTGGGTAAAACCAGTTGCCCAGGATTTAGTCAAGCACCAGGACAGTCATTAGTGGGCTCTGTTTATTCTTCTGGACAGTAATTACCCAAAGTATATTAGCGTCTCATCAGGGAAGGTTTGGGAAGAAAGACAGAATGACTTTAACAGAATTAATGATTAAGAAATCATGGAAGGCAGAGAGAAGATGTAGCTGATAGATCCTCAAAGAGAAAGGAGAGAACATAAAAAAATTCCTTGCCTTGTTCCCAATATAGGTTTCTCTTTTGAAGTTGTAGGCTATATATATGCCCAAGGGCCAATACTCTAACTACATGGAGCAGGAAAGCATCTATAGCTTGTTTTCTAAATACAAGGACAGAGAAAGGGAGCAATCTTTAGGAACTCAAGCTGTGATAAGCAAGCAAGAAAGAGAATGACAATTAAGCTGAATCATCTGAGTCTTTAAACACAGACAATGAGGCTGCAAGGATTTGTAGGTTTTATGAATGAAATTTTTTTCTTTACTTTTACCTTGATCTGAGACCACCTTGACCAGGGTTGCATTAAACTAGCAAAATAACATGGGATGGCATGCTATCCAGCCAGCCATGGCAATACTTTAAAGCCAGAAAGGATCAATATCTGGAGCGGTCTCCACAGCTCTGCTGAGTAATTTGGAGGGTACATTCCTACTCTTCTGCAAGAAAAGCTTTGGGCGTGGTAACCACGGTCTATATGGACTGAGTGACTGGCCAGTATCTTTTCTATGCCAAGACAAGATACTGACCACAGCAAGTTAGCAAGGACTATGTTGCAACATGTAAGGGCTTATTCCTGTGTACTTTGTGTTATTCTTTTGTAATATAGCAGAGAGCAATTTTCCTGTGTACTTTGCATTACTGTTTTGTAACCTAGCAGAGACCAATTCTGCACAAAGTTGACTTAAATACCATTATGGCATTTCATGCTTGAAGAAACATAGTTTTGATCAATGCTTTCTACAGTTTGCCCAGGTTTTTCATACAGCAAGCGGGGGG
>JAOBAS010000072.1:21462462-21479679 GCA_025311575.1 Elanoides forficatus
GGGGGGGCGCTAAAAATGGCCAATATGGGATGAAATCCAGCAAATACAAGAGGTTTCTGAGCTGAAGTAATAACGAGATTACTGTTACCAAAGTTAGCCACAACTTATTTTTTGATGTGCAGGAAATTGAAGTGTGCTCTGAAAAGCTAGGTTTCTGTATTCTCTCTTACCGTCACAGGAAAAAAAAAAAGTTTCTAAATGTTTTAGTGTTGTATTTACCAAATGAAATACATTTAGTATCCCCTCAGACACCAATATGCAGGGAGGTTTTTCTAGCGCAAAGCACAGAGATTAGAAATACCAAGAGCTCTGATCTCATGCACCTGCATTAAACTCCAACAAGAGGAACCTTCACTGTATCCAAATCTGTAGCCATCAAAGCACTCTTGGCCACTGCAGTCTTGGCAGCACCAACCTCCATAATTGGGTTACCCTCATCTTTAGGCTCTGGACAGCTGGGATCCTGCAGCCAAGTATCACTCTGCACAAAAACAAGGACCCTGGATCCTGAAGTTCCTGAGCAGTCTTCCAGGTCTATCGGGAGGCAAATATCAGAAAGGACTTTTAAAAAACAAACAAACAAACAAACAAACAAACAAACAAACCCAACAACAACAAAAAAGCACTGAAACAGGTATTTTCAGGGATAAAAAAGGAAGTTTTTATTTCCACCAAACAGCATTTTTCCTGAAACTCCTGACACTTTCAGAGTGTGTCAGCAGCATTTATCCAAACACAGTCAACTCAGAATGAGTTCAGGTGTGATTTCCTTTACACACAGTTGAGCTCTACCGAACTAGAACTGAGTTACACACAACATTAAGGCACAAATTCTCCAAGCATTAACACACATGCTCAATTCACCACAAGCAAGTAACCCCATTTAGTTCAGCTATGGATGCCACGTTAAGTATAAGCACAACTGTTTCCAGGATCCAAGTCTAATCTAAATTACTAACCCATACAAATGCCTTAATACACCTATGGGATGGTAAAATACACAAACACATACATAGAGTAAATGTTACCCTTTCTCTGTGGGACTCAAAGCCAACTGCCAGCAAGCAAGGGGGAAAATGGGGATTTGTTTTGTCAGACTTTAGGAGAAGAAATTGTTCAACTCTGATGAGAATACAGATTTTAGGTTTTAATTATTATGCTAATGGAGACACTTTCATTTGCAATTATACATTTCATTTTACGATTTAATAAATCATGACAGTGGGAAATAAATCAGCAGATACTCCTGCTTAAGCCTGAAATTTCTGGTGTAATTTGCATACAAGACATCATCTCAGAGAAAATACACTCCTGGTTATAATTTTCACATAATAAAAGTAACTGCAAAAAAATAAAGAGATATAGCAGGTACAGATGTTTTGAAAAGATAAGACATAAAGTACAGAAACTTCATGATGATTGTGTGATTTTATATAGCTCAGATGTAGAATAACTTCTTACTGAAACTCATGATCTTAAATGTTTTCTGTGATATTATGTTGACATTGTACTCTTCATTCCTAAAAAAAACCACCCACACAGAAGTCATCATTTCACTAACAATAATGCTATGCATCCATAGGAAAAATAACTGAAAAATGATAAGTTTAATTAACCAGAGGTATGATTATGCACAATAGGTCAGTTACATGAAGGAGTCACATTGTGTCAAGTACTTAGAGAAAGGATACAAGTTTTTGTAAGTTTTCACTTTTTTTTTAAAGTCAGTCATTCACATTTCCATATTTTTTCTTCAAGATTAAAAAATACAGTCACAAAAGAGTTAAAAGAAACCTTTGATAACAGTGGTGCTCCTACCAACCTTTATCTTCAGGGTAGAAATCAAACAAGAAGTTGATGATAAAGTATAATATATTATAAAATGTTTATTGAACTCCAGAAAAAAAAAGATGTTGACACTGATTGAGTTTACACTTCTTCCTGATCTTTATGTACTTCCTCAGCTTTATTTTTACTATATACTAGAGAGCTTTCAAGAAAACTGGTTTTTAAACATAAATACATGCAAATAAATTCTCAGAAAAGTATATATTCTTACTGGAATAGACTTCTTTCAGGAAATTAATACAGGAGTTGAACCCTGTATCAGTTTCTTTCTCCACAATTGTTTTTATACCTAAAAACAGACCCCAAGAGCATCATTAAGCTGTATTGTTTCTTTGCTAGAAATGCAAGTAAAACAGAAATGTCTCCAATTTGGAGGAAGCCCATGACATCTGAGGTGTGCAGCTTGACCCACAAAAACAATCTGAAGAACAATTGTAGTGCCTGTGATAGGAAAAGAAAAAAATCTAGTATTTCAGTTTGCTGGCAGCGTAAGATTCATACTGTTATAATCAACAGTTTCCCAATAGGAGGCGCTGAGTAATGACTATACAGAAAAAGGAATAAAGCCTCAGTTGTTACAATATCTTTGCTGGTTTTTTCTTTTAACTTTGAAAGCTGAACAAGATTTTACAAATTAGTGATAATCCTCCATATGTGTAACACTAGGGGAGTATTGAGACAAGAAGAAGGAGGAGAACATAGCTGGATTGTAGATTCTTTTCATCAAGAAGACAGATTAAAAGGGGCTCTGGATTAAACAGTTTGAAATACTGTAGATTAAAACAAAGTGAAAATTCCACTGAACAGGGAAAAAAGGAAAACAAAAGAAAAAATACATCTAACTAGTACACCTGGATCAGACCAGGAAGAAACGCACAGACTATTAGAGTACCAAGAACACTTTTTACCTATAGAAATGGTGAGAGAAAAACATTTCTTTACAGCATAGAGCACATAAGAAGAGGAGATGCATTAATCACACAGGAAAAGCAAAAAATAAGGCAAAGGCTATACAAAAGGAAATGCATAAATGCAAAACTACAGAGATGAACAAAGTGAACAGCTTGAGTTGTCGTAAAGAAAATGGAAAATGCCCTGCCTAGTGGGCCACATGGTAGCTGTGTCACTGTGCTAAAGCTTGCAGCAAAGAAAAAGATATATAAACTATGAAAGCAAAACAGCATCTTGGAGGAAAGTTTCTGTACTTTATGACTTTAATGCAATGCAAAATAGCACAAATAAATTAGTTGTAAAACTCGGACTAGCACCAGATGCAAAGACAAGGCAGCAGCAGGCAAACAGTAAATCAAATGCCAAATAGACAGTGGGGCACCAGTGAACCTGTGAAGCTACAAAAAGAGCTATGTAAAAGGGGAAAAATGTTGCAGCCAAAGATAAAATTATTCAGTCTTACAAAAGCAGCACTAGGAAAATGCAAATTATACGCAAGTTTTGGCAGGGGTGAGGGCAGACACATACTAAAATTTTAGGCAGGAGAAAAAGTACATAAACCATAAAATACATAAACAGTCATGCAAGCAAAGCCAGCAGAGCTAACAGCATTCTGCCAAGGCCCACAACACCTGCTGGCCTCTCTACAAAGGTGTTACAGATGTTACAGATTATTATAAAATATTTACAGGACCACAGCATCCTCTCCATAAACACACTAAACCAGATAATAAAACACCTTAAGCAATACAGCATCCAGTTCACTGATTATTTTTGTGATATTAGAGTAACGGAACAAACAGAGAAAACACAAAAAGAAGGCACTGTGGCTAACTTCTGTAAGTCATTTGTGTCAAAGAAATATTGGAAAAAGGGGAATAAGGGTCATGAACAGGTTAGTCAGTGTTTGCAAGGTTGAGAAAACATGTGAGTTTAAGCCAGATTTTAAAAGTCACAGAAGAGTGTCCCAAAGAAATCTTTCACTAGTTGTCTGAAAAAGTAGCATTCTCACTTCCCAAAGTTTGAACAATAAAAAGTGCCAGGGATAAACACTGCTGACTTTGTATCTAGAACAGTTCTGCTGCGGGCCAAAAGTATCTGGACCACCCAGGAAAACAGAAAACAGAGATAAAGCAGATGAACTGGACTAGTTCCATGGCTTCAGAGAGAGCAAAACCAAAACAAAAAAAACAACAAAAAAAAAAAAAAGGAAAGAAAGAAAGAAAAAAAGAGAGAAGGCTGAATACAAACTAAGATTGTAAGATTATTTGCATCTGATATTCTAACGGTGATCAGCTATTGAATGTCCTGAATTATTACGATCAGCAACTGAGAAAACTGTCACTGTATGTTAAAGCACTGAAATCTTTGAGATACAGAATTCTCTATGAAACACTTTTGAGCTAATTTGGAATAGACGACCAGCTCTGGCTGGGTTTGACTTTCAAGTCAAGCCTACTACAGACATCTGCCAAACACGACCAAAGATATTCAGCATACAGAGAGCAGTTTGTGACACATTCCAGGAAACACTGTGCAAGCAGCAAAAGCCAAATGCTTCTTGGAAATCGAGAGCATTCCTGGTTTGTGGGAGAGGGAAGGGGAGTACTTCATTGACCAATGGACCTTGCTAAGGCTCTGTAAGCAAGAACAACATGGCAAACGACTAAAGCACAAAGAAATACAAATCTGCTTCTCAGCCACTAACCACAAAATCCCATGTTTTACCTTGCAACCTATTAAGTCAAAATATGAATATCAGTAGGGAACTTCCCAATATGCTAAGATAAACTACTGCTGATTTGATTTCAATTTAATTTGAAAGAGTGTAGGCACCCACAGCATTCAGGAACTGATTCATGTTCAACCAGCCCTGAGGCAGGATCAGGGCATCCCCAGGTGATATGGTCACTGCCCTCACCATCACAAACAAATTATATTAACCATATGCCACTACCTTGGAGGCACGGACATAACTGAAATGAAATATATGTTTCCTATATTGATTTTGTTGTGAGGTTAACAGCCTCTGCCTGAAAGGCTTAGGGAAGGTTGATCACAACCACCTTTGTCACCACCATGGTAAAAGCATGCAGGATCTACAACACAGGCTTCATTCAGACTATGAGGAAGAGGGTGTCCTGCAGATGTTCTCTGCACAAACCAAAGACGAGTGTTTGCAACACTTCAGAGATAGGGTGGTTTTGACAACAGGTGAATGTTCAGTAGCAGGACATTAACACTGCTTAGCCAGGAATTCAGTCGTATCACTCCATCACAGTACCACAGCCAGCCAAAGCTGGGTCAGCAGCTAAAATTTTAGCCTCTTAATGGCTGCATGAAGCAAATAAAAACGTCATGCCACCCTTTAAAGAAATAACTGCACAAGAAATCTCATTAACAATGTCTCAATAAAACATTCAGTGCTGAGATGCAGGCCTTGATATCTGCAGCAGGACACAAAATCAGTCAGACATACAGAGTGTACCATAATGGTGACACAAAACCTCCCAGGGACCCTGTGAGGAGAAAACTGTTTTCTCAGGATAGATCATGTACTGGAAAAGAGCTGCGTATGTGAAACAGAAAACTCCGTGGGTTTCAGTTTGTTTTGGTTTTGGTTTCAGTGAATGGGTGCATATTTTTCCAAAACCACAAAGCATCCATGAAATACACAGAGAGTCCAAGACTTGATCAGCAACACAGGCAAAGCATCTGCACTTGTAAGTAGTCAGCATCATTGATGACATCCTCAAAAACACTACATACCCACAAAAAAAGAGCAAGACAATCTACTGAAAGAAGACTTCGACTTCAAATCACCCACAAAATACAATGCTTCATTCAATGTTAGGACATAAAAGGAAAAGCTTTCAAATTCAGAGGAGAAAAAGTTAGTTGCCAAATAGAAAAAGGAGGTTGAACGTTGAGTTTAAAAGAATGAGGATAGTGATGACAACACAAGTTTTACCATAATGAGAAAATACAATATATGTAAGCAAGGTACAGTAGCTGCATTTAGTTGTGTTCTGCTGTATAAACAGGATAAAAGGGACAGTACAGTAATCAGCTACCTGAAGAGAGAGTGTGTAGTATGCATGTATAAAATATTAACACTCAGAGGACATACACAAAAAGCAGAACTGCTGCACTAGCTCCCTACACTCATTTTGCACTTCAGCAGTGAGCACATTCACCTAAGGAGCACTGTTTCTGAAGATAAACACATTTCGGTTTTCAACACAGCTACTCCAGAGAATCACATTGCACCTTCCAAACCAGTCTACTTATAGTGTCCAAAGTGAGGAGGGTGTCAGGGGGAGAACAAAGAACTTTACAAATGGCAGAAATGAGTGAAGAAAAGGATCCAAGGCTTTCAGCAGGATTTCAAGGCACAGAGCAAGCAGAGAAGCTTGTCTTGTTCAATGCACAGCTGGCAACATATGAAGACTTTGTTTTGTAGAGGAGCTGGTCCAGTAGCACAGTTAAGGTTCAATTCCTTTTTTAATGCTTAGGTCCACTCATTTTATTTTATATGAAGCATATAGTTAATCTCATAAAAATGACAGCACTGACATCTAGGACACCAAATTAATTTTTAGAGAATTTGCTGGTACAGCTCTTCATTTTACAAGTTAAAATTAATTAAGGCTTGGGTTCTTTAAGAAATATAGCATCTGTTGATCTTACTTTGTCTCAGACAGGATGAGAACACAATAATTTCAAATGTTCTGTATTAGTTGTTAATAAATAAAGTACTTCATTTTTGCAATATTGGAATAAACCAATGGTTAATTAAAATGAAATGACAGCTGATGTACTGAGTTTCAGCAACTGAATATGCTATGGAGTAGTTCAGATAAGTAGTACTCAAAATGAACCACTTCTTTGATTCAACTCATCTCCAGTAATTCTACCAATCTGTCTTCTGTGTCAAACACAGATTTATTTAGATGGATCATCCACAACTAGTAAATGAGCTGCAAGAACTGCTCACTTAACTACCTTCATGTGAAATACCTTTACTCTGTTTTTCATATCATCAATCTTAAGTAACTGTGACTTTTTTTTTTAAAAAAGGCCTTGCAGTTAGGTTGGAGCAAGAAGATTTTAAATGATAGAATCATAGAATGGTTTGGGTTGGAAGAGACCTTTAAAGGTCCTCTAGTCCAACTGCCTGCAATGAATAGGGACATCTTCAACTAGATCAGATTGCTCAGAGCTCCGTCCAACCTGAGCTTGAATGTTTCCAGGGATGGGGCATCTATCACCTCTCTGGGCAACCGGTTCCAGTGTTTCACCACCTTTATCATAATAAATGTCTTCCTTATATCTAGTCTGAATCTACCCTTTTTTAGTTTAAAACTGTTACCCCTTGTCCTATCACTACAGGCCCTATTAAAAAGTCTGTCCCCATCTTTCTTATAAGCCCCCCTTAAGTATTGAAAGGCCAGATGTCTGCCTTTGTCCAAAGAAGCACTTTCTTCCTTTAAGAAATAGTTTCAGTCATGTTTTCAAGGTTTTTCTAAAGATTGAGAACTACAAATATTTTTAGGATGACAGCTGAAATTTACACACAGCCATGAACCCAGGAACATAAGCTGTAAGTAAAAGTAGCATTATGAAACTGGCATGTTTGTGAGGTGTGATACATACTCACACGTGCTAGATTATTTGATTATTTAATCTACATCCATGCCACAATACTGGCATCACAGAGAGAATTTCATCAGTCTGTGGGTTGTTTGGGTTTTGGTGTTTGTTTGTTTGTTTGTTTGATACACATGCACTAGGTACTAAACCTCCTCATTTTTCATCATCATCTTACAATTTTTTCAACCTCTTATGTATTCAAACTCATTTTAAAAATTAATTTTTATATATGTCTATTTGCACTTTTGCTGTTACTCAGTGTGGACATAGGAGGGAAAATAATTTCTAGTATATGCAGTTTTAGAGAATCTAGGTATTTTTAAAAATCAACCAAAAAAACCCCACTTTCTGTCAGCTCACTTCTTTCCTGAGGAAGGGCACATAAATACAAAAATAACCAGGATCTCCATTTACACAAGAAAACACAGAATCAATATAATCAAATGCTAGGAGATGGAAAATGTTAAAGAAACTATAAAATATTTCCTACGATCAATTACCCAGAATACAGAAAGTTTTGACAAGTCTGGTGTATAAGCCCAGTCATACAGAATAAAGCATTGGTATCTGAACAATTGATTTGAGTTTAATAAGAAGTGAGACTAATTTGCTATGCACAGACTTAGTAGAAGCATTTCAAAGAACAAATAACCAGAATCCACAGTTCCATGTAATTTATTCCTTATTTTCATTTCTAAGATTTCTAGTGTACCTACCTAGTAATAAAAATTTGAAGTGGATAAGAGAATAATTAGGTTTTGTGTCAAATTCTGTATGGATTTTCTTTTCCTGACAGTACTAGGAAGCTACACTGCCAGCGCAGGAAATACTACAGAGGTCTGAGGTCTGTCTGAGGTCCCCAGTGGTAGGAGAATGAACACTGTATGCCTGATATAAACAAAAGATCCTTCTCAGTTTTCTAGAATATAATAAATTGCAGTACTGCATGGTGGACTTTAGTTTGGCAGAGGAAGTAACAAACACATCCAGGTTTTTTTATGTTAATGTTTATTGTTTTTCAGCAACAGATTTGCTTAGATACCTCACTACCAGTAATAATAAATGGTGTGTTTAGGTTTTGTTTACATTTATGGCACAATTTTACTTTTAAAGAAATGCAAAAGAAAACATATGCCCCATCACTTTAGTCTGTCTTGCTGTTTAACATTAGCTGTGATGATCTTTCAAGAGTCTGACTGAAAGCCTGGAGATTCTCTACATGATGTCCTTTTAGTCTCTTGGAAAACATCACAGAATGCCTGCCGTGTAAAATTAGGCCTAATCTTAATTATCTTGTTTTCTATTTCCTGAGCTTAATTAACTTTTCTAAGTGCTTTTCTATACTGTAATGAGGACTAAACCCATTTTATCTTATTCAGCATTTCATAATTTCTTTTCCCTCAGTTCCTAGGAAAACGAAAAGCTCTTCACAGTCCTAATTGTTATGACAAAAGCTAAGGTATGAGATTTGAAAGAAAAGCTATGACAAAAAATTTGAGAACATACAGTTGTGCCGACAAATAGAAGGGCAGAAATCTGCAAATGTGGAGAGATAATCCATTCTAGCCTCTAAATGAACTGACTTTAAATATTTAATTATTTTTTTAAGTAAATTAAGATTGCAAGATTCAAATTATAGTCCTTATAGGTCATCAGGCTGTTTCAGGTGAAGTACAAATTGTCTGCAGACCACAGTGCTCAAATAAGTTTAGAATAATATAGCAGCTAATTTGCATGGCCAAGCTCCTACTGCTCATCCAAATTTTCCTTTGATCAGGCCACTTTCATCACAAGGGAGAACAATGCAATGAAGGTTGAGCACGTACTGTAGCATCTCACTTTCCTACTGCTAGAATTTCACTTTGTTTTTTCATATTACAAAAGACATCTGTATACTTTAGAGAAACAAGCACAAAGACTTTACTTACTCCACTTTTTTCCCATTCAGGAGGCAAAGGGAAAGTTTTATTTAAACTGGCTGTCTAAAAAGCCAATATGATTATTTTAATTAAAAGAATACTTTTTTCCAAGCTCAGACAACCTCCATTAGCTATCACAGTGCATGTACTACATATGACTCTCTTCACCTCTTCCATGCCAGCAAGAAGCAAGGTGGTTTCTAGGCATGATCAGATGAGGACTCTGTGAATGATTAGCTGATACAGAGGTGTTCAGACAAGTTGCTTTTTAATAGTATTTGAGACACATCAGACAAGTAAAAAGCCAGTAAGTGGACAGCACTCATCCCCTAGTTAAAGGCCTAAGGTCTGCTAGATTTTACAGAATATTTGTTTAACTTCTCAGGATTTGATCCTGTCACTATTTGACTGTCAGCACCAGAAGACAGATTCAGATGTAAAAATAAACACCAAAGAAAAAATAATCACCTCAGGCGTCCATCCAGAAAACAGGGAAAGCTATGCTATGTTTCCCATAAGACCCACAAACAGCAACCAAATACCTTAGCAATAATTTCATCAAAGTGAAAAAGAAAGCTTTATGATGATAAATAACTGTTAAAGTTACCTATACCCCTATATCATGATGAGAGAATAACTCTACCCATTTGGCTCTTCTCCTCCATTCCCCTGGACACCAACAAAATACCCTTTATACAAGAAAATAATCAACTGCATAAGGAATCAAGAGTGCCAAAGTTCAGATCTTTTCAATTCCATTTGTATGCATTTGTGTACTTCAGTTTTTTTGATTGATGAAAGCCTCCTGCTTGTGAGCTGAGAAGGCACAAAGGGTCACTTTTAGCAGCTATGGACTAGAACCTTATAAGTACTGTCATCCCAAGCCCTCTGCTTTTTAGTTGTAACTTTCAGAATGAAGACGGAATAAGGGTATTTGGATGTATTGAATGCCTAGTATACTCTCCTTCAGCAGCAGGAAAAGAAATCAAGCACAAACATCATAACCCCATACTGTACATAGGAAGCATAACGCAGAGCTGAATCAATGCAGTGCACAAGCACGCAATTGTACACTAAAGCCATTACATCTAGCCTACTCCTTGAACTTCATGCTAACCCTTTCTTAACACAGACCAAGGTATAGTTTTATCAGGACATGATAAGAACATAATAAATTGAGTTATGGACTAGACTGATCACAAAAGCAGATCAAAAAAGAGAGAGTCTTAATACAACCCATTATAATAAAGAACAAAAATAAAGAAAAAAACAACTAAATCTAGTTTTTACTTACTTTTTCCACATTAGCTTCCACAAACTTCATTACTTAAACAATGGGTAACATCAGTTTTATTTCTCACACCTCATCCATCTATGCCATCACAAATTTCCCTCTTTCCTCTCCCTCCTCCAGATCACTAGGATAGATGTGAAGAAGGGCAAGGACCACTTAACAGAACCAACAGCAAGTCCACCTGGGCAAACTCAGCCTCAGAAAGAAGCAAACCAGGCTCCCAGGGCTGGCACTGCCCACACACCCAACCCTGACACCTTGGTAGTATACAGAACAGGAGGGCACACCAGGAAGGGAGCAATCAATTGCTGTCTACCATTTGTGAGGTGGCCCCAGGACTGAAGGAAAAAACAGCTTTGAGCTCCCTGGTATGCCTGTGATATTTGTCCATGGGACAGTTTTGACATGTGCCCCATAAACAGGAAGACTGGCCATTTTACTTTTCAAGTTTCAAGCACAGTCTAAACTGGAGCAAAGTTTCATCTGACTTCTTCAGAAATGGAAGTGCCTTTCCCTTCAAGACAAACTCTTCTCAGGAATCAGAGCCCAAAGCAACCTACTGGTGACCAGTTCTGAAATATCCTGTTAAGCCAGGGCTGCACACACTGCTGTGAACTCTGTTGTGTCAATACAGAACCACCAAAACTTTAAACTTTAGGGCAGCTGGAAAGATTTATTTCTATGTACATGACAAGCTAGAGTTTAAAGTTTCAACATATGAAGTTTAAAAAAGGACAACAACCTTCCCTTCAGTGGTTTAAGAATTGAATCACAGTTCCATCAGCTTATGGACTTGTAAATTGTTTTCAGCTCATGGAGCAATTGTATTAATTCCTACTAAATTGGAGGGCAGTTTGATTAAAAGATCAAGTGAAACATTTCTCAGTTCCTAGCCTTTTAGCACTAGGCTAATGGTGTAAGAAACCATTGCCTAGACAAAAGAGAAGTGCCATAGTCTTCAACCATAAACCTATCACCTTACTGTATTTATTGTTTCTTGAATTCATTGACCTGCTTTTTATTAAAAGTGACTGCTAGATAGCAGTTGTTCAGTTAGCTTTCTTACAGCATGTCTCCTTAGCATGAGACTGAATTTTAAGACAATCACTGGATTAGCTAGATGTACTAATTGAAACTTCTACGTAGGAGTACCAAGAACATTATTTGTTGAAACCGTTCAACAGCAAGGGACTCTCTGCAAGTGAATATTAACAGAACCAGTAGCTACTTGTGTTCAGCTGCCCAGAGTGGTTCATATGCTCTGGAACTCAATTCTTATTGGGAGCTGCAGCCAAATACATACACATGTGTGTAAAGCCACTCAATATACATTTGAAGAGGAGGGAATGGAAATATGCCTGCATATGCAGTGAGTTTCCAGGTTTGCTTCATGATTGCTAGAAAATACACTAGAGTTTTATTTGATCTAGGTAAATGGAAGCCAAAAAATAATTCCTGCATCTGCTAAAGCCACTAACAGCTTATTGATATGTTCAGCTGAGCATCTTCCAGGTTTTCTCTACTTTCATCAGTATATATCCTGGCAGTCAGTAGAAACAACAAAAAAACCACAGTATATCAGAAAGTAGGGGAAAAGCCAATACATAGCTAAAAAACCCCACAGACCAACACTTAAAGCAACCTTTTTTTCCCATGCTTTTGCTTTTTCCTTTCAATGTGTGTCCTGATAGTTTTCTACAGTTATGGTTTTACAAGAGCTATGGTTCAAACTAGTATGAATTTAACATATTAACATATGAACACACCTCTCTTTGCTCTTGTAATTCAGATTTCTTCCTGTATTTTACAGGGTTTTGAGATTACAGGTCCCAGAAGCCATGGAAGCACCACTTGACACACAAACATGATGCACACCATGCATAATACACATGGAAACTCCAATGTCCATTCATCGAGTTTGTCTTTCCCACCGTGCTTCCATTGCTACACAAGTGAATATCTACTCCTTCACTTTACAGATACCAATTCATTTTAGCTTACAGTATTTCCATGTAAAGATACTCCTAAGATTTTGCAAGAAATTAAAATATTTTCAAAATAAGAAAGAGTTGTTAGAAGGACATGCTTCTATGAAATAAGCATTCTTTCTGAATTCTAACACCTGTGGGTTTTTTAGATAGCTTTGAATCCAGACCATTTGTATATAGGGCAAACTGGCTGATATAAATCGAAGGCAATACTACTTTTTAACATAGTCAAGACAGATATGTATATATTGATATACACATAAATATACCTATATCTATATGTATCTTGACTACATTAAAAGGTAGCACTGCCTTTGATTTATATCAACTGGTTTTCTATATATTAGGTAGCAGGGTCAGAGGAGCTCCTGGAACTCTCATGTTTTAATACTTTTTTTTCATCCCTGTACCTTCACTGTGACTTTTGCAGCCTTAGGGCTGGGTTTACTTCATTTTTGTTCTGGCAATGCACTGGGATTTTCAAATGCTGCAAATCATACTTCACAAATACCATTAGCTCAAGTCAAAATCATGAAGCAGTGAGAGAGTTGAACATCCCATTATTTCTTTTTCATTTTTTGAGTGGAATTTGCAAGAAACATGAATATGTATTTTTCTGCCCTTCTTACCACCACCGTTCCTACTTGCATAGTCATTACAAGATAGACATCACTTTAAACGCTATTTGCAAACACAAGGAAAGAATTCAGTTGTATATTTCCCCTTTTCCAGTGCAACATTCTTTTGCACTCATGCAGTCACTGTTACAAACAAATCTGCCATGGGGCCCTAAAAGAATGAAAGGGCAACTCTACTCATAATACTATGTTGCGAGAACTATGGCAATAAACACAATGGCACAGAATGCTATTATTTAGGTTATGATTTGATACCTGCTGAAGAATAATTCATATTAATTTTATGTGGCATCTAGAACAATACATCTTTTTTCAGAAAGCCAACCAATAAAAAGTGTTGCTTTATAATATCGCAAATGTGCATACTTGCTGTTATATCCAAATTACGGAAGGGACCAAGTGACTGAAAACTGCTAAATAACAAAAGAGGAAAACAAGAAAGGTGACACAGCACAAATCTAATATAAATTCAGCTGCCAAGGTCAGACTTCATGTTGCTTTCTGTGGGCACTAGCAGTGTCAGCCAGGCACCAGGAGTTGGTGATAATGGGCAATTTCAATGTTTAACAGTGGAACAGAGCAGGATATAGGACATCTTCTCAAGAACAGGGGCATCCTTTAAATACAAATATGAGACAGCAGCTCAGTTTGGAAGTGACAGAGAATAAAGGTGGAAAGCAACTTGGGTCAGTATAATAAAAATTACATTTCTGGTTCTTAGGAAGGAAGGTATGGAAAAAAATTAATAGACTTCAGGAAAGCAGACTTCTATAACCTTACAGACATGGTCACTGAGGTCTCATGGGATGGATGTCTGAAAGAAGAGAAGGGAATAAGGAGAGCTGGTAACCTTTAAAGGGCACAGGTGCAAGTTATCACAGTGCAATGAAAAGATAGGGAAGGCTTGGAAGACACCAACTTGTCTAATTCCATTTTTCAGTGCTTTCAAAAAGAAAGCTCAAAGTAGAAATCAGGTTAGCTTATTCTTTAATACCATTAGTAATTTAAACAAACAGAAGAAGAAAATCTAGAAAGACCAATCCTTGAAGAGCTAAGGAGAGATTAAACTTATTTGGTAAGTAATTTACTAAGAAGACAACCACCAAAAGATGTTGTTCGATACAAAATAGAGAAGAAGTGCTGCTTCACAGTTCTCCTTGACTGATGTATTCAATACCAGTTTGGCTCCTTCTTCACTCAGGATGTGACCAATGCTTAATGTGACCAGCCCCAGTGACAGAAAGGCAAGAACTCCAGCAGCTGCAGACTAAAGAGCATGTTGGATGTTTTCAACCTGGCAGTGCGGTTGAAAATCACCTTTGAATGCACTGAGGCCAGTGCCTCCATGAATGGTGGAGGCCAAATAACTGCACAATGGGGCTGAGAGGGGAGGAGAGGAACCTGCCTCCTTGTCAGCAATGGGTGGTTTATTTGCCCATTCTACTGTCCTAAAACCAGTGCTTGCAAAAGGCCAAAGGAAGCAGCTCTAGAATGGCTAGCAGTTATCTTCGAGATTTCATAAAGGACCTGGATGAGCTCAGAAAACTGAGGACAGAAAAGCCACCTGGTGTCTACCTTTAAAACAGGGAAGAAGGGGAGAACTTGGGACTCAGAGCTCTGCCAGCTTACCTCTGCTTCCTAGAGAACAGGAGAAAAAGAAAGCTTAAGCACCACAAAGGTAAAAAGTGAATGAGAAAGTGTCCCACAGAGTAGGGCTATTCACACTTCCTCCCTTCCTCTAATAGGTCACAGATCCTCCTGAACAGAGGAGAAATAGTAAGTGTTAATACCTTGACTTTAAACCTCAATTATAACGCTGCTTCAGATTACATTCTTGTAAGAAATAAGAAAGCAAATTAAAAGAAAGAAGCATGTAGGACAAGCTAAATAGCAAAAGTATTATTGGCAGGTTAGTGACAAGGTGGAACAGGGTATGGAGTGAGGTTTTACAAGAGTCATCCCAAGCCCAGAACTACTCAGGTTTTCATTACTAACTGGGGTGAAAGAAATAAGTTATGGTTATTAAATTCATAGGCAATCTCAATCTGGAAAGGACTAAATTGAAGGACCAGATTAGAATTCAAAATCTTAATTAACTGAATTCTTACTGACTACAGCAGAGGTTAGGCAGTACTCAGTAAGAGCAAATGCAAAGCTCTACATTTAGAGGTAATCAGCTGCATGTCATAGGATAATAGATGACTGCACACACAGCTGCATTGCAGAAAGATATCTAGTAGTTTACTGGTGCATTTTGTGATCCAAGGGGAAACACACAATGGAATAAGTTTTATCACCCATGAGGATTTCTTCACTAATATAAGTGACAGAGTTGCCCTCAGCTGGAGAGTCATGCCCAGTTCTGGGCACTAATTCAAGAAAGATGTAAACCAGCTGGAAAAGGCAGTGAGAATAATCAGAGGTTTGGAAAACAGGAAAGGTTTAAAGAATTTGAATTAGTCTAGAGGGATAAAGAGGGATGTGGCAAAAACCCACTAAGACACAAGCTTTTCATTAACTTTTCTATCCCCTGTCCTGCTTAGGAGAGGGAGTGATAGAGCAACTGGGTGGGCACCTGGCTTCCAGCCAAGGTCAAACCCACCACAACGGTAAGGATGTCACATACTTCAGGCAGGCCTCTTTTCCCTTTTCTTCTGATTCTGAGTGACTTCTGCATCCAAACTTGGTGTTGTATTGCCCTTTAAATCCCATTAGATTGCCAATTTATGGCACATACTCTTTGCAAATCTGATATTACCTCTGCCTTCAGGAAGTGAATCATGAAAAGCAAGAAAGTAATGATCTAGTTCTCTGTTAGTATTTGTGAGCTTTGCCACTGACGATGGGACTAAAGAAACAGAAGACAACTGATTGATGTTCAGTGTCTCATTTAAACCTACACACCACTTAAAGCATACAAAGTTTTCTCGTGCCAAGCCATTATCTCTGCTGTTATCTCTGCATATTGCCCACGGTGGTATTCGTCACTCGGGCAGGCAATTCAAATGTGATACCAGAAATGTGGCAGTAGATGGCGTAATTACACTGTGATCCAGTGGAAATTTCAGCTCCACTCATCTCTTTTGCTTAATCATACCAAATATTTAAATAAAAAATGAAAAATGCTGTATACTCAACACATTTTGATTTCAAATTGAGGAATTATGAAGCTGGCTGATCAACCATACAAGCAGAAGCTCTATAATGGAAAATGGAGCTGTGTTTTCTTGTTAGAGAAAATTGTGCTCTAGGCCCAAATTTTTCTAACAGTGGTCAGAATCAAGCCAGAATTCAGTGTTTAAGTTCCCTTCTTGCAGTTACAAGTTATAAAAGTTTCAGAGAAGAAACCCGTCATGTTCTTATGTAGCTGTGTAGATAATGTTGTTAACATTACTAACCATTGCTTTAAGATTATTTTCTTCCATGCAGATTTTAAGGCAAGGTTGACTGGACAATATAGATTTGGTGGGTTTTTTAAGGAATCACAATTACGTTTAGAACCAACTGTATATCAGAATTTTTCCCTTTATCTTCCCAGCTATCATGGGTTTTCAGAAATTTCGTATGAAGTTCTTTTAAATTATCGTAAAAGCCCTCAGTGCGTTTCAGACTATGATCTCAAAGTGATGAGTAGATATTAAAGCATGTCATTGTAAAAAAATGACACCATAAGCAATGCAATTGTCCTGGTTTCAGCTGGGATAGAGTTAATTGTCTTCCTAGTAGCTGGTACGATGCTATGTTTTGAGCTCAGTATGAGAAGAATGTTGATAACACTGATGTTTTCAGTTGTTTCTAAGTAGTGTTTAGTCTACAATCAAGGACTTTTCAGCTTCTCAGGCCCAGCCGGCAAGAAAGCTGGAGGGGCACAAGAAGTTGGCACAGGACACAGCCAGGGCAGCTGACCCAAACTGGCCAACGGGGTA
>JAOBAS010000072.1:21548845-21564112 GCA_025311575.1 Elanoides forficatus
ATTAAACCGTTCTTATCTCAACCCACAAGTTCTAACACACACACCCCACCCTACCCCGATTCTGTCCCCCATCCCACTGGGTGGGGGGGAAGTGAGTAAGTGGCTGCATGGTGCTTAGCTGCTGGCTGGGGTTAAACCACGACACTTGTCCTTCAGGTAATTAGATACTCCTTCATTCTTAAGTTTATGCACAACCCTTCTGCCTTAACAGAGGGATGACCAAAAATATGTCCTCTCACACTTGTTATCAAAAGTACAACTATGAAATCTCAGTCTCAACAGCATTCTGCAGTTGAAGCAGAGAGCAGCAAGAGATAGAAGATGACACAAAGGAAGGAAAGCAGAACCACCACCCAAAGAAATGCAAGATTTTTTTAAAAAAACATCATCTCAGAAAGTCTACTTTTTAAAACCCTGTCCTTAAGTTACAAAAGACTTTCAAAAACCAAGCGTTAATCCTAGATACTTAGATCAGTGTGCAACTTCAGTTTTTGCACTGCTGAAAACCTTTCCCTTGGGTTATACGCTGGTCCAGCAATTTGAGTATTAAATTCATGGGTCAGCTTATCGTCAAGGACAAAGAGGCTGTATTCAGATACTCTGCTGGGTTTTTAATTTTTTTTTTAAATATTTTTTCCTGAACTCTAATAAACATAGTAAACCTAGATAAACGACACATAATTTTCTGTCATTTCAGACTGTAATGACACAGTATACCTTGATGTTAAGTTTTCTATTTTGCGTAGGAAGCACTCCATCTTCTTTAAGCTGCTCAGGAATCTGTATGGCCTTTGTTTTGAAGGTAGTATCAGTTGCATTCTCTAGTTTAGGCTTTTTTTTCCCAACTTTTAATTTCACTTTCTGGAAATCTTCTTGATGTTTCCTTTTTTTAGTCATTCTGATTCTCTGCAAAAAGATATTCAGAATTTTAATTTGATTAAATACACTACAAACAAATATTTTTTTCCCCACCAAAGAGCAGCACTTCCTAATGAAGGCTATTGATTTTATGCTTTTTCCAATGCATAAACTAGTGTCTGCTCCTGAGACAAGATGCTAGGCTAAACAGACATGCAGACTGATCCAGTACAGCTGTTCTTCTAGTGTCCAGAAAACATTCTGCTGCTCCTTTGGTTATCTTTGTTCTGGGAGCTACTTTACTGAAAAAGATCACTTAAGTATCTGCATCTTCGACTGCTTTATCTGATTAAGTTGTTGGTTTTGTTTTTAAAAGTTCCTGCCAATAAAGCAACTTTTTACATAGTTGACTCTTGCCAAGCCAAAGCAGCTTGGTAAACCGTTTCATTTAATTTGTACGTTGTTTACCAACTCAATCATTAAAAGCATAGTCTGCATAGGTAAAATCACAGGTTTTAATCCAGCCTTTACTGATAACAGCAGTATAGAAGAGTCTAAGAAAACTTCCACTACACACTGAAAAGTCCAGTCTGTGCATTTAAAACCAGTAACTAGAAAGAAGCGGGTGGGAGATGGTTAAATGGGCACATATAGAATAAAGAGAGACTGAAAAACTAAGTCATATTAAATAAAGGCATAAGAAATAAGGTAGTATGAGTAGCTATAAGGTAGTATGAGAAGTAGTACAGACATACTAGATGTACAAGAACCAAAACAAATCAAACCCCACAATTCAATTTCTGAATGACCTTTTGGTTTTGACATATCTGTACTGATAAAAGTACTCTTAATTCTACCAGACTTAAAAAAAAAAAAAAAAGAACAAAAAAACTCCAAACACCCAAAAAACCCAAACCACCAAAAAACCCCAACAAACACTACACCACAAGTTCCTTTATTTAATCTTCCTTCCCTTGATCTCCATACTTTTAAATTCATTCTTAACAAAACTCCAGAAGCTGATGTCACAACACTCAACATCACATACAAATTGTGCCTAGATTTCTGTTAATTAAGACCATGAATCCATGGTCTGACGTCTCCTAGAATTGGTTGCAGAGATTACTTATACTTTTAAAAGGGGGAAGGGAGAGACAAGCACAAAGCCATTAAGATGTTAGGTTTAACATCTCAAAGCTTTCTAATGATAACAGGTATTTACAGAGCTGGAAATCTGAATACTTCCAGACCTCACTGTACACAGTACAAAGTCCATGCTGTCAGGTACATAAACTTTTTGCTTCTGCTCTCTTTCAAACTACTCTTTGAGTAACTAGGTTTTACACATTCTTAAAATCTGAACCACACAAAAAAGCTGCGAACACAACGTTCAAATTTTAAAGACCAAACTAACTAAAAAAAAAAAAAACAAAACAAAAACCAAAACAGCTGACTAAACCCATAGATTTCTAAAAAAAATATCCAAACAATGATTCTTTTATGGTAGATATGGTCATCATTCACTCTAGGAAATGGAATTCGATACCTGATTTTTTCCCAGCGGACTTCAAACTGTAAATTTATCCTGTATCACAGTATTTCACATACACATCAAGATAATGACTAAAGAAAGTTTTAAACCCGATTGCCATTTTCTACTCTTTTGAAACAATTTAAACAACTGATTATACAAATATTGGACCACAACTTAATTTCTGCTTTTCCCATGCTAGCTTAAAACAGCTATATACAAGACCACTTTAACCGAAGTATAAATTCAGCATAAGTAACCTATCAACTGAAAAGGCTTTAAAAAACCTTGGGGTTTGGTGCCAAAATAAAAAGGTCCTTTAGTGTCCAACTGTAACAACTGTGGTTTTATAAGCTTTTGATTTTTACCATATGCATCTTTTAGGAGAGAATTACAACAAGTTTTTCACTACTTGATTGCAAGACTTACAGAAATAGCTAGAAGCTTTTGACACACGTGTTATTTCCACTTACTAAGCTTGCTTTAATGGAGATATTTAGGAAGCCTCACTCCACAAGGCAAAATGTTTGGCTTCCAATTAGCCTTAAAAACTTTACAATACAGGTGCACGCACACCTGAACAAAATCAATTAAGTTCTTTTAAAGGAGAAGGCTTACAAAATATGCTTTCTCCTACTAAAACAAAGCAGCGCAGTTTACCTTGCACTGCATATTTTGGAAATAATTTATTGGAAATCTAAACATATGCACTTCCAATTCATAGGTACCACGCTAAACGAGAGATAAAATGCTTACAAACCCAGAGCCGTGAAAACAAACACCAGGGTCTCTATGTTACAAGACATTAAGCAAAACTGTATACAGCTTATGAAGTTATGTAAAGATTTTAATAAAACTTCTTGCTGAAGCAACTGTTTGCCTTTCGACTTCAACTGTATTTTCAGTCGGCCCTCCTCCAACAGGGCTGAGCTCAGCGCACCTAACAGCTTATGCACTAATGCAGTTTTACAATCCAAAAACATTAAACTAACCTCGAATCAATACTAGCTTCCTTTAACATACAGCTGTACGCAGCGCTTTTCAGAAGCTACTTCAAGTGTCACTCGGCCATCCCTGCCTCTGGCTTAGGGAAACAGACGGGAACCAAAAGGAGCGACGGTTCCACCTGTAATTCACTCCCTTACTGCAGCTCTGAGGCTGTATCCTCGGGGAATCTTGCCACCAGCACGTTTACAAGCTGAAGCAATCAGGAAAATCCTGAGAAACCAGAAGGCCGGGTACTTGCCCTAACACCTCTCATCCCACAGAAGATTTCCACCCGGGCGAGTTCTCTCTCAACAAGGCGCAATTACTTACATCGCAATTAACTTTCTGAGGCTCCGGCGCTGGGCAGCCTATCCCCGTCACCACAAAACCCAACCGCCGTAAGCCCGCGCCACGCCGCGAACGCCGTACCCCACAGCCGAAGCGCTGACTGAAGCGGAGGAGGGAGGCGGCGGCGGCTCCTCCCGCCGGTCTAGGCCGTTAAACAACCTTCCTCACCGTCCCGGGACATCTTTCGGCTTGTTCCCGAAGAGCCGCTTCCCCTCCAGTCGCTCTCTCTACGAGGCGTTTAAATAAAGCGCGTTAGTGCCCGCCCGCTGCCGGCGGAGAGGCCGCCGAGTTCTCCTCCCCGGGAGCCGCCGCGGCCGCGCCGGGGAAGAGCCGGGGCTCCTCCAGCGGCAGGCGAGGCGGGAGCGGCGGCTGAGCGAAGCACCCTCGGGGGAGGCAAGGCAGGGGGCGGCGGAGGAGGAGGCCCGGGATGGCGGCGGAGAGGGGAGGGAGGGGGGAGCCGAGGCCGCCGGTTTGCCGGGACCGGCACGCCCGCGGCTCTCCTCAGGTTCTTCCACAAAGTGAAATCCCAGAAGCTCTTATCTCTGAACCACATACTTATATTTTATGCAGTTCTGTAAGTTAGCAATTAATACCAAGATTGTCAAAATAGAAGGATTTTCTTATGTTTACATAGACTAATATAATCTAAGCTTCACTTGGAAAAAAAGGAAATTATTGGGAAGCGTGGCCTTTATACTTTTCAGAAGTAGAAATGCTGGGGCAGGCTTACTTTAAGAGGCCTTTTACTTTTAAAAGCAAAGGGTCTTTTGGTTGAGGAAATGTTAAAAGAGTTTAACTGCTTGCAAGTTCATTTTATGTCACTTAATCTCAGCCTTGAGTATGGCTTTGCTTTCATAATTGTCTGAATGCCAGTGATAGGTATTCCCAAGGTGCTTCTAAGAATGATACCTTTATTATTCAACATGTAAAAGTAACAATTTAAATGGTTTTTAACATTAAATTTGTCAGGTACCTCTAAAGTTTCCATTAACTGATGTACCTTATTTTTCTCTCTTACAGTGTTTGTGTATTAATATTTTCTACCTTCTACATGAGATATAAAATCAGTGTCCTGGAGGAACATCTTATTTCCATCACATCCTTTGATTCACATACTAAGGAGTAAGATACACACTTGAAAATTTTGAGGGTTTAAAATCTTTTTCCAGTTTCTGTCACGCTCATCTATTTTCTTCAGAAACCACTATGATACTGTAGTGCCCTTGTGATACTTTAGTGTCCTGTAGTTCTTGTATCTGTACTAGCCTCATCTCACAACTTTCTGTTTAAGACTTTTAGTACAAATGTGGTATATTGTGGTGTACTACTGCCTTGAGAATGTTTCAGATTGCTGTGAGTAACTTCAGTGTAAACAGCTGAAGTGAGCAGCTCCTTTCCAGAGCAATGATTCTGTGGAAAAGGTATAACTTCTGTCTTCAGTCTTAATGTCATTTGATTAGCCTAAGATTACAGAAGGTACTTCATTATCTTTGGGCTAACGCATCTGACTTGTTTGTATAATGTTTTCTAAAGCTTTGGGCTGCTTATATTCTCTTTAGAAACTGACATCCTGTCTTGCTAAAATCAAAATAAAATAAACCACAAAACCAAACCAAACCAAAAAAACCCCCCAAACACACCAAGGGGATGTTCTTTGTGTATTTGAAGAGGAAACAGGGAAAGGGGCTGTAGTTCCACAGATAGTTCCGTTCTGTAGGTAGAGTCATGGATATCATCCGCCCCTGCATTTTTTTTTTTTAATCTCCATGTTGTGTGGATAGGAAATGCTCAAACATCAAATGAAGAGGCAGTGCAGGGCCATACACCACAGCAGTATGCCACTGTAAGTTGTGTCATCTTCCTACTCATCTTTTAGGACAGAAGGCAGTTGACTGGATACTGCTGAGAATACTCTATCAGTTTACTCAGCATTAAATTTTGCATTAACTCTTCTCCCCTTATTATAACTGTCTTCTTTCTGAGCTGCTCTGAAAAACATGGCTTCAAAAGTAATTTGTAAATCTGAGTGCAAAACCTATGCCACATGCAGCATGAGTGGGAATGCTGACAGCTGGAGAAGCACCACCTGAAAAACAGAGGGGGAAAATAAAATTCAAGACAGAGCCATACCTAGGCTGTGTGGAACTGTCAGCAAAGTGTTTCAAACCTGTAGCAGGCTCTTGAATAAATGTGCTTGTTAATTCAGCTTTCTTTGATGACCCATGGATGACAAACAGGTCACTCTGACAATGCACTTGTGGTCATATTGAACAATGATGCTGCTGCTTAGGATGCAACTGCTCTCAGCTGTCTTCTGTGGAAAGCAGTAGGACTTGTATACATGTGTCAGAAGACAGAGCTAGGTTCTTGATAAAAAACGAATAGGAAGAAAATGGTTCTTTACCTTAAACAGGTTTGCATTTATGTTTTACCAATAATGCAAGGAGAGCGGTAAACCTACCCTCTAATAGTAGGCAATGTCAAAAGCCATTTCCCACTTCTGGCATGTCTTTCTTAGCAGGACACTCCATCCCTCTTCTGAAGCACTCTTACACAAGAAAGTCTTGTTTTCTGTTGCTCTGATCCCCAAAAATACAAGATATAGGATGATCTAATGTGCACTTCTACAGTGTCAAGAGGTTGGGCTTCTTGATTTCCTCCAAGTCACAGGACATGGAACTTACGCAGCTTTTCAATTTATTTCCAGTGGAAATAGCTGTAAAGTTTTCCATCCAAACTTCTGGAGAATGAGACCACATAAAGAATGTAGTCAAGAGTGCAGAAGTGACTTAGGTCTTTGTTTCTATAAACAAGTACAGTTCACAATGTTGCCACTGTATTTTCTTCTACATTTATCTCTCAGTTCTGTTTTCCTCTTTTTTGCTTCTGCCACACTTAATTCTTCATTCTGTTTGACAGACATACAGTGCACCAAGGTTTGGGATCTCATCTGCAAATTAATGCTGATGTCCTTTGTGATGAGTTAACTGCTAATCTTATAAAATTGGAAAAGGTAACTTCCTATGATATAATGCAAATGCTGATACACTAATCAGGTTCTTGCTGAATTTCTGTAGTCTGTTATTTTGAAAAGTGCCAAGTTACCCCTAGATTTGATACCAGAAGCTGGCAGGTTTTCCTAGCAGGGCAGGAGGAGAAAATAGGATGAGAAAGCTTGTGTGTCAAGGTAAAGGCAGGGAGATCACTTACCAGTTACCATTGCAGGCAAAACAAACTTGACTTGGGGAAAATCAATTTAATGTAGTACCAGTTAATGTAGATTTGGGTAGTGAGGAACAAGGGCAAATGATAGAACAGCACCTTTCCTCCCCGCTGTCCCAGGCTCAACTTCACTCCTTTGCTCCCAACTCCTCACCCCACTCCCTACTGCCCAAGTGGGGCTGGTGGGGGCTTACAGTCTCTACATAACAACTTTCTTTCTGCTGCTCCTTTCTTCCCCTATTTTCCCCCTGCTGCAGTGTTTGCTCTTCCAGGGCCTCCAGTTCTTCAGGAAATAGCTGCCTGCTCTGGCATGGGTTCTCCATGGGCTGCAGCGTGGACATCTCTGCCATGGAACACCTCTTCCCCTTCTTCCTTCTTAGACCTTGGTGTTCCTTCTGCTGTTTCTCACCCATTTGCTCTCTTCCTGTCTCTGTATTTAAGAAAGCGGAAAAACACCCCTTTCCCAGAGACTATACCACCATCTTGGCTGAGGGGCTCAGCTGTGCCCTGCAGTGGATCCACCGGAGGGTGCAGTCCAACATGGGGCAGCCCCTGGCCTCTTTCCACAGCAGCTGCCCCTGCAGCACCCTGTCCCACCCCTGCCCCTAAACCCTGAGAACTGCACCCAGTATAGGTATATGAAATGTTACTGTGTTGGAAACACATACACTGTCCAAGCATGAAAAAAAGTATTAGTGGAGCAAAACCAAAAGTTACTTGAATTCCTATGTGCTGAAGTCACATGGGATATTTTTGCCTCTGTTTCTAAAACTGAGTGCATGCCAATGTCTTTTAACACCTTTTTTTCCCAAACCAAGTTTCTCAAATAGCGTAAAGCTAGGATTTTATAATATCGGTTTTACCTCTGTGGTATAGGTTTTACAAAGACTGCCAAAAAGAGGTTTCTCCCACACACACATTTCCACCCCCTTGCCTCTGGAAGTCTAGAGTAATATTAGCATAATCCCTTTGTGTGCTCTGGATAATAAAGATATGAATACAAGGGGAAAACGCTTACCAGATGATTACCAGATACAATCTTTAGCCAAATCAGGTCATTTAAGAGGTTACTGCTTTCCAGCTGTCTGGGACAGGCTGGCAAGATGGTTCATGGGAGGCGTTGCTTCATTTCAGCTGGAAGCCAGCCACCCCTTTTTGCAGCAGGGCTAGGCACTTTCCCACTCCCTTATATAGTCTCTGCTTGGAGACACAGTAAAAGGCCGCTGGATGGTCAGATCATTCAGCTATTCCCAGAGAAGTGACCTGCTGTCCTGAATTAGAGTCTTAAGTTATGTGCTTTTTTCAGTTACTGTCTACAGGATAGGACCCTTAAAGTCTTACCTTGTATTTGTAAAATACTCAAGACACGATCAACTGCTGTGCATACAAGCTAAATGAGTATTGCCTGTAGCTGCATATTGCAACATCCTAGTCCTCTCTACTCTAGATGAGCGGTGGTTAGAACAGGATGTTTGACCCTACTCTTGTACTGCAAAACTGGTAGAAATGTAATAGCTTTATGTTCTCTGAGCAAAGTGATGGTAGTTGCTTAACTGTTTCATAGCCTGAGTGAAAAATGCTAGTAATTGGCTGCAGCTGGCTTCAGCAGCAAAGGGAGCATAAAAGTTCCAGTGTAACTTGTTGTCTTTCCCCTCACTTCCTGTGCGACCACAGCATTGTAAACTAGAGCACAGAAATTATCTAGGTTAAAAAATGTTCAGTGCGAGAGTATGTTGCAATGACTTTTTCAGTGTGACCTTGTGATTTTTACAAGCTGTACTTTATACTTGGAGCCAAGGAATTACCATAACTTAGCAGAATTCTGCTTTGGCATTTAAGTGTATTTAACAGGTTGTTAAAATGCACCATGTCTATCAGAGGATAAAGCGTTACATTGGGGGAGGGAAAATGTGGCCTGATGTTACTCATTCCCTTACTCTAATGTAGCTTGTTAAAAGGACATTCCTGTGTGTGCGTTAAGTGACTCTTACAAAATTAGATGCTTACAGTTTTCCTTTTCCCAAAATGCCCCTCTTGAAAAAGGTGTGCATCTGGGCTAGAAATCATGACGTAGGGCGAAGAAGTAGTATCCTTGAACAGGAAGTATAATGGCTCCTCAAATTAAAGCCTGAAAGTAGCTGTGACTAAACCTTCTGTAGCCAGTGATTGCTAGTTACTAAGACACAGAGAATATATGCTAGGGGATGTGACCCACTATATTTCCCCCTCTCTGCTTTCCAGGGCAAGGAGATGAAAAGAGGATAAATAGGCTGTGTAAAATAGGTCCGTGCAAATCATCCTTGAGGGTGTGACTGGCTGGCATTGCCTTTGGTATAACTAAGGGAAGATAACCCACAATCAGTACACTAAATCTGGCAAATGGGACATGTCTGCTAGTGGCTAGAAGACCTTATTTTGCTGCACATGTCATAGCCAGCCATGTAGTTGAAGCCATTACAAAACTATTTGAATTATCCACTTAAACGTAAGAGCTGTGACTTTGAAGTTTGAGGTTTTTACTGGGTTTTGATCAAGTTCAAAATAATGGGGTTTCTTGTCCCTTCTTTTCTAGACCTAGGTTTTTTTCTATCTTATTTTCTCACACCTAATGAAGGAGAGAGGAGGAAATTGCAGGAGATACTTGTAATATGAAAAAGCTAGGTGTGCTGCTGGCTGATTGTATCCAGATGTTTCATTTGACTCTAGTGCAGGAAGCATTTAACATGACTACCATTGGTATGAATAGTTGTGACAGAATTAACATGGACACAGAGTATATTGAAGAGTATGTCTTCTTTTTGTTTTGGGGGTTTTTTTAAATGCAGCATAATACTTCCTGCCTCCCAGTTATTTTTCTCTCTCTTTCTAAGATACAGAACAACTTACAAAAACTACTTGAAGATAGTGAATGAAACGTCGATGTTCTTGGACTGCTTCAGACCTCATTCTTCTCTCTTGACAAACGGTTCCAAAGGAGCTCTGCTGGTCAGAGTTCAAGCTTCTTTATTTTCAGTCCAAGCCAAGCTTAAACTACTGTAAAGCTCATGTCATAATGCAGAAAGTCAGTTTATTCTTGAGCATGTATCTATATGTTTTGAAAACATATATGTTTTGATCTACATGTATCTATGTTTTGAAAATAAGGGGATTTTTCCTTCTCTATTGTGTGTGAATTAATGGATTTTATAACTTGCTTGAGTCTAGACTCGCTTACACCAGTGCAAACCTGGTGCATCTCCTTTTACCACAGCATTTGCTTTTTGCCTATTGTTGTAGAAGTGTAAATGGGAAGAATTTCAGTCATGACTCGTGCTGAAGTGTTGTATGAATGAGCTGGTATCTGTCTCAGCTGTGGTTATGATCAGTGCTGTGCTCTTCATTTTTACTTCTTTGTGCCCTGACATCCCAAAAATCAGAAAATAGACACCTCTGGATTTGATTGTGTGAAATTCTGAATGTTCAAGGTGTGCTCAGTCCTCAAGTGCTGTAAAAAGGCTCAATTCCACTTTCTATGGCATTGCATCACCGATGAGGTATGGTCTGTTTCTACTGGGCATTCAGTTTCCATTGAAGTCAAGCTTGAAATATGTATGGACTTGACAACTTAGAATCAAGTTGCTTGTGAGTAGCAGTATGGGTGTGCACAACTTCGAAAAACTGCTAGGCTTTTTGTTCACACATACAGTCTCTGTCCATTAAGTTGATTGATGTGAAGACCCTCAGTCAGCTTTCCTTGGAGTTGCATAGGGTTTTGTTTGGCTGAGCAAGTGCAATTTCTGCTCCAGATGATGGAAATCTAGTCTTGGTATGTGACTGCAGGGATCAGATATTTCCACATAATAGGAACTGGCGAATAAATGATGCAGCAAAACAAACAATTGGTAGAGTGAATTAAAAAGTGGACACCTGCTTTGTTATACTGGTTTTTTTCACAGTGCCTAAGATGGGATAACTGGGGATATTTAGCTTTCTGATTCACCAGGCAGGCTGATTAGTTTTTAAAAAGCAGCATTTAGGATAATAACAACTAGTATCTGTAAAGTAACAGTATTGTTTATAATATGCTATGCATTTTATAACCATTTCTGTGAAATGTACCTACTTTATTTAAATAAACTTTTTTAAAACAAGCAACTCTGTACTATAATTTGGATAAATTCAATTCCATCCATCAGTTTTAGCCAAACACGTTACTCATATTCATGAGGCTCATACCTCGCAGCACAAAGTTTGTGCAAAACCCAGTACCCAACACAAAGGGTTAGGAACTGCATCCTGCTGATGTGCTTCCTCCTACTCAGCTGTACTCAAGGTCTTCCCAAACTGCAGTGACAGAACAGTAGGAGCAAATTTGGCCCCCAGAGTTCTGAGGAAACTTTAATAGTTTTCTCAAGTGGATATTGGGTGAGTATCGTAATGTCGAGGCAGCTTAGAGAGCCCTATGTGCCCTGTAATATGTATGCCTGGCTCAAGATTCCATCTGAGCATAGTCTGTCAGAAATCTGAGATTTGACTGTTCTCCCTATTGCAGTCTCTGCCTTTCCTTCCTCAGCTATCATGATATTTACTGGAATACTTAGTTTCACAAGAAAACTATAGAAGTTATTTTTTTTCTTCTTTTTCTGTCGTTTTCCCTACTCTCCCAGTTACGCAGCTTATGCAACGTTTTGGACTCTGACCTCATCGTCTCCCTTCTTTTCTACTTCCCTCCCTTTTAATTCTGTATTAGTAACAGAAGTCTGTAATTCTGTTTATGGTTTAAAAATTGATGCCACAGGTCACCTTTATCAAGGAAACTCTATTATATCCAGCACCTGAACTGAGTTACTGTTACTCTATTACATCAGCAAGGATATGCTTTGCTATAGGAAAACGAGGGGAGAGAGATAGTATTTGGCACGTGCCTTATGTAAAGCAGGCAGGCTAACCCCTTATCATTAGCCATAAGTGAACAAAATAATTACCAGAGTGAATGAGTAATCAGAGGTGCATGCGTGCCCTTTAGCCCGTTGTGGCAGCGTGCCAGGGGAGGTGAGTCTAATTAAAGATGTAACAGTGTCTATCAAATGGAGGAGAAGCAAATTACACTCCAAAGAAAGAACTGGCGCTTAGTGCTTGTTGTGACTCTGTGGTCACATCAGCTCACTAACGCAAGTCAGTGTGGCCTCCTCTTCTCTGCCCTTCAGCTGGTACCCTCATTCCTCCTTTTCCTAGAGGGAGGAGGAGGAGGAGGATGTCTCAAGGATGTTGTACTGTTCGGAAATCAGTGCGCAGCTGGGCAGCGTGTAGCGCAGCTGGACAATGTGTAGTGCTGAGATACTTCCAAACTGGGAGACAGAGTGCACACAAGACCCTGTGGGGGCAAAGTTTGGAAGTGTGCGTGGAGTGGTTTCAGTCCTGTGATTCGATTTTATGACTGAAGAGGATGTTTTTGTCCCAATCCTGTTTGAGAGGGAAGTACTGACAGCAGTGATGAGCAAGGAAAAGCTGCTTCCTGTGAGGGTGAGAGTCGGGCAAAGAGTAAGGGGGCTTCTTCTCCCAGCATCTGTGGTAGGTAGTGCAAACAAAGGCTGCGAGCAGGTGTTTTTGCTGTTTGGCAAAGGTGAAGTGCTAGTTTGCAGAAATAGGTGGGAAAGATGTGCAACTTCAGGGAAGTCGGAAATCTACACCATGTGTTTAGCACACGGTGTTAATAATAATCACTTACACTTTCCTGCGTAGGCTGCTTGGAAATCTGATTTTAAAAGCCAATTTTCTTACTCTTTTGGCTTTGTTTTTCCAATTTTTTCTGTCTGTTGTCCCTCACAGCATAGAGGCTGGAATAACAGCTGGGTTCCACCAGCCATGAAAGATGTAGTAGTAGTACCAGGTTCTGGCAAGACGCTGTGAAACTGCAGATGTATGGAAGGCAACAGGGGCACATCACTAGTGTTTTCTCTAGTTGTAATTTGTGACCCAATTATTTTTTCTTACCAGTCTTAGCCCAACCTTCTTCAGTTATGTGAGCGCTTATTCTAAGGGAAAAAAACCAAACAAACAGATGCTTGATTTTCTTTCTTGGAAAATGAATTTTGAGGAAACTCCCAAGACACTTTTGTGGTTATGGGTAGGAGCCATGGACAAGACCTGACTTTTCCCAATAGATTCTGCCAATGCCCAGGAATTGGACTCCTTACATCCTGGCCTGGCAAGGCTAATTTAAAGTGTTTTTCTCCACCTCACTGTTATGAATGTGTACCAAATAGCTAATAGTCACTGGGCACAGGGCAGTGGGGAGAAACATGGAAGTATATTATAGGCATGATTTTCTGATGTTTTGGGATTCATCTACCTTCAGGCTGCTGTAAAGAGGAAGAGTCTTCCTTTTCCATTTCTCTCCTCTTCCATATTCTCAGTTGCTACTTTCTTGTGCATTTTCACAGATAGCAGAAAGGAGGAAAGTAATGTGGATTTGGAGATGCGGGTTGGGTTGAGGCGTTGTTGAATTAGTTTTCTGCCAGATTAGTTCCCTGAACTGACTTTTGCTGAGGGGTATCAAGTCTGTGACACTGTTGGTGCAAAGGTTGCAGCTAGCACTCTAAGAAGGGGAAATATTATAAAGCCCCATCTCAGCAGAACATGAAAGGTAGTAACTCCCATTAGCATTTGCAGAAAAGAAGAACAATTTTGTGTGTTTGTTTTGAGTTTAATACTATCACTGCTTTCACCTGAACCTTCATGCAAGTCTGTAGTAATGCTCTCAGCTTACTGCTATGCCCACACTTTCACTTCCAAGTTTCCACCTAATAGCTGACAAACACTAAATAAATCTCCAGGTTAGTGTTATCTAGGCCTTTGTGGGATATTGCTCAGCTGGTTCAGCTGCAGCTGCTAGTGAGGTTCCCAAGAACATAGGAGTTTTTGCATTTACAGAGCAGGTGTGACACGCAATGAAGATCGTGAAAAAGCTGGCTATTTAGACAGAAAACTGAGCAAACAGTTAAACTGAGCAAACAGGTCCTTTTGTATGTATGCTTCTGTAAACAGCAGAGGAATAATGTCATTTGGAAGGATTTTGCCAGCATCTGCTTTCAGTTTGCCTGGTGAGACTATCTAAGTCTGACAGGCAAATTTGCTCAAGAGGGAAAATTGACTAATCTCATTTACTGACACTTCTAGGTTTATGGTTTGAACCCAATGGAGCTTTCTGCTAATCATGGTTGCATGTAATGAGACTTTACAAAAGGGATGGATTTTTTTTTGCTTTCCTGGGTTATAAAATCAGTGTAATACAATTTTATAATTGTAAAATTTCATGATGGCCTGTTGTTCAGAGAAACAGCCACAACAAAATATATGCCAGTAAATTTCATTAAATTGTTTCTTAAGTTATTTCCTGTTTATCAGTAGCCTTCCTGGATTTTAACAAAAAATCAGTCAAATGCATGTAATAAAACAATGTACACTGTATGCGCTAACTCAGCAGCACTAATGAGAATTTATTCCCTGAGCTTCAGACAATGTTACGATGCATATAACTATTCCTGTCCAAAATATAGGCATTTCACCGATACATACATAGTTGTTTTTTAGACCTTCTGGTTTTCCTCCTGGTGGCTTCTACTGACCCTCAAGTTTCCATTTAGTCAAACTGGCCAGTGATACTGTGCCTACTCAGCTTAGATTAAGCCTAAAATAGTTTGGGTGACTAGGCTTTCATCCTTAGGGCACTGTGGTTAGGAGCCCTTGTCTACACCTGCTATTGGTAGGACCCTCAAAGGGGATGATCCCAAGAAGGAACTGATGAGAAAAGTGCTCTGAGAGGATTCAGCAGGATTGGTGTAATAATTAGCAGCTTTTGTCTTTCTTCCATACCTGGTATCATCTCTATTATAATTTACAAACAAGTGGTCAGGCTGCAGCATCTTAGCAAACAGACTTCGAGCAGGAATCCAAGGCAATTATATGTTAGTAAAGCCTTCCCCGAGCTTGTGTTTCTAATGCAAAAAGTTTAAGAATATTCCAGCTACCCCCTATTGAAGTTACAAATGCTTTGCATGAATCACTTCACCTTTTTTCCCCACGATGGGCAGTATTTTTGCCAAAAATCTTCCCTCTCCTGGAAGGTCCAAACACCTTTTTAAGAGTGTAACTGGAACTGTTGGTAACCACCCTGAGTTGGACGTCTGTTTAGTAAGTAAACATCTGTGCCAAAAAACTTGGAAATTAGCTCCCTGAAGAGAGTGCCCTAGAAATTATTGCCCTCCATATGCATTTCATACTGACTAGGCTTGCTAGCTGCCAGCCTCTGTGAATTTGGTCTAGATAGCTCTTCCCCCGCC
>JAOBAS010000072.1:21564195-21578452 GCA_025311575.1 Elanoides forficatus
CAGTTTCTGTACTGAGTTCTTTGGATACTCATTAAGAGTTCATTACATTCTTAAAGTTGAAAAGAGATCTTTTCCCAGGCTTTATATAACAAACAGCAAGCTCATGTCATGATGCATGATGATACAGTAACTGCATCCTATTCTGGAGGTGTGACATTCTATATTAAGCTTCATAACAAGGATTTATTAGTCTTTGGCAATGCAGGTAGTTTGGACTGTACAATAAAGGCCTCTTCAACTGCTGTTCTCACTTAATGGTATTGATAAGGTAATTTTCCACTGACTAGGCATTTTAGGAGTGCTTAGCAGGAGATTAAAGGAAAATCATGCCAATGTGCTGTCAAGTACAAAATTAAAAATCTGCTCTTCGCACTATCTACAGATAGATAGATAAGGGCTCCTTCCAAGAAGAAGAGGTAATGAATAACTTAATTATAACCTTACATGCTGGACCTGGCACGCAGGGCAGCTCTGAATCCTTCCCGCACTTACAGCTTGCTATTGTAGGAATATGCACACGTGGCCACATTCTGGAGCAAGGACAAGGTCAGAAGAAAGTCAGCTTGTGCTAACAGCTGTTTCCACAATTATGTAATGACCCATGAACCTTCTCTCACAGATGAATCATGTGAAAAATAAACGCTTTATGACATTGGCTTATGATACTAGTGTGAAGAGATGTTCTATGTTTTCTGCCAAAACAGTTCCAAGCAATGCCACTAACAGCACACATGGAAAAAAAAAAAAAAAAAAAATTTACATTAGCTGATTTGGAAACGGTTAGCCTTCTAAAGACTCTGATCAATGGTGATGGTTGTAAGGAAGATGGTTGTAGAGCTGAAAGAGAAACTTGTTGATTGTGGGAACATATCTTCCACACTTCTCTTACAAGTCCCCTTATACATTTCTGGTTCTGAAATCACACTTTGACTGTCACAGTAACTCCTCCCATGAAAAACAATTTGTGGTTTGGGGTCTAATTGAATTAATGAAAGCACAAGAGTTGGATTATGGTTAGGACTAAAGAAATGAGGGGGCTTAGAGCTGGTTGTTGGGAGCTCCCATACTTAGTTACTCTCTCCTTCTGCTTATAGCCCATCCTCTGCCTCCATTTCTCTTCTTGTGCTACCAGATGTAACCAGGAACCAAAAGCTGATCTGCTAAATAATAACCCATCCAAAAATACTTAATTTTCCACCAAAGATGTGAAGAAGGGTCTGTAAGACAGCCCAGTATCAAATACAGGCCTATTGAGCAATGCCTGAAATAATATTTTAGGAATTTTGCTGACATTACTACTTTTCCCCTCTATTGTTTTCTGTAATTTCATTTCATGCAAAATGAAACAACATTAGAAACTGCAAGAATATTCTGAGGCAATTTCTCTGTACACCTGCCCTGTACCTCTGTGCTTCCCCAAGGAGCCATGGGCACAAATGAGTGAGATGGACCAAATGCATCAGCAGCGATAACTTAGGCTTCCACACAACTCTGGTTGCATTCCTCAACAGTAAGCATCAGAGAAAACTACTCTTAATATATGGTAATGGAGGATTATCAAAGAATAATGTATTTGTCCTGTGGTTGGGGTTTTTTTGGTTTGTGTTCCCTCAGGAAGCAGATAGAGTTATCTAGCACAATCAGACCTGTATTACTATTTCCAACCTATGGAAATCAAATTTTTTTTTTAAGTTGCAACAGCCTTTAATGTCAAAGTTGGAAGCATGTCTGTCATAGCAAATATGCAGCAGGATAATATGGACTGTAAGCTAAGTGCAATATTCATTTTTCTCCTGCAAAAGCAAGGCTATATGCCAATACACTTCATTGGATTTTTTCCTCCTTGTTTTGGATAGTGAAATTAGTCTCCAGGGACCAACACCAAACAGAAATCATCTCCCTCATCTCTTACCTTCTCTGCTTACCAGTTTTCTTTTCCCATTCACTTCTTTTTCATGAATCAGCTCTGCTCTGCTGTAGGAAGCAGAGCCATCAAATCCTGGGTCTGTTTTAATGTTTATAATAAGCTCTTTAAACTAGTACTAGAAATTCCATTTATGTTTCTGCATTTGGTGAAAAAAATGTGGTTCTTTTTGTGTTGGAGATATAGATATACAGTAACAACTACTATACAGTGTTCTTTTCAAAAGCTTTTTTTCTGTCTTTCTGAAACCTACCTTTTTTTTTTCAGGTCTCAGACTGAAACATCTTTAAGCTGGTTTGATTTCCAGAGTGTGGGTATTTATTCTGGTCTGAATTGATCCATTCTTTCTTTTACAATGTGCAAGAATGTACTGCAAAACCAGATGTATTCAAATCGCATTAGAAAAAACAGAGATGTTAATGTCTAAATCATAGAACATGCTGGTAGTTTCGTGTTTGGTTTTGGTTTTTTTTTTTTCCTCTCTGACAGTTTTTTCCAGCAAGTAAAAACTTGTTACAATATACCCCAAGCATGGATGAGTGAGCACATAACAGCTATGGTGCTTTAGCCACTGAATTATTATTGCCTGGTGTCCTGGACCATCCTAGAAGGGTGCTTGGGAGCCTGGACTTGGAAAGCTCAGAGCAGTGCAGGATTTCTCACTGCCCTTTCCTGGCTCTGCCTGGGGAATTGCCCCATGCAGCAGAACAGTTCCACTCCCATTGCCCCCAGGCAAAGTCCTACCACAATGTAGCTTCACTGGGAAAATTTTAAATCTCCAACTATTTTGCTAGATGTTACTTCTCCTGATGATACCACCACTTAAAGCTACGTGCCACTGCTGTGGGGTGAGGGGCAGTGCTTCTAGCAGATGCTTATCGCACACTGGTCCCATCAGGGACTGTGGAAGCCCTAGGAAGTGAGAACTATTCCTCCCTATGTTGAACCTGATGCAAAAAATTTCACAAGGAAATAAGCTTGCACACGGGCTAACAGCCGCAGCCTCGTGATAGGAGACTGCAGCATTCTTATCAACCACGCTGGGATGAAAAGTGTAACATTAAGGGGTGCAGAAGTTTGCCATCATTGCAGAGTAATGAGGATGTGCAATTTGAGGAAATGAAACACAGATCTTTTATGTGCTGAAATGAATTCATGATGTTTCCTCGAACGTATTTGTCCTCATATCTGTCATCAGTCAAGAACAAATTTTGGCAACCTTACTGAGAAAGTCAATAGAAAATCTGCCCCATCAAAAAGTAAGTATTAGCAGCCTAGATTATCTAATCAATTTATGATTAAAAAATTGTCCAAAGGATGAAAGTCTCTGGAATGTGATGGTCTTTATTTGGACTCCCAGGGCATTTCCCACTGCTTTATATCACATACAATTGTATAAGAAGTATAATAATGCAATTTAAGTGTGAATTGCTGCAGTGGGTGAGTGTATACTGGCTCAGAGGTCTGAGCAAAGAGCGGCTTCTGGCTCTGGGCACTGACAGCCTTTTGGCAGCAGTGCAAATGACAACACCTGAGAAGCAGCACTGTGAAAGATGCTGCCAAGCTGCTACTTTCAATATAGGTTTCTTGAGGAAAAAAAGTCAGTGATTTTACTACCAAAATCTAGTTGGTGTAGCGAGGACACAGTTCAGGAAGTGCAAATGAGCCCAACAAAATAAAATATCCATTCGCACCTCTGTTGCAGGCTCAGTCCTTCTCATTCCTCTAAGTGACGTGCCATCAGCCTGTTTCTCTCCTAGGATTGGTTGATGAGTAAGTTGCTCACCTGGGAGTTTATTGGCAATAGCATGAGTCATGGGCTAGGCCACAGGCGTGCAGGGCTTTTTGAATAACCCACGCTACCCATCTTTCCGCTACCTCTCTAGCACTTGGAATGAGCGATACCTCACAAACCACTTGTGGCCAGCTACATTATTATTTATTGCACCACTCTTAAGGTTGAGTGGCTGATGTCTTTCTTGAGATTAAATACGAATGTAAAGAAATCAGCATTGCCTGATCCTTAGGGGTTTAGTCATACAGCTAGCTGCCTGAGTCACTTCAGACACATGCACATTTCCATCTCCTCTACCACTAAGCACTTAAGCAAGGCAGACTGTGACAGTTGTCCAACCTGCCAGCAGTTGCCTTCATTACAGACCAGTACTACTGCTGCTCTACTGTCACCCCCCCATCCTTCCTGGTCATGTGCTGCTGCTTCCCAACCCCACCAGTACACCTGTGGTGCTGTGCCATCAGTATGCCTAATTTGCTTCCAGGAAAATCAGCTGGGGTTATTTTGTGCCAAGTCCAGAGTGCAAAGGTATGTTGCATTGCCTCTGCTGTATCAGCTCTGCTAAATAGAGCATCTGAGTAACCCGTTTGGCAGAGGAAGGAGGAGCTGGAAAAATCATGAGTGTCCAGGGTAAAACACATTCACCTGCTGTGGGTAGATGTGGAAAACACTGCTTTGGATGTTTAATTCCCTTTTGGCAGCACTTACTTATCTATATTTAAGAGCAAGCTTGGATAGGACCATCATATACACACATAAATACTCCTGGTCATAAAAGAAAATAGTTACAACTAGATTTTATGAGATTCCTTGGCCTGGCTCTGAATCAAGCAGCCAAAGGCTGTGGGACAGCAGTTGATTCACTGCCAGGCAGTTTGGAGGGTCACAGAGAAACCAGCAGTGTCCCAGAAGGCAGTACAGGTCCTGTGTGGGAACCAGCAGGATGAGGCAGCAGTTTAACCAAGATTCTGTTCAGCCTCTAATTCAATGCACAAGCCAAAAAATCCTGCTTTGTAGTGCTCTGGCCACAACTGTGTGAAGCAAGCTGTCTTCATATTGAAATCTCTGTGCTTTTACCTTACAGTCACTGTACCAGGTAACTGTAGAGCAATAATAATTTCTTTGGAAATCTTGTAGACAGGAGCAGACCTCTCTCAGTCTGAGATGCTCATGCACTGCTGTGAGCACACATTGCCTCTTACCCTCGGCAATGCTGCAGTCAGACCCTCGTGTTTGTGCTTCACAGAGCATCAGGCCTTTATTTGGTACCTCGGACCCCAGCAACTGGCTCTGCTGATGGGCAATTGGGAGGACAGGGGTGGAGGCCATGCCTGCGTGCTTGCTCCCCAGCCCTGCCCGCTGCGCTGGTGGGTGCAGGCGTTCACAGCGGGGCGGCTCGGGCTCTGAGAAAGGGCAGACAGCTTTTCTCATTTCTTGGACACGAACAGCAGCAGAATAGCTTATTGTAGAAAAATACAGCTCCTCACACCTTCTCTTCTGGGGAAGAGCTGTGGAGGAAATGAAAGCTGAACAATAGTAGTTCACAACAGTGATCAGGGAGAACTTGGACTTGTGCTTTGGCTGCGCTCAGTATATTCATTCTGTCCCAGTGGAAGAAAGCAAAAATTAGTACCTCGAGTTTTAATTAAGTGGCCTGGTAGAGATACATAGAGATCCAGATTCTCCACCCCCAGCAAATATCATTCTGGAGTAATTATACAGAATTTATGTACAGAGTTCAAATAGAAACAATTTTAAACAAGAATAATGAGAAGAGCACAAATATTTTCTGCTCTGCTCTGTTGATTTACTGAACCATAACAACCGTTGACTAATCTCACCTCAGTGCTGAGGAATGAGAAGCTACAGAATGATGAACTAGATAAACAATTCAAACAAATGCAAAGTCATGATGCTATAGGAAATACATGTTGGTCTGTAGGCATTCAGGGGAAAGATGAATTGTTTTGACTTGGGTCATATCCACTGTAATTCTATGCCAGAACTCATGTTCATCTCTGGTAGGGAAATAATGAAAGACCACAATTTCCTCATATTTTAACCCCCATTGCAAAACAAGTTTTCTTAGCAGCTTAAATACAGAATTCAAAACACGTTTTCTGATTAGCTGAGGGCCATTCTAAGCCAAGCAAATCACTTACTCTTTGCAAACCCAGCAGACTCTGAAATACCAATGTCTTAACCCAGTTTCAAAAAAGCTGCAAAGAAACAAGCTACCACTCTGAGGAATGACAAACTTCTCACAGTAACTGGGAACTTTGTGAAGAACTCATGAAAAGAGTTGTGCGAAGTATGCTTCATATTTACCATTTCCTGTAGGAACAACACAACATGGAGTAACACAGGCTAAGTACCAGTAAGGGTTAGCCTTTCTGTGAAGCTTCAGTATTTATTGTTCAGAAAGAAGGTGGCAGTGAACAGCCAGAAGAGTAAATGATATGATCAGCATGCAAGCTAGAGTACTTAGACAAATATTGGCTGACATAAATCTAACAAATACAGAGATTTGAAATGCATGGATTAATACATCAGAGCTGATTTTAAGACATGGAACAAAGAAATTGAGGGGGGTGGTGTTGGTTTTGGTTTTCTTTTTTTCTTTTTTTACACAAAACATTCTGAATGACATTGGGACCATTTTTACAATAAAGAAAACATTAAGAGAAACACAACCATCAAAAAAAGAATGTTTTTTCTGTTCTCAGATGTTTTCCTTCATGTTGTTTGTGGTTTTTTCCTTAATCACAGTTTTGATAGCCTGTCCTACTGTCAGATTCGTGCTCCAATCAATGATTTGGAGGTTTAGGATGATATTGTTCCACAGTGAATATGCCTGTCTATCCTTTATCTGCCCTAATTGCAGCCTTAGTGTTAGCTTAAACTACATCTGGCTGCTTTTCCTGTTCTCCTCATCCGGTAATTCTTTTATCCTTTTGTTCCTTTATACAATAGTAAAAAGACATGCTTTTCAGTCTACCTATTTTGTGCACTCTGCCCCACCTGCCATTTGCAATAGTGTGATCTTATCTTTCCCAGTGTTCCCAACATAATACCCAGCATCTAAAAGCCTGGTATTGGGTCCTCTTTCTCCTCTGCAATGCTGCCCGTCTCTTTCACCTTGGCTTCACCACCTCCTTTGCTGGTGGTTTTGAACTCATCATCCTCACTTCCATGGCCCTTCCTTTTTCTGTAGCCAGTGACTGGTTGCTGCCTTCCTGCAGGTTGCCTTGCGCAGCTATGGTGCTTGTCAGACTTTGCAGGGTGTCACTTCAGCATTAAATCGCCAGGGAAAATAAAATAAATCAGTAACGCAGCTAATAAAAAAATATGGAAAAGAAATTAGCAGGCAAGACAGGCTCACAGCAGCCAGTGTTGGTTAAGCCTGCTTTGGAACAGTGATGCTTGACTCACCATTTTCAGATTTCCTACCTTGTGCTCCATCCCTGACTTTTTTCTTTTTGCTATAAGTTTCTGTCTCCTTTGCTGTCACTCCATGATCCTACATACCCTCTCCTTCAGCTAAGATCCTCACATTGTTTTTTCAACCTATAAAGACTTAATACCGTACCAAGCCTTAGAAGGATTGTTTGACTTGCACAGTATCATGAAACATCACTATAACCTTACTCTGCTATTTGTTCTGCCTTAAACCAAGATCATAAATCAAGTGCCGGCTGGGTCAAATCAAGGGAAGAAGGAATGTCTTTACTCTTTATGGGGCAAACAGATATCCCTCATCTCCCAAACACAACTGTAAGCACATACAGTCATAAGTGAATACAGTCACATACAAGCTAGAAAGAGGTTTATATTCTGGCATTATATGAGTATCCTGCATACTTCTGGTGATAAATGTGTTAAAAATACCAGCAATTGTGGTGAAGAAAAATGTAGTTAGAAGAAATACAACTCAAAGAAGAGGTTATGTGCTGCACTTTTTAGGTACTCTTCAAATGCAGCTGCCACATTGGACCAAGAGGTTTATATCATTATAGGTCAGTCTAAATCACAGGCCAACGAGTGAGTAGCCTCTTAAAATCCACAAAAGACAGGAGGTGATAAATACTCAGCAGTAGTTTGGGGATTAAATAAAAGCCTTAGGAACAAGAGACACTGTATTTATCCTCTGCTCTTCCTCTGTCTCATTTTTAAACTTGCATGCTGTCATTTTATTACCTCTATAACACTCCCCTGACTAAGGAAGGGGTGATGCCAACTTCACTACTGCATCTAAGGAGGTTTGGGACAGCTGTAAGGACAGTGCCAGGGAAGCATGAAACAAAACTACCACCAACTTCCAGCTTTCCAGACTTTAATGTAAGGAAAGGATGTGCATTCTTCTGAAGTTTGGATACCTAGCTTGTGCTGTTTGTACCCTTTAACCCCACCTTGAAATCAGTTTACAGGAAAACAGAGCCATAATGCTGGAGAACAGTAACATACTGGGTGAAATACGTATAGAACAATTTGTTCTTCTCTGGAGATGAGTACCCAGCTGAAACATTATTATTTTTATCCTTTGGCTTTTGGAGTTAACGTTTTATAAAACAATTGCACTAGTCAACTGAGGCTTTTGCAGAATAAAGTGTATTTAATTACCAGCTCAAAAGTAGTGTTCCCAGATGTGCCAGAATATAAAAGACATTCAAAGAGGTTTGTGTTTTACACAGCTGGCTAGCAAAGAAGGCAAAGGCCAGTCCACGCCGGGGGGATGGCTGCTGTGCCACCCCTCGGCAAGCTTTAGCCTGACCAACAGCGACACCGGGAGGAACCTGACAATTAAAAAAAAGGCTCCGCTACACCTTACTGTGCAAATTCCTGTCCCAAAACGCAGAAGCATTTCCCTATTATCTGGAGGAAAGCAATGAGCTGAATGGAGAACCAATGCTAGTAATTTAGCAGAAAAGAGAGACTGTGAACAAGTATGTACCTTTGTACCAGGTACCCACAGGCAACCATGTTCAAAATGAAGGTTAGACAAGCTGCTTTTTCACTGCAAGCAGCACTTCAGTGGTGGCAGAAGTTTGCAAACAACTGAATGCAATTAATCCATCACTTTTCAAACACTAGGCATGCAGCAAATGACAGCACATTTTGCTGATCGAGGAATACACATTTCAGAATAGTGAACACAAGGCATTAAAAAAGCCCTTGCCAAGCCATTATTCTTACTCAAGAATTTAATTCTATGGGATTAAGTCACTTTACCCATATGTAAGCCTTGAAAATTTTTGTCCTCTTCCACACAGGAAAATAAGAGTACACGCTTGTGCAATACATGCCCAACACACTGGTGTATCACCAATGTGGCAAATAATTCAGAAGACAATCCAGGCAAAGATGTCTCCTGTAATTTACACTTTATTTTTTTACATAGCTCCTGTTGAGATTAATGCAGACTTCAATGGATTAGTACAGGCTAATGAGTATCGAATGCAGCAGCTATACATATAATCTCATACAGAAACACAGACAGCTGCAACAAATTAAGAGTTCTGGCAGCTGTGTGGTTTTGAACACATCCAGCAACAACACATAGAACTGAATGATGGAAATACCACAAGAAAACAACATGATACAATATAAATGGGCTGCTCTGTTAGTTCTGAAAGATAACAGTGAGCACTTTCCCAGTTGTTTTAAATTCAGCACTGCAGAGCAGCTATTTGCAAAAACCCAAGTTGAGACCTACTATCGGCAAATAGTATTCCTGGTTCCTGAAAAAAGGTTCCCATACCAACTCTACTGTTAGGAACTGTGATGGGATGCAATAGAATGGAAGACTAGCAGCCTGCAGCTCACAGGCCGCAGGTATAATTTTTCACCATTCATTAAAAAAAGCAATTCCTCTGTCTATCAGTCAAAATGACATTAGTAGAATTTGCATTTTTTCTTCAGTTAATAACATGGCAAGAAGAAAGGAAGTTACTTGCAAGACTGTTCCCATCAAGGTCATTTCACAGTAAGCAATACTGTGCTAACAAATGAATTATTGATCACATGTCATTTAACACTTGTTATTCGCTGGTGTTACACACTCAGTGGTAATTAAGTTTATGCAACAGTGGAAGCCCCTGATAGAATTTGTACTAAAACTGCAAGTTCCATTATGTTGCACATACCAGTAGCTCCAAGACACATTTATGAATTCTTAAATTGCTTTCCTTGGGTGAGATAACCCAATGACAGCTAATACAGTTTACAATCTCCTAAGTGGACTTTCCAAATTAAAGCAGAAATTGAGGAACAGGGTGCTTACAGTATCTTTAAACCTCCTTAGTTTAATACTTCGTCATAATCGCAACTGCTTACAGGCACCTAAATCCTTGCCAAAACCTATTACAATCTGCAGTGGTCTTTAAAATGCACTTTCCTCAGAGCCACTTCACTGGAAGTCATTCAGCTAGTCAATTCAGGTAGAATTCTTCAACAACAGTTAACTAAATAAACTGAAGGGTGGAGAGAAGCACACTGCAAAAAATCATCTAAAGAATTCAAAACTGTCTGGGAAGCAGGTGAAGCATTATGATTACCTGCTGTAATGTCATACTAGCAGTCCAATGACAATGGAGATAACACAATCTTTGGAATAGTAATTCATATACTCAGCAAAAGTCAGGACGAATTTGTAATCTACTTGGAGAGAACCCATTATTTGCCTACATAAAGTGGATCTAATGCACTTACTCATAATACGCACAGGTAGTTACGTAAGTATTTCAAGCTGAGTCCTCTGTAAGACTACTCAAAAGTTTGTGTTGAAGAAGGGATTGCTATATATCAAAATGTTAAGTTAACCTTTAAAAAAAATGTTTAGCATGTTTGCTATACAGTCACTCTCTTGATTACATTCCTACATTTCTTCCATTCACACTCATTTTCAGATAATGATTTGAAGACCAAACACCAGACTCACCATCCCATTTTTGTTCTGCTCTGTGGCCTCAGTTCACATGCCTAAAGCCAGATGGCAGAGTTAACCTTATTCCTGTAAATTAAACCACTGGACTCGTGAAATTGTTTTATTCAAAAAGAATAAAAAGGCCTTTATTTTCTAGGACAACAGATGTGAGATTATCCAAAAACTGTTAATAAGCAGCAGGAAGAGGAAAGAGTAGTTAATTTATTATTTTTCATTGTTGAGAGTTTGATAGTAACATTCTGTGGCACAGAACAATGCTAAAGAATACGGCTTCTATATCTTGTGCTATTTTCAGAATAATTAAATTTGGAAATTGGATTGTTTCTTTGCCCTCTATCTGCTAATGATTTATCTGCCTTCTTATGGGTTTTCAGTTCTTTCTGTGTGCACATACACTACAGTCTTTCATGAGATCTGTTTCCTAGTTAAATGGCCAAGGACAAAGAACTACAGGAGACCGTTCACCTGGCTGTAGGAGACCGTAGGAAAAAACTTCAATAGGAAAAAACTTCGGCTGCCTACTGTTTGTTCTATAGAAAGTTACACCCAAAATACCTTCTATAATACAGATGTAAAATTCAAAACACTATGTATTTTAAAACTAGATGTGAAGGTGAAAGACGACCTGCTAGCATTATGGTATGCTGGACCTTTAACACAATTTGGATGACATCGCTATTGTAACATCTCAGCATCAAAATAAATCAAAAGCCAAATCACAGTCCTAGAATCTGACCCCAAAATGAACAGCTCTGCCATGTTCAGAGATGGTGGAAATTTGGTATGTAAGATTTGAGACGAAAAGAAATCTCCTCCAAAAATGTTACTCTGTGGAAAGCTAAAAATCAGCCTAATAGCACCATGTCTCTTCTCACCCCAGATTCTGAGCAAGGCTCCTAAATAAGCTGCTGATGGCTATAGTCTTCAGTGGCCAGGAGAAACACCCACCTAAGGTAAAACAATTTGCCTTTCCCCAGCAAATTCCCTCTGGAGGAGTATTCCCTCCTGGCTGCATCTCCAGTTCTTCAGCTGGTTTGGTTGTAGGGTGTCACAAGGGCTGTGACAACCTGAATCAGCTGTGACTCCTTCTAGCATTAAGAGGAGCTTCCAAGAGACTGCAGTAGCCCTTGTTCTTACCTCTTATGTCCCAACACACAGGGTGAAAGTCTTCTTCCTGAAGGAGAGGCAGGAAAACTAAACCAGTCTTTTCAGCCCAGTGATACTTCTCCCAGCTAGCAGCTCAGTCTGTGAAAACAGACAGTCAGCTGAATGTTCCTACTCCAAAACAATGAACAAAAAACCCTAGAAGCCCAAGGTATCTCACAAAATGTACCTTTATTTATGCATTGAAAAATAGCCCTGTACTGGCCACCCCCCACAGCACCAGTTATCTGTAGGAAACTCAGCACATAGTTTGAAGCATAGATATACTAGCTGGAAATATCAGCAAGTGGTGGGAAGGCAGGGGATACAGGCAGTGTTGATACTGAAACATAGTGATAAGGCAACAATTATCCAGGCCACCTGAATCCAAATTTGTTAGTTTCAGTCACCCTGCCTCCTTCCCAAAGACCACATATTTCTCATTTGAAGACTAAAGTAGTAATTTCATACATTGAAAGTGAAGCAATTTTAGAGTAGCTGATTTTTTGACAGAATTGGCATCTTTGCTGCAGATAAGTTTCACATAATTAATTTTCTTCACCATGAGGCTTAGAAGGTGCTTGGTTCTGAAATGCTGGGAGAATTCATGGCATGGCTGTTCATAAGGCTGTTACTGAAACTTGATTCCTTGAGCCAAAGGTAAATCCTTGCTGTAGTTGATTGTACTGGAAGAGAAACAAGTATTTAGAGACCAGGCTTGATCACTGAGACAAGATTATGCAGTCCATTTCCTATGTACAAGGCTTCTAATTTCTGTGACATGTATACCAAAGACTTCTGTAAGCAGTTTGCCTATTTAAAGTTACGATCTGACTTTAGTCCAATTTTCAGTATAGTAACTATATACAGGGAAAGACCACATGCCCCATTATCTCTTCCTTGAGAGATCACACAGAAAGTGAAGTATCATTCTCTGTTTAATCTCATACTAGGAGAATATCCATACAGAAAAATCAAGGTGGGAGTTCTCACTTTCATAAGCCTTTGCATGGAAACCAAAGGTAGCACAGGTAATGGCTAGGGAGGCCAGCAGAGAGTGGGAATGGTCCACCACTACAAGCTGTCAGGAGATTTATGGATAGATACCCAACACAGAGTGAAATCACCCACCATTGGCAATGGGGCCCCCTCACTGTGGTTGCCACTTCATGTATTTCCTGACAAGTTTCAGCAATTTACTTTTTAGCAGAGTTTAAAATATGGCAAGAGGGGAAAAAAGAGTTGGGGGTTTTTTTGTCCCTTTTGAGGAACAATGAATAAAGAAAGGTCTTTATCTAGAACCTTCAAATCATTTTCTGCTAGAAACACAAATGTAAATTCTTGCATGAAGAAAAGGCAATTATATATGGTTCTCTCACATTTAGCGAAGATAACCTCCTGTAGTCAAGGATTTATGTTTTGAACTTTTGCAAGTTTGTGTAATTTACATTTATTTAAAATTTAATAAGTCTGTCTTACCAAGTCGACCGTCTCATATAAAGTTTCCAGGAATCACTTCCAGATTCTCTTCCCCCACCAGTGTGCTTTTCACCACCTGTAGGAAAAAGGTTATAAATGAAAACTTGAAATTTTTTTGGAGCATGGGGATCTGACTAACTCCAGGAGGTGAGACATTTTATAAAAATTCATGGGAAAAAAGTATTCCTTTGCCATTGTTCTATATCTGAAAAAAGTTACCAGAACACCACCATATACAACACACACAGCTAGCTCTTTCCTCCTGCTTGATCCAAAAAATATCTGCCTGGAGTTGAAAACCTGATCATGCTGGCACCAGAGGACCTTGTTTGAAAGATATTTTAACATGAGACAAGAGTACAAGAATGTGCTGATTCTTGCGCTGTAAGGTGAATATTTCTTCTTGCCTCTCCCCTCCACTTCCTTCATTATATACAAAAAAGAGAAATAAAGGCAAAAATGTATTGAAAGACTTTCTCACAAAAATACTTTATGCTGAAATTTTTATATACACATGCAAACACACACCACAAAAATGCTCAATGTTTTAATTAAAACTGGTTTAAACAGTTTTCTACTCAGCCACATCTCTAAATGCTTTCAGAACATACTTCTGAGTTACATTCCCTTGGTGGGGGTGGAGGAAATGATACACGGAATATTTAAAAACCAAATACAGATATTTTTAGAAGCTGAATCCCAACCACCTCTTATCAATTTGTTTTCTGCTAAAGCAGCATAATTCAAAATTAACTTCATTGATTTCTTCAGATTTAGTCCTTTAAATGGAGTCATTAAAACCTTGAAAAATAAGATGAGGAGACCTAAATTATACTAATTTTACAATGGCAATGCTTTATTCTCTTCCAGAGTCATTAGGAAAAAAAAATCCCCCTGCTGTGACTGTCATTGAGATAATTTCCTAATAACATTTGTAAAACAAGGGTTTCAAGATTTTATTGCATTTCATACA
>JAOBAS010000072.1:21623868-21634991 GCA_025311575.1 Elanoides forficatus
CCTAGTTGTGGGAGACCTTGGCGGGCTTCTCCAGGCAGGAGGAGCTGAGAGAGCACCAAGCCCCCAGGAAAGGTGTTTGGCCAGTGTCAGACCCGGCTCGCCTCACGTCAGAAACCTCTCCAGCTGGCGAAGGGGGAACACCCGGGGTCCCTCCGGTGACCCTGCTCATTTCTCCTCAGCCAGGAGGCTGCACAGCAACCAGCACTTTAGGGGGAAGGAGATTAAAAGAGAGGAGGGGAAGCACAGGGAACAGGAGTGGTGGGCTTAAGTCAGGCAGGGACTACTCTGTGTGCAGGTACCACTGCCCTCACCATCTGAGGCCTGATTGTGGCCCCCGATGTCCTCTGTAACCTGGGCGAGGGCACTGGAGCCCAGATTAATTTAAAGGCCAATTCAGTTGCCTAAATTCCCTGGAGGGTGCCAGCCTTGGCTGCACTTTCATGCTACAGCTAAATCAGTTTGGCAGCTCCTGAAAGTGGCAGGACCCCTCCTGCACCACTCTCCCCTGGGGGGGGTTGCTGAAGTTTGCTGAGGTCTGTGAGCGGCATTAGGAGAGTTAAAAACCCCCCAGCTCCTTCAAACTCTTTGCACAAGAGGAGGATGCTCCTGTAAGTTCTGCTCAAGCTGTGCAAATGACAATTAAAGAAATAAACAGGAATGAGACAGCAAAAGGCTGGCCGTTCAGTTTTTGGCAGGCGCTGCACCTCGTATCACCTCCCCTGAGCTGACGCATTGGGTTCATAGTGCTGCTGGCAGCTGGGCAGCCTCTGTGTCAGACTGTCACTGATTTCGGCTGGGGTGAGAGCGCAGATTACACAGGGGATGGATGAGCTTCCACCCTGCCATCCCCATGCCAACATCTTCAGCAGAGCAACTCCCTTTGCAGCATACGAACCACAAGAGCTGGACCCCCCCGGATGCACTTTCCTGCTGGTTGCAGCTGGTCTGTCTCCATGGGAAGTGCCTGGCCTGCCTGCAGGCTGGAGAGTGCTCAGCATCTAGTTCATCAGCAAAAAGGGCTGGGAACTATTGAACTTGAGTACTAGCTTTTCTCTCAGCATTTCTGCCTTCTTTCATTAACACGGGTAATAGCTTCTTTCAGCCAAACAAGTCTGGTATTTAAGAAAGGCACGGAATTCTTTTTTTACATTGTCCTAACACTCAGTAGTTCTTTTGCTTTTTTCTTTCTCTGACCTGTTTTTTTTTTTTAAAGAATGGAGAAAGCAGACATCAGTCACAGCAACAAATCATTTTTGGATGTGTGTGTTTTTCATAATGAGCAGTACTAACTCCAGACAAACCACCCTCAGCAGAGAGCAGCAAAAGGTTAACAGCTTGAGTACAGGTCTAGGAGACCCCAAGCCAATTAATGAACTGTGTGGCCTCTCTGCTGAGCTCAGAGAGCCCACAAGCAGGGCTTGAGGATTTTGCAGCAGCATGAGATGACTGAGGCTGTTTTCTATAAGTTTGTGGTTCCGCATGCTGACAGTGATACAGATCAAGCCATCCAGATCCAGAACCTGCTGCAGAGTAAATTTTGTGTTAAATCTGGAATAACCTTTGCAGCAACGCCTTGTAGTGAACGTGTCTTGGAAAACTTAAGTGCTGCTGTGAATGGCTCAGCATGGACTATCATGCTATTGACAAAATTTTCTGAATGGATCTTGGTATGTATTCCAGTCTTTCATGTCCTTTGCTCTTAACAGCATAAATTACAACTCTGTGATACCTGTGAGGCTACTGAATAACCCACTTAGCAGAAGACTTTTTTTTTTTTTTATTTTGCAGGCTATTAATGCACTGTAAGAGGATAGTCCTGGCTTTGCAAAACAAGTGGATAAAATTTTCCACAAGTCTATGTGCAGGCAACAGAGAGAGATACAGAGGGAGGAAAGGATGAAACAGAAACTAAAGTGCTTGTCATGGTGAAAAACTGTGAAGACAGACCATGTTTAGAATAAAGCAGAAGTGATATTCCTTGCCCTTGTTTTATAAAGGAAGAGAAACCCTTCTTTTGACAAAACTAATGGTAAAGTTCTCCACCAAGGTATGTTAATTAAGTACTGCTGAATGCATACTGTATATGAAGGCATGCCTGTCACTGTGTCTGCTCAGAAGTACAAGATGCTGCCAAACTGAAACTCTAGCTATGTTTAGCTTTATCACGTGGGCTGTGCCAGACATGTATTGTTTTCCATTAACAATGTACAGCTTTTCACATCTTCTAGCTGATACTGAAAAATATTAGTAAAAGAGGACTACTTGTCATCACAATGAAATCAATGCATTATGAAAGGCACTCCATGAAATACGCTGCCACTTTGAGAAATGGGCATTTCAAAGATACTTTGTTTTTATTACATTTGGGATTTTTTTCTATAAAGAAAAAATTTTCTGATGTCTTCTGTTAGTTTGAGAAACATTTTCTTGGCTCATTCTGACTAAACTTTGTTCGGCACATTCTTTAAGGGAAAACATCAGACAATTATATTGGAGAGAATAGTGTGAGAGACTGTCTTCAAGGAAAGCATTCTGAACTGAGGCTGGAAAAAGGAGACTCACAGAAATTGCATTGGTTTGAATTACTCGTATTTTGTGCACTTTGCATATCCCAGTTCTTAAGCATATTTGATCAGATTTAAGACAGATCTTCAGTGTTCTTTTTTCCTCCTGTACTGTATTTGATAGAACTGCCAGCTGTGATTCAGTAAGCCAGCTTGCTTTAGGTTTCACTATAGTTTTGTGTTGCTGATGTGGAATGTAATTACTAAAACAGCATTGGAAATCTTTGCTTTTTCTGGTGGAAATTAAATTAAAACATGATAATTTATTATTTTCTGAATGACTGAACTCTGGCTATTCCAAATGTAAAGACAGTCAGCTCTGAGCAAGAAGATTTGTTCCTTGCTGAAGAGAAAAGGCAGCAAGAGGGGCTTTAGTGTCTGCATCAGCATCAATGCCATGCTTGTGGGAGGTAGCTGACATGATAGCTGTGCCATTGCTTGCATGCAGTGTGATTTTGGGCACAGTGTTTTGTGTTCTGCCTCTGTTCCCCATTTTGTAAATGAGAAGAATAACAGCTATGTATCTCTGTCTCAAAACTTTAGGGCGAGAATCAGTTATGGACACACGATGTGCTTCATCCACATGCAGGCTGTACACCTGTGCTGCAGGAAAGCAAATCTGAAGATCTGGGGGGCTGCTGGGTGTCTGCAGCCCTTGCAAAGCGCCCTCAGTGCAGCTGGTCATGGTGGCTGGGATGGCAGAAAGTCCTGAGCAAAGTAGGGGGGTTCTCAGTTAATAACCCCCGGTGTCCCCAGTGTTGCAAGTGATGCCTATCGACGACAGGCATGCCTGCAGGCAGAGGGGTGCTTCTGACTCCAGCACTGGGGACTGGGTCACTGTAAGCAGCAAGGGGCCAGGCCTCTGCTCCCCTCTGCAGCCCTTGCCATGGTGGGGTGGCCGGAGCTGCCCAAGCTCCTCAAGGAGAGCCACAAGCACTGCGAGCACGGGTGGAGGGTTTCAGCTGTGGGAGGCTTTCAGAGTGCTGATTCATTTGAGTGCTGCCTACAGTAATTTTTAAACCCTTTTATTCCTCCCCCTCCCCCAGTGTAAATGCACTTTTTCCTGTGATGTTTAAAATGGTAAATGTCAGACAACCTGTCTACAGCATACAGTCTATAAACCATTCCAATGGGAGGATTATGCAAAGAAGGCAGAAAGAAAAGAGAATGGGAAGAAGTCTAAGAGAAACAGGAGGAGATGTGGTCTGTCCTGGGCTGTTATGCAGCTAAATGCTTCCAAAATGGGCAACCAGTTCTCAGGTTTGGACCAAACCTCAGCAACCCAGAGACTCCTGTTCTTAAGCTACCAAGCTGCTGCATTGTTGTTCCTAGTTATTTCTTCCACCTCTATAAAACCATTCCTTCCAGCTGATCCTGGGAGATACCAGTTTCTTTGCCGGTGAGAAGCCCATACTTGCAGGTAATATTGTACTGTGCAGCTCTCAGGCAATGTTTGAGGGTTAAAGTCCCCAGGTCATTTACGTTTTAATGTTGTTCTCTTTCAGTAGCTAGTTCAGAAAAAAAGCATCTGCTCATACTGCCGCATACTACCTGCAAGAATCACACAGACAGCTTTCTTGTACGCTAGGTGCCTACAAATAAAAATTGCTGTCTCATTTTCATGCAGAAAAGTGTGCCTTGTCACTACTGGCAACCACCCATCATCCCTCTGCCAGTCTTACCTGGATGCTTAGTGTGCTACCCTGCCCGCTGATGACTGCCTGGCCATTAAGCAAGGGTCTGCCTGGGAGTTGCAGACTCCAGCCGAATGAAACTCCTGTTACTTGTCTTAGGCTGCATTTGCTGCCAACCGCAGCTGTGCCATACCTCTCCTGGGCAGCTGCCTTTGTGCTAAGTGCAGAGTTTCCCGAGCACTGCAGCAGAATGCAGTACTTAAAAGGGTACACAGGGATACTCTGGCAAAGGGAGGAAATTTCTATCCCGCGATAAGAAAAGCCTAAGAAATGCATATGTCATCCAGCTGTGACCTGCCCTTGCTCTCACATCTGTGGATGCGAGTGCTGGAAAAGCAAGCTGGGTGACCCTTCCATGTCTTTGGTACGGTAAGAGAAAAAAAAGTTCAGAAGTTTTGAGCATACTGCTGGGTGAGAAATACTGCGCTACAAACTGAATGTATGGAATTACATCTAAAGCTGAATTACTGCTCTCTAGGAGAAGCCAGAGCACCGTTGCCATGACTATCGCTTTTGCAAGGGAGACTCTTGCCTGCATCTCTGAGCACTCCGCACCCAGCAGCCTCTGCACTGTCTCTTCCCTCTGGAGGTCCCAAATATTGCCTTGACACCACCTGTCCCCTCGATATGTTCTGTCCTGGCAGAAGTGAGCAACAGATCAGAGACAGGGAGAGAACTCCGGGGTGCTGAGCATTGTGCTGCACTTAAGTGAAAGGCTCCCGGCCCTGGTGGCAGGGGGGCACAGTGGTCCCCTGGTTCAAAAACAGTGTTTGAAGCAGGTACCTTATTAATGGTTGGGAATTGGACCTGCTCAGATAGATGAGGAAGGGGAGTGGTGAGGCTGAGGGCTGGGACAGCAAGGCATGACAGTAGGAAAATGCTCTCTGGCATCAGCCACAGGCCCCTCTCCCCACAGCGGGTTAGGTGCTTAGAGATCTCTCCGTGCTTTGCTATGTTCAGCTGTTAAACAAGGACAGCGATCCTTATGTCACAGAAGGCTACATATATTTTATTTACAAACTCGTGTGATAGAAGGCATTGTACAATGGGAAGCAGAGCTGACACACTTCATCTGTCTAATGGTGTATTTGCCTTTCTCTGCAATAGGTTGTGATTTTAAAGTTTACTTTGCTCTGCCTGAAGGCCAATAAAGACTTCTGAAAAAAAATGCCAAGACTTATTAACTGGAATAAGCCATTTTCTGGGATTTTTTTTCCTCCTAAAAGTACAATCCTATTGCAAAATTTCTGGCACTTGTCTCAGGTATTTCCCAATCAACTTGGCGTGTGGAAAACAGTCTTGTGGCTGCCACCTTGCCCTGCACTGCATTCATCTCTTAGAGAAAGGGTAGGGTAAAAGCAGCAGCTTTTCCTTCTCAGAAAACCATCAATCTCATTTGGCGTAACCACTAAATGGGGAAAAAAAGGGAAAAAAACAAAACCGAGGTAAGGCAGCTTCTCCTCAGATTTCAGTGCTGGGGATGGTTTGCCTGTGCTCTCTGGCTGACAGCCAGAGTCGGGGAGTACCCAAGGAAAGGACAGTGCCTGAGTACCTGAGGTACTAGTGGCACAAATCCAAGAGATTTATAAATCTTAAATAAGCTAAGGCAATCCGTGCAGAGCAGTTTTACTAAGCTCAGTGCAGTTAGCATTAAAAGCCAAGCGAACAGTTCCAATCTGCTCTAACTGAATCTTCTGAGGAATGCTTGCGAGAAGCCCCAGTGAAGTGTATTTTAGTAATCCAGCCTGCAGAAGAAAATGGAGTAGATGCTCATATGCTGCAGCAGTGGAACAGGCGGCTGAGATAAGGAGGGAACTGGTGACAGGGGTGTCTGTTGCAAACTTACTCAGAAATGTGAAACCCCTCTGTCAAAGGCAAGTGCTGAAGAGCTTGTGGACTTTCCTCAGGCAAGTTGGGCATCTGGAGGGGAGGATGCGGGGCAATGCCCAGGGGATGGCTGTGACCGACAGCAGCTCCGCAAGAAGAAGAGCCACTACCAAAATGACACCAGTCTTTCTTATCAGAAAACCACCAGACAGACAGGCAGAAACACCCATGCACAAGGGAACTGAGAAACTCAGTAGCTGAGCCTCATGTCATTTAAAAGGAACCACCAAACCTCTGCCTCCTAACCTAGAATTAAGCCAGGCTTGGAAATAGTTTTCTTGTTAGTCCATGCCCTCTGTTTGTTCAGGGTCAAGCTAGAGTCAGCAATCAGAAGCAGATTAATGGAAGAGTCCCTAGTCACAGTTTAATAGGAAGCTACTCCCAGTGATCTTTTTGCTAAGAGGTCACACACTTGCCTCTGATGAGCTGCTTATGGAAAAGGTTAGAAAGTAGAAAATGAGAGCAGAACTCTCGAAAGCACATATGTGTGTGACTGCGTGCATGCATACACACAACCCCCTGCCACGTGGCCAGAACCCACTGGGAACTGGGATTTTTTGCTACAGACAGAATGGTTTCTGGATATATATGGCCATGTAAAAGGTCACAGCTAGTCTGAACTGCTCGGTGCCTCTACACACTTCCAATGACAGTTACAGCTGCAGATGACTAAAATGTAGGGATGCTTATAGCACTTGCAACTGAAGCCAAGGACTGAAATACTACCAGCATGCTCCCAGACACTCGGCAGCTTCTGCAGGAGCTGCAGCACACAGCGTGTTGCAATCCAGACCGCTGCCTAGCACTTGTACTCTGTTTTGTTTGCTCGCTGTGCTCTTGCTGGCAGGTGCTTACAGTAAATGGAGTATTTCTCTGATTATATCTGCCTCCCCCCCATTTCTAATGACATCTATTTGAGGAAAAATAGCTTTACCACATAGATGTTTTCTTGCAACCATTTTGGACCTCCTGGAGCCCAGGGTGGTCCCTGGCTGATCAGCTCTGTAGTTTTTCTCTGCAGTGAATTAGTAGAGGGGTCTGTACAAATGCCTGGGAGCTAAATATGCATATTCCCAAGTATCATGACTAGCCTAGTAGGTTTCATTGTAGGTGAAATGTCTGTTCTATACTTGGAAAGCAGAGGATGTTATGTATTTTTTATTCCACCCACTGTGGAAATCTTGTGAATTCAATAGCTAAAATTCTGTATATCTTTATCAACACTGTCGGGCCTGTCTTTTTCTTGGCCTGGGAGCAAAGAAAGGAAAATAACAGGGAGATAATACGTATAGGGTAAAAAAAAGGCAGCGAAAAGAATGTGAGCAGCCTATTTTGGAAGTTTCACATCTATAATATACCAGAATGGGTATAGCCTGCAGGACAGGAGAGGCTTCTGGTATCACAAGGGTACAACCCAAAGGTTAACAGAGGAAAGGATTAATCAAACCAATCAATTGTAAGCAAAGTCATAGTGCATGCCCAATCTATCTTGTTAGAGGATAACACCATGGCAGAGCACAGTTCGACCCCAGTAAAGCTAGCAACAGGAGCATGACTGGTTCTACCTAACGATGGCACAGTTAAAGTATAGTCAGCAAATTTTTAATGGTAAGCTGATCTTTGATGCATTTTTTTAACTGCAGCTTAGCCAACTGTTGACTTAAAACAACTGTACTGATGAATCTGAGATTATTTTGTAAGTTCCAAACGTTGGTTTGCCAGAGAACTTTATTCTGGCAGTTGCTTTTGTTACATTTAAATTCTGCCATGTTAAATTTACAAGTTTTATTGCCCAGGATCTGTTATGCTGCCTAGGGCAGCCTCTCCCAAAATGCCAGGCTACTGTTACTGAAGAGGCAACGTATGGTTGTGCACCGGCTAGCAGGAATGTCTTTGGATGTATGAATTCAGACATGCAGGTATTTTACAATGCATGCTAGGGATTGCCAGGAGAGGAAGAAAGTTGGGTTTGTCTTGGAGGGAATTTCAGCTTTCACAGGCTTGGCAAATACTGACCTAAAAGCTAGGTGCACAATTGCCACTGATTTTAATAATAGAAATGTTTGAATTTCTGAAAATTGCAACCTCTGTCAATGTACTTTCAACCTCTTGAATTAGCACCAGGGGTGGTGGAGAGAGCAAAGGAAATTTTGCAGCTTGCATATCAAATACCAAAACAGTGAGGAAAGATGTAGGTAGACTGTTTAAAAACCCTGAACTCCCTTTATGAGGATATTTGTAAATTTCCCTTATTTGTACCTTTTAGAAAAACCCATATCATGTGGAATAGTACCTGTCTCCTGTAGTATATTTCCATTACTAAACCATTGTGTGTATTTTAGGGAAGAAAATCTATAAACTATTGCCATTATATACAGATACATACATACACACACATGTACAAGTGCATAATTTAATAGCTTATAAAATTAGTATGATTTGTACAAGTTTTTCACAAATTGTAAACAAACTACCATTTTCTTCTTATTTCCCTGTTTTTGTAGTACGACTAGAGAAAATTAGTGAGTCAAAGATCATTACGAATACTGGGGGTAAAACCCTGGCTCAGCTGACTTCACTGGAAACAAAATGTCATCCTTACACTCCAGGATGAATAGGCAGAGACACTTATTTCCTCTTGAGAAATGAGGTACTTCCCAGGACCTGACTTCTCTGTCTTGGTCCATGTCCACACACGGGCTGCAGGCGGTTTCTGCTGTTGGCTGTGAGTTAAGTGCCAAAGGACAAGCAAAGCTCACAGCTTGCAGGGGTTCAGCAAACCTGCCAAAACTTTTCAGTTCCTGCAGACTCACATCTCCAGCTAGCTCGTAACATCTCTTACAAATTTAACACCAGCCTGCACCAAGTTTGTCCGCTTACACAACAAGTAATGAATTCAGTTCCCAGAGGTTTGTTGACAGGACAATACAAAAAAGAGTTGCCGGTTAAAGAAGAAACTTCGTCATCCAGCTTGCCCACAGTAGACCTGCATATGAAGGGCTGGGGTTTTAGACTAGAGGATGAACATCTGGATCACTAATGTCACCTAAAGTGAGCAATTGCATTTTAGGAGACTTAGCCTAAATATGCAACTACCTCATGCATGCAATCTCCCCAACCCGAGCGCGTGTCCAAGGCCCGTGGTGCTTGCTGTCCTGAGGCAGGGAGGGATGTTTTGTGATGCAGCACACGCAGCCGTTGGTCAGCCTCAGGCAGAGTGCAGAGGTGCTGCCAGTGCCTCGAGCCCTCCTGCTCCAGCCCAGGGGCACAGGTTTGCATCCCCTGGCTGGCTCTCGTGGTGCAGGGGTCTCCCACTGCCGCAGAAGTTGTCGCAGCCCCTGGGCGTTTCCAGGGTGGGTGTCTCTGCCAGTCCTTGCAAAACTATTCTGCCTCGTATGAAAGTGCATAGATATTCATGGGTAAGAGTGAGTGACAGTGACAGCATGAGCATCACTGCCGGCATCCGTGCCACTACTGGGGCTGCCAGAGGTGTGGGCAAGCATCAGCAGCCAGGAAGGGGCTTTACTGAGGTAAGTTGATAGCAGACGACAGGAGTTTGCCATCACCATCTCCTCAACCGGTGGTCAGGGTGCGTCAAGGAAGACCTAGGATTCACGACGTGCTTCAGCAGGTATTTCAGTTTACTGAATAATTTGAGCTCCGGTCACATGCTGGCATTTGCTCACAGATGCCTTAGGCATCTCTCTGCTCAGCTTGCCACCTGCTCCAGCTCTCATTCCTGCGAGCCTTTCTGATCTTACACGCTCTATCCCCTTCCTGACCTAACTCTCAGCCAGCTCTGTGTAAGGGACTGTGTGCCAGTTTAGATAGGACACATGCTACATACACTACAAAGAGCAGCTGGAGCGCATGTCCACCTCGCAAAATGCAACACAGAGTTTTCTGTGTTAGCTCAGGGCCTAACAAGTATAGTTGTGCTGGGGATACTGCCTGGCACATGATGAAAAGTGGGATAAAAAATTCGAGGTTGTGTTAGTGTAGATATATTGCTTCTAGTGCCAAAGCTAACAACTGAGATATGGTTGAGGTTTCTCTTTGCTGTATTGCTGTGCATAGCCTGCCTCGAGGAAAAAGAAAGCTCTGCACCATCCTCTTTTCTCCTTTGGGACACAGGGATAAAGAACTGAAGGGTTGAAACTAAATAATACAGCACTTCACAATGGGATCTCTTGCTGAAAACAGAATTTGGCTCCCAAAATACCAATGGCAGTCCTGAAAACCCTCCTGCTGATTCAGACCAAGCACTCCATCAAGCATTGCCTGGTGACCTGTGAGTTTTTCCTTATGGTATTACCATTTGTACACAAAATGAACATCTCTTCTTCAACCTAAAGGGTGCAACAGTAAAACAGTGGTCTGTGAGACACAGTGCCACAGAGGCGTGACCCAAGCACGGAGAGGAGGACAGCTCCACACCAAACAACAGATGTCTGTGAGGTAGGTGCCACATTAGTCCCTCATGTATGTGACAAATCCCTTCTGCTGTCTCCTGTGAGTAGCTGTGAGGACAAGAACACCCTGAGGTGAGAACTAGGGCATCACAACACACATTATTATTCCACTTAATACAGTTCTCCACTCACAGCTTTGAAAAACAGAGAGTATATTTTGGGGAAGGAAAGTGCCAAAACCAATAAAGCATCAAGGCTAACTGGTCTTTTCAATGGCATGGGCTGCATTTGGGGCACCACCAAAAATCCCAGTCTGACAGTAATACTCCTCTTCCCCGTGGGTATGGGACCATTATTCCTACACCAGCATGTGGCCACAAGAGAGGGGGAGGTAAGCCAGATGAAATTGTCCCTGGCACCATGTCACTATGCCAGATTGACTGGCTATGAATGATTAAAGTTGAAACCTTAAAGAAGGAATCAGTATCTTTTGGTTTTCACGGTGCTTCAGGTACACTGCGTCAAAACATTTGCTTTTTAACTCTGGGAAGCAGGGCTTAGATCCA
>JAOBAS010000072.1:21651229-21666064 GCA_025311575.1 Elanoides forficatus
CAGCTGCCCTGGCTGTGTCCTGTGCCAACTTCTTGTGCCCCTCCAGCTTTCTCACTGGCTGGGCATGAGAAGCTGAACAGTCCTTGACTTTAGACTAAACATTACTTAGCACCAACTGAAAACATCGATGTTATCAACATTCTTCTCATACTGAGCTCAAAACATAGCACCATACCAGCTACTAGGAAGACCATTAACTCTATCCCAGCTGAAACCAGGACAATTAGGCAGCCCCAGGGATCCATATTATAAAAGACTGAGGCAAAAAAAGCATTGAATGCCTCCCCTTTTTCTTCATCCCTGATGGTCAGATGACCATCTTCAAAAAGTATCAGTCCAGTGTTTTCTTAGATGTCTTCTTGCTATTAGTGTACTTAAAAAAGCCTTTCTTGTTGTCTGACACAGCACTGTCCAGTTTCAGCTCTAACTGAGTTTTGGCCTTTCGTGTCTTCTCCTTGCATATATGAACCATGGCTCTGTAGTCTTCCTGTGAAACCTGATCTTGCTTCCAGAAAGTGTACAATTCCTTTTTCCTCTTGAGCTCCACAAGAAGTTCCCTGTTCAGCCAAGCTGGTCTTCTGCCCTGCTTCCTTGACTTTTGACGTAATGGAATTGCCTGCTCCTGTGCTTTTATGTAGTGGAGAACTCAATTTTAATTCTGTTTCTTGTTTTGTTTTGTTTTTTAAATAATGAGACAAAAAGGTCCTTAAAACCTGTTTAATTATTTCAGTCAATATCAAGCATTTTGATTTTTATAAGTGCCTGGCAGCCTTGATACTTAATCAGATCTTGAATATTTTGACTTGTCATCTAAGCCCTTCATAGTCCATAGATGTCAAAACAACTATTTTTTTAACTATTAATGTTTGGGTTTTTAAAATTATTTTTTAGTTATTAGCATGGTCGGGTTTGGACTATAATTTGATTACGATTTGTGTAATTGTGTTTCTTCTCTTGCAGGAAACACTGCATTACATGACTGTGCAGAATCTGGAAGTTTGGAGATCATGAAGATGCTTCTCAAGTATTGTGCTAAAATGGAAAAGGACGGTTATGGAATGACTCCCCTTCTGTCAGCTAGTGTGACAGGCCACACAAATATCGTGGACTTTCTGACCCAGCATGTACAGACCAGTAAGGCTGAGCGCATAAATGCTCTGGAACTTCTAGGAGCAACATTCGTGGACAAAAAGAGAGATCTGCTTGGTGCTTTGAAATACTGGAAGCGAGCTATGGAAATGAGATACAGTGATAGGACTAATATCCTGAGCAAACCTGTGCCACAAACGCTAATTATGGCATATGATTATGCTAAAGAGGTAAACACCTCAGAAGAGCTAGAAAATCTTATTGCAGACCCTGATGAAATGAGAATGCAAGCACTATTAATTAGAGAACGTATTCTTGGCCCTTCTCACCCAGATACATCCTACTATATTAGATACAGAGGTGCTGTCTATGCAGACTCTGGAAACTTCAAGCGTTGCATCAACTTATGGAAATACGCTTTGGACATGCAGCAGAGCAATCTTGATCCCCTAAGCCCTATGACAGCCAGCAGTTTGCTATCATTCGCTGAACTTTTCTCCTTCATGCTGCAGGATAGGGCAAAAGGCCTCCTAGGCACTACTGTCACATTTGATGATCTCATGGGTATACTGTGCAAAAGCGTTCTTGAAATAGAACGGGCCATGAAACAGACCCAGTGTCCACCTGATCCAATACAGCTGAATAAAGCCCTTTCCATCATTTTGCATTTAATTTGCTTGTTGGAGAAAGTACCTTGCAGCTCAGAACAGGAGCATTTTAAGAAACAGACTATTTACAAGTTTCTTAAGCTTCAGCCTAGAGGGAAGCATAACTTCAGTCCACTTCACCTTGCTGTTGACAATAATACTACATGTGTGGGTCGCTACCCAGTTTGTAAATTCCCCTCTCTACAAGTTACTGCTATCCTGGTGGAATGTGGTGCTGATGTAAATGTCAGAGACTCTGATAACAACAGTCCATTACACATTGCTGCACTGAACAACCATCCAGACATCATGAATCTTCTTATCAAGTCAGGTTCACACTTTGATGCCACAAACTCACATAAAAAAACTGCTAGTGATTTGCTGGATGAGAAGGAAATAGCAAAAAATTTAATCCAGCCCATAAATCATACTACATTGCAGTGTCTTGCTGCTCGTGTAATAGTGAATCACAACATATACTATGCAGGGCATATCCCTGAAAAACTAGAGAACTTCGTTTTGCTCCATAGATGATAGTGTGGAGTCCCAGAGTACTGTTTCTGAAGCACGACTTGGTGACAATATTTTCCTTGAGCACTATTGTGATACACCAGCGTTCCCTTAGCTTGCTCCATCTTGCTCTCATTGGCTAAAGCATTGTTAGCATCAGATCTGCAGAGTTGGTTACCCAGTATTTAATATGAATATGCCATATAATATATTTTGTGGATGATTTAGAAATGTAATGCCATATTTAGACTCTTAAAATTGTCTGCCAAAGGCTTGTCTATTCTGGTCTTATTTGCCTGTTGGGTGTTTGGGACTGAGTTGAGTATTTTCCACTGATGTCTTTTTACTATAACTATTATATGGTTTTTATACAGGTGGAAGGTCATCTTTTTTTGGTTTTGCTTGAGCATTTCTACTCTTACTCTATTTTTTTTCTATGGACTCATTGCTAAATTGTAGAAGTTGTATGGACTTGTTAACATTTGCAACTACCATAAGTGCTTTTATCTTCTCTATGCACTGGCTTAAACATGACTGTTGTGTGTGAGCATATTTCTATGCAGCACTTGGCCAATTTCAACTTCAATGCCAATTTTGTTTTGCAGTTTGTTTGGAGCTCTTTTGAGAATGCTGTCTTCATAGCATGATGAATTTTGGAGTTACTTATCAGCTCTCCAAACTTGCGTTTGACTTTTTTGACTGCTGTAACTGAGGTTGCTTTCCTTTTGATCCTCTGGAAATTTGTCCTAAATTTGGGAGAAGAAAATCTCGCCTTTTCTCATCGTAGTCCACTTGAACTTCAAATCTGAAAATCGTTTTATTGCATCGTGCAGTTAGGGGAAGAGTCCTCATTATGTACGACTGACACCTTCCTTTTTACACTAATGTCCTGCTTGTGCTGGTTATGTGACTAGATGTGAAGTTTGCTCAAAGTTTAACCTCAAACTTAATGATACACTTTAATGAGAAATAGATCAAATGTATGCTGTAGTCTTAAATTTACAAATTGACTTTAGCTACAAAAGAAACTAAAGCATGTTGGTGGCATGATGCTTATCAGTCCAGATCTAGACATCATCTAATATAGTAAGTGGCTGTATGCCGGGGTATTGGAAGTTCTATAGCAGTGTCCTTTTTCTTCATTTTAAGTATCTTTATAAATACTTGCATGGATTTTTCATCTTTACTGTGTCAGCTGTACTTAACAAAAAGCAGAAGTTCTGTTGAGAATATAGCTCCTAATTAAAGTACCTATTTTTATAATATTTGCACAACAGCTTAGCTTTTACGACAGAAAGGGCTCTTTTGACTTGATAAGAAATCTATAAATGAAGATCATAAATGTGAGTGCGATTCAGGTAATTAATATAATTCAGCACTTTACTGTTGATTAATAGTAGAATTTATTATGGCACATTTGCCCTGCAAATGTCTTAAAGAGAAATTCATTTCTGTTGGATAGAATACAGTTTACTTGCAAGTTTAGTGGTCTAGCATATTGGGTATTTTTGACTTGATGTTTCATTTTGGTGGTGGGCAGTAGGTACACCTGTGGGATTCTTGCAAAATTCAACAAGGTGTTTTAGGCTTTTGTCAGTGATAGACATATTTAGAAGCCAAATCAATTAGATAAAGGTAAAGTTGTTTCAAGAGGGTCTTTTTTGATATTTTATTTTTATTTTTTAATTTGATGTTGGAACATTTTTGTCACTTGTGAATTAAGTTGAGGATGAATGTGTCTTGGGAGTATATAAGAATAGTTCTTCCTTGCGTTTGGGCTCTTTTGGCGTTCCTGTTAGTGTACAGTGTGGTGCCTACTAGCTTAGCCATTCTTAAGAAAAATAATGGGGATGTATTTAAACAAAGGTGTGTTGAAAGCAGTGCTGTTTGTGTATTATCACTTTCAGACTCTGTATTTTGAAGCAGCTTTCACTTGTTTGTCTCATGCTGTGTCTACATTATATGAAATTATGAGAATGAGGAAGCCCTGTTAATTTCTCTTGCAAATACACAGGAGTAAAATTCTATTCAATTGGCTGAATTTCTCTGATCTGTAATGATTAAAACACATGCCACCCAAGTTGTCATTTGTGAGAACATGTAGTTTGATTTTTTAGAATTTTCTTATTATTTTTTATTTTTATGCTTTTCTACTACTCTGTAAGTGGGGATAATCAACAAATCACACCATGCTAGAAATGATCCACATTATACTTCAAGTCATAAAAATAATTCTTTTTCTACAGGTCACAAAGAAAAGAATTTTTAGATTTTTAGAGTTTTATACTCTGGAATCTGTACTGCTCTTCAGTGTTTTTAGTTTAAATTTCTGTCTTTGTAACTGTCAAATATCCCGTTCAAAATTAGTTGGACATTATTAGTCAGAAATATAATCTAAAAATTGTTAATTGTTAGCAAATTTTTTAATGGAAAACATTCTCAAAAGAGAAACCATATCACTATTAAGTATATGTAAATGTGGGGAAAATTGCTACAAGGAAGTTTATTCTGTTAGCTACTCTTTAAAAACAAACCAATTTAATAGGATGTACTAATTTATTGGATGTAGGTCTGTCTAAATATCTATCAACGTGTATCAGTCGTGAAGACTATAATCTCAGTGCAGAATTGTAATTTTTCATGGTGATGAGGCTATCTGCTGAACTCTTAACTTGTCAGATGCTTGGGCTTAGGTGTCCAGGCGCATGAGTTCATGCATTTAATACCAGTTTCATTTAGCCCTGTGTGTTTACATTACCCTGTTTAATTTGTCTTAATTTTAAAACAAATTGGTACAGAGCCTGTGCTAGGTAGGGATTAGTTCAGGATTTGCTGATTGGGAGGGAGAGTTGGGACAGCAGGCCCTGTCTGAGATGCATGTGCCACTAAGGCCAGTACTAATGGGTAGTAGCAGTTTTGCCCCCTCGGCCCATGATTCAAACCAGTTTTGTCTCGACTTCAGTATAGATACCAACTTTCTGGACCAGATTTTTTTTTTCTTACTCTTTTTACTATTCAGAGGTGGGAATAAGTTTATTTTAGTGAAATTTGTTGATGCTAAATGCAGTAGTATTGCTAGCTGGACTCAGCCTGTGGTAAGGACAAGGAACTAAAGAGCATTCAGAACACAGAATTGTTTTATTTTTGTCATATTTTTAACTCATACTTTTCCTGTTCTCTTTTCTTCCTATTTGGGCTTTTTTTCTGATGAAATATACTGCGTCTTGAGCTATGGACGCAGAAAAATGTTGAGAACGCTGCAGAAAAAATTATAGGCCCTGCAGGCCTGAAACAGGTTTTAAAATTGATTAAACAAATTGTTTTTAAAAGTATGGCTCCTTAGAGGCAAAGACACTGATACCTCCTTGTTCGTTGAACCTCTGAAGTTTTGGGGATTGGGGATAAAGGCTTAAAGCAAAGCAGTTTTTCTTCTAATCATCTTGGGTTTCCACTGAAATAGTTCAGCCAGGAAGATGAAGAGTATTCTCATAAAAAAATGAAATGCTTTTCTTACCAAATTCTAAAACTGTATTCCTATTTTTGTATCACTTATGCTGGTAACAAGATTCCAGCTGTCTGTGGTGTCTCTGTTCTGTTTGTTAAGTGCAGTGTAAAGACACTTTCTGAAATGCAAGGCAGCAGTGTGGTTAGTTTTCCATATATACTTTACAATAGTCCCTGGATAGGAAGTAATTTTGTGTATTTTCTAAGTCCCCAAAGAGCACTCTTTTAATGACTGCTTTGCAACTGGTTAAAATTAACCTCTTTCCATTTTTACAAAACACTATATTAAAAAAGGGATAGAGTGCTATAGCAAAATCTTAAGAGGAGGATTTATAAAAAGGTAAAAACCTTATGAGGAAAAAATGTGCCTCTCCTCAGTTTTATATCAACTGCAAGGTGACAGTGGCAGGATATGACTGCTCTTGAAATAGCTTCCTCATGCTTTGAAATACAGAGTGGAATGCTTGTTATACTCTAAAATGTTGACAAATGTAAGTAGACTAAACACTAATTCCTGTCTTCTGTGACTACAATGTGACTACAACTGGTATTTAATGCTTCAAAGTAATTTTGGGAAAATTGATGGGAGACACACTAGACTGCTCATGTCTCTTGGCTTTGAGTGTGAAAGTAACTGTTGAACCCTCAGTGAGGGCAAAATGAAAAGCTATTGTTGGTTTGGTTTTAACTAACATTGTATTTGTGTTCCATTCTGTCACAAAGACTTCCTATGCAGGGCTAGCTCCATGTATGGAAATACTGCAGTTTCATTTTTACGTGAAGTAATTTAGCTTTAACAGTAATGTAAAAAAGGAATAACAAGCATATTTCTCTGCTCTTACTCTCTTTAGGCTCGAAATGCAGATTACATTAAAAATATGTTTTGGAGCACACCTGTCTGAGTCTATCTATCTGTTTCCTTTAGGGTTACTGCAATACTGGTTGGTAAGCGGCTTTTTGTGTTTGAGTGTAAATAGTTAAATGTGAATGCTGCAGCCTTAGACTTCCATCTTCATGTCATTAAGAATTGTACCTTAAACAGAATGTCATGTTTCATCCTCTTTCTTTCTGTGAAGTGGTGGTCCAGCCAAGCCTTTAAATTCTGGTAGTGGGTAATAGTAAAGAAAAGTCTTAAACCGGATGATAGAGGAGATGTTATTTTCCCAGTTTCTAGAAAATGCAGTTAGCTGTGCTATTAACTCTGTGAAAACATAGTAGTTTTAGTTTATAGCATAAAAGTAGTTAGCAGGACCTTCTAAGAAGTAAGCAACAGACATTTTTTCAAGAAAGTCGCACAAATTAATTCTCTCCTTAAAGCTTTTGAAGTCTCTTCCCTATTGCATGGACAATTAAAAAAAATAGAAGAGTAGAATACTCCAAGGGTGAGAGAACAAGTATGAGAAGATCCTTATTAAAGGCAGCTAGCAAATGGAAGACTTGGAAGAACATTGCCACTGTAATTTTGAAAGATCTTTATAGTTAGGCACAGTAGTCACAATCCTATACTTAAATGCCAGCATACACTACAGAGAGCTGAAATTTTAGATTTAGGCCTAATTAGTAACAAACAGCATCAAAAAAAGATGAGGTTCTGGATGAGGAAAACTGATCCAGAGCTTTCATACTAAGATAATTGTCACACAGATGGCTTTAATGAATGGAATATAGATTCTCTTAATTAGGAAAGGGAAGAACTGGAAAGGATCACTTACATCATTGTTCATCCCTCTGCAGTTGCAGATGATGAAAGATGTCTTCATCTAGGAGTGTCTACTGGTTACCTAAGCTGTATACACATGCAAAAATGCTTCTTGGCAGTAGCAAATGCTGGCTGTCAGTTGAAGACCAAAACTCAGTGTACAAGGGAGCACAGGAAGAGGGCGAAAGAGGCCAAGTGTATGCTATGTTACTCTGGCAAAGGCAATTGTTTGTTTCCCACATAATATTCAGAGGGCCATATACCATCCACAGTGAAAAGCAGAAAGCCCATCCCCCTCCCACCAAGTCAAAGCCTTACCTTGCACTTGATCTCCAACATTCAGAAAAATTGAGGAGAGAGTTTCTAAAATCACAAAGAAGTTACAGACAATGATGTTGAATTATGCATAAAGGAGGAAAAAGAATTGCTTTTTGATGCCTGCAGGTGCCTGTCAGAAGCCAGTGACTGTGAGGCTATGATGCAAATGGCAACCACATCTCCCATCAGATCGTAAGACATGTGGGTTCCTATCTGAAGTTCAAAGGGTTGCTTTTATCATATCTCCTGAAGATTTATCAAGTCGTAAGTTCCTTGCCAAATTCTTTTCAGAAGGCTATTTGGAACTCCAATCCTTCAATAATTAGGAACTTAATTCCCATTTGATATTTGGTTTTTTCACAGTTTTGTGTTTGATCTTTTCATAGTTTCAGCGTCTGTCCTTCAGACAGAGTTATCCTCTCTCAACCTTCATGTGGTTAGGCTAAACCAACCAAACAAAAGAAACTCAAGCTGTAAGGGTGAGCAAAGAACAGAGAATAATCCAGAGGTGAGTAAAACGACCTAATGGTTCAGTTCTCTCTTTTCCCCTCCCTTGCTTGTATGTTACAAAAAAAAAAAAAAAAAAAGATTCACTCATTCACTAAACATTTTTTGCTGCTGAACCTACAATTTAACTTTCCAATTCTTTCCTTGTTACAATGGGAGGGTTTTTTTACAGTAAACAGGGTCAATTGTTTTCTCTTCAGATACTTTAGTTTGTATTGTCCTATTCTAATTTTTGTTACATGCCATTTTGTTCTATTCACACACAGCATTATCGTAACTGGAATGTGAGGCAAAATGTTCAGTCAGTGAGCCAGACTTGGATTCTTTTTTGTTTCAATCCCATAGTTTCAGAATAGTAAACTTGCTTTTTCTCCTTTTCTTTTTGCATGTGTAGCTACCAGGATTGCACTATACTTTTATTTGCTAGGCTATGAGATGGAGTCCTTCTAAGCTGTCTGTGCTCTTTCTCTGTTTTTCTGGCTTTGCTGGTTGAGGGAAATACGTCACCTTCTTTATCATGCTTTTTGTCCCCTCACTTATAAAGTGGGAACTCCAGGGAGCTGCAAAAAACTCCCCCCCAAACAACCACAAACCAAAAAACAGGGCCTACTGTAAAATAACAGAATACGCTCTGAGGGAAACATCCAGAGTTGGTAAATGAGGAACACACATGACTTACTTTCAATCCCACCTTCTGTTAACCTTAGAGCCAAACAGCAGATCGTCCTGTAACAAGGCTGGCCTGTGCAGGCTGCACCCACCCCAGTGTTTTAGTTTAGATCAGAAGTGTGCTTTTGAAGTGAGTCTCCCGATTGTTCTCACTTTGTATGTTTGGGTTCACATCACAGAGTTGTCTCAGTCTCCGACCTGGATTCCTTTTGAATGAAACTGAGCTGAAAGACATGCTCCAAAAGCTCACCTAACAGGCTCTGACCACTAATGGGTGTTCAGTTCATGGGAGAAGACTGTAAGTTGTTCTGAAATAACCCTTTTTCCTCTCCTGTTCCCCTAACACACACACCACCCACCCCCCCTCCAAGTGTCCCATACTTCTGATCCTTGGCACCGGCTCCTCCATGCTACAGATCTGCTCCTTGCTAATACAGGTGTGGTCATAGTTTTCTGTTTCTCTTCCTATGTTAGACATAAGTTGACACATATGCTGGTTGATTTTTTTTCTCTTGCCTTTAAGTGGTTACTGCCTATCCAACGTAACATCCCATAATCCATGTTATGCTTTGAGCTGGAAAATTAAAATGAGATAATGTAGTTGACTGCTAAGGTGGATCTACCACATCATTAGATCTACCACATCATTAGCTGCTGGAAAATGAATCAGCCATGCTGTATGTGTTGCTGATGCTTCCTCCTGACAGCATGACTGACCTTAGTACAAAATGCTGTCAATGTGGTGTAAAGAAATATTTGCTCCATTATACAAATGCAGAAACTAAGGCACAGACTCACTGACCTCTTAAAATGACCATAGGAAGTTTTGTGCTGTAGCAAGGAACAGGGTCCAGGTCATCTGGCTTCAAGGACTTTAATTTTCAGACTCTTTGCTCCAGGTATGGGTTGACATTAGTAATTTCATAGATGAAGAGTCTGCTCTAAAACAAAAAAATACCACCAAGAATTTCTTAGGGAAATTAGGGTGATGTCATTGCACAGTCTTACTCTATGTGTCTATCCCTCCTCTCCCTCAGCAATTTTTCAACATGGTGGGACAGTTTAATAAATTCAACAGAAATAGAACAGCCTATGCATGTCTGTAGGTTCCTTGAGAACAGCAGACTGGGCAGGAGGCAGAGTCCCTACTAAACAGTTCCGTCTGAAGAAGAGGATTCAGCATGAGCTTGACTCTTACTAGGATTGAGAGAATCCAAGCAGGGATTAAAAATACTTAGGACCGTGGAAGAGGCTTTGACTGCAGCCCAGGCTTTACTAGAGAGCAGCAGATCCAGTCACCAGTCAGGATATGTCATACATTCATTACATCGTATATCATACAGTTCCTGCACCTGCTCATCAAGGCGATAGCGTCTGACCCATGGATTATCCTGGTTTGTGCAGTCTAATCTCCCTCATTAGTTACTCAGTGTCCTGAGTTGTAGTTAGCTGTAATGGCACAGAATGTAAATGAAAATTGCCTAAGCTGCGCAAAACAAGAAACTCTAGGACCATCTATGGCTGTATGTATACTGACAATTGCACTAAATTAAATCCATTTAGCATACATGCCAAAATGTTTTACAGTTAATTTTGCTGAGAAGTTAGGATTGCCTGCTAAGAGGGTTGGGGGAAACAGTGACTGCTGTTTAAGCTATAATGGTTCTGACCTTATTTGCATCCTGGTTTCTCTTGACCTCAGTGCAGCTTAGGAGCAAGACCAGACTCTATAATCACCATCTTGCAAAATCCCACATTTCAGTTCTCCAAGACAGCAACTGTTGTGTTAAAAAGCTTAAAGTGACGTGAGATGAATGCTGGAAAAGGAAACACACATCTGGTGGAAACAGTTCTGTGGGAAAAGGGATCTGGCATTTCTGAAAATCTACCTGGTGAGGTTGCTGTTTCCCAGGTCTCCAGCAGGAATTTTCCTGAGATCCTCACCTCTGTCCAATAACACCCATGTCTGGGGTTAATTTTCCAGCTCTTTTGGGTTCTCTTTGTGCAGCAGTGTTTCTCCAGCTTGTGATGCCTTGCCCTCATGCCCTGCTGAACGTGGCCATGCACTCTGCCTGGCCCCAGCTGCCCTTGCCCTGTGCTGCTGCTGGGAGCCAGCTGCCAAACCAGTCAGTCTCTCTCTGACAGTGATGTCTGGGGAGGTCTGGTGCAGAGAATGAGGAATGGTGGCTATTCAAAAATAAAAACCCAAACCCCTAAAAGCTCAGATTTCCCTCCATCCTTTGTGACCCTTTTCCAGCCATGCCATCATTGCTTCTTGTCGTGTTCTCTGTCTACTCTCTTTACTGTTCGCAGTTGATCTGGGGAGTTTCCCATTTCCCATTCTTCTGATTGTGGCTCACTCAAGCCTGTGTTGAAATGGGAAGTGCTAGGGGAGATCGGGCCCTTGCCATGCCTTAAGCAGCTTGTGCTGTTTCTAAGCTGTGTCAGTTGGGAAGTGGGAGGGCTGGAAGAAATGCAGGATTCAGCTTGCTTATCCTTTCTTCATCTGCGTGGTTCTTAAGCAAGGTAAGGATACCTAGTCTCCTCATCAGTGTGAAATGTGGGCCCCGTTAATCACTCTGTACAATGTATTTTGTCTCACATGAGGTTGCAGATGTGCTCTGTGCAGGTATTGCTGGTGTAAGCTGTTATGATTCCATAAGGAAATCTCATTCTGGAATCAGTAATACTGGATTTCCTCCCATGCAGAAGGTACTTAAAAAGCTTTGCTCCTGTTTAAACACCTGCCCTATGTTTTCACACTTGCTGATTTTGCAGTTTGTGGCTTCTGAAAATCTGCCTTAAAAATGTGTCATTGTCTCAGTGTCTTTCCAAGTCCCACTAGTTTGTCTACCAGGTTGCCACTTCATTACCCCATTTTGCCCTTCTGTGCTGTGGAAATAAGTGCTGATATTAGGGATGTGACATATCATATGTTTCTTCTCAAGATGTTTGTTGACACCACAAATGTGGGAAGTGCATTAAAATTGCCTCTTACTGTGTGTTCTGCCTGACTCTGTCTTGCCATTAACAAGGCAAGGGTTACCTACCTCAGAGGATAAATTCTAGTAGGCTAAAAAAAACCATTTTAAAATAGGTGATAATGAAAAATTGTAAATTACTACTGTAGAAATATAGTTTAATAACCTGAATTGAATATGGAACTATTTTCTTAAATCCAAAAAGGAGAAAATAAAAGGAAGCTGGACATACTTCTAGAAGGTGAAACACCAAGCATGTTACAGTTGCACCTTGGGACAGGCACCTGCTGGTGGGACTGGAGAAGCAAGTAAATTCACTTATGACCCTGTTTGTACCCTGCTACTCCTAACTTCACCTTGACTGGATAATTAGACCTCTGTGGACTTAGAGCAAATAAAGCTAACTACACAGAGCTGACCAAAGACTTCTCTGCAAAGTAGGCAAAAGAAAATAAAATATTGCACTGGCAGGGGATTGTGTTTTGCAACAGAAGAGGGAAGGAATTCCAGCAAGTGTGTTATAGAAGGAGGAAGATGTGATGGTCAGCTGGATTTCAACAAGTTATAGGTAACTTAGGGGTGCTATGGATGGATGTCTGTCATCAACCCCTGCATTCACCAGCTCCTCATAGCAATCTCTCCTGACAATCTTGCACCTTTCATGCTGTTAGGGAAAGGTCTGAGCTCATTCCTGCTGCAGCAAGTGCAAGGGATGAGGCTGAAGAGCACACCTTCTGCTCTCACTGTTGTGGCCAGCAGCAACAGGGATAGCAATGGCTGCTGCTAGAAGTCCCCTTCTGTCCCCTGTACACAGTGGCCATTGTCCTCCTGTTCTCCAAAATAGGGACTGGATAAGCAGTGTGTTGATCTAGGAAGCACCTTACTTTGAGTTGCACCATGATCTGGAGCTAGGATGAAATATAAGTCAAGGTATCTGAACATATTGCTGTGACTGCAAGTGGTATGGAAATGAGCTGGTGGGGTGCCACTCTTCCCTAATAAACCCTCAAACCCTGCTCCACTTAGTCTTCAACTATGTGATGTCGGTCTTACACCGGCGGAAAACAGCCAAGAAGAAAAGTGGAAGAAGGGCATGCAGCTACTGCAAAGCCAAGCTGATTTAACGGGCAACAGTAAATTTTGTTTGGGGGGTCAGAAGATGCTGAAAGAACACCCAGTAGGAAAATGAGTATTGTTATTGTACTAACGGCAAAAATCACTGCAAGGCAGCCACTATAGATAGATCAGAGTCTGTGCTCACATATTGTGAACTTCGGGGCTGGAAAAGAAATCTGAAATATCACCTCAGTGCTTTATCAAGCTTTGATCCCAGAAAAAGAAACAAGTAGAAATGTAGCTTTGTATCTTTTCTAAGTGGCTAAGATTTTATCCATAGTACTTGAACCATTCTCTGACACGATGCTAAAAATGCCTGAGATCTCCACCATGACTGATGTGAAATCACTGCAGTGCCTTCTGCAAAGGGCCTCACAGCACAAACTTTGTACCTTCTAGGCAGAGTTCATCTACACAGTCAATTCTTCAGCAATCTATTCAGATAAAAGAGCACTCTTGAAATGAAGAAATACTCCATCAGGGACAGAGACAAAAATGTCTGAGGCATTGTGCAACAGCATCAGAAAATGAAAAAGCAACTCAGTACTGAATAAGTTCTTGTTCGAAAGAGGAATTTCAGAAGGTGGGGAGGAATGTACATCCTTTCCTTAATTCAGGAAATCTGTCTGAACCTCAGAGGACAGATGGAACAACCTATTTCCTTTATCTCTAAAAACTGGATAAAGACCTCTATAAGAAAAAAGTTAAGTGAAGTTGTCCAAATCTTTTATTACATGTTCTCTGGAAGATGGCTGATGATGCTTCTTCCAAGAAAGCACTTCTTAGCTCACAGTGGGAGACAATTCAGTAATTGTTCAGTCAGGTGGCTCAGTTCTGGGAATGTTGCTGTTATTTAAATGAGGGAAATCATCTGCTTTTGTACAGAGGTGGGGTTTTTAATTAATCAAGGATATCAGAAAGACTTACAAATCAAAAACTTTCCTAGAATTTGTAGTGTTTTTCTCCAGCCTGAGCATTTAAACCATACAGACTGCTGAAAGGTGTCCTGAAGCTCCTAGACTTAGCACCTAGTCTTGAGCACATAAGGGTGCTGAACAACAGCTTGAAAGAGGCTTAAGACATTCCATCACAGTTAACCAGGCAGAGCCCAGCAAGCGCGCCTGTATTACATCAAAATATGTGTATATAGCTCATGGCATAAATATGCATGTGCCTGTGTAACAGAACACTGTGTGCATGGGCATGCACATTCTTACAAATAGACAAGCAAGCTCTTTTTGCTGCAAGAGCTGTGAACCGTCCTTGGTAATTAACCATGCTTTTAACAAGTCTCTTCTCTTTTCATTTGCTTGAAGTAGCAAAGGCAAAGTGGAGTGACTTAAAGTCATTGAGCCAACTGCAGAGATACTAGATAGCTAAACTGAGGCACTAAGAGAGCCAGAAATGTTAACCATCATTGTTTTACAGCTTGTGTGGTTGTTTCATACTGGCCACAGAGAAAAACGTGCACTTGGACAAAGATATTCACCAAGCAGAAAACTGATTTTCATAGAGATTACTAGATTTTGTGTATTTAATGTCATATGATGCAACTGCATACATGGATAAGTAGACACTATTTTTCTGGTTTGGCATGGTTAGAAAAATGTGTGACAACCTAGTGTAGGAGGGAAAAGAAATCCAAAACTGCCTTTGTTTCCTTTCCTGCTGTGAGCATTTTACAATCGATTGCAAGCCACCACATGTACTTTTGCCCCCTTCCTGACACAGCTGGTAAGTGAGCCAACCAGGGGAGGATCCTTGCTAGATCTATTGTTCACGAACAGGGAAGGAC
>JAOBAS010000072.1:21679631-21711370 GCA_025311575.1 Elanoides forficatus
GGAAGGTGTCCCTGCCCATGGCAAGGGGGTTGGAACTAGAGGACCTTTAAGGTCCCTTCCAACCCAAACCATTCTATGATTCCTCTCATCCCTAGAATAGCCAAAGACATGTAGCACATGAGCACAATATTCATTAACAGTGCTATTTTGGTCCCTTTCCTCTTCTTACCAGCTTTCAACAGCTTGCTGTGTGGATTGCACCTTAGTGTTGGTTTGGTAGCTTACAACAGTGGTCTCCAAAGTTGGTGGGCATGCATCCCATGGGGTGTGCAGGACAGCCCATTGGGGTGCAGGAAGAAAATGGGGTTTGTACCATTAATAAATAAGATAAAATTATATTTAAAAAATAATGTTTATTTCAACTTTATCAATTTCTATTTTTGTATATGTTTTATAATGTGCCTAATATATTAGTATGGTAGTATATTTATATTATTTATAAATAAATAAATATACATATATTGGGTGTGCATGCTTAAAATTTTTTTACTGATATGGATATGCAATCAAAAAATTTTTGAGGCCACTGGCTTAAGAGACATCTTGGAAAGCTGATGTCTGCAAACTCTTCTGCTCCTTGAAGAGCTAGTCTGGTTTTCCACTCTGAATCAGTCTGTCCCACTGGGGCTGTTGTCTCCCTGATTGTCATCTACACAGGTACTTTGAGACTGCCTGCTATGTGATTTTTCAGTCCCACTTGAGGTCTATACAAAAGGTGGTGTAATCACCGGTTAGGCTAGAATGTGTTGGTTGTATGTTGCTGGCGGAGCAGGAAGTCAAACCAAATAACCTGTCAAATTTCTGAGGGGGCCTGCAAAAGCCTGAATGTAAAGATATGTAATCATTCTGCACAGAAGGAGCAAATAAGTTTCAAGTACCAATCTGCTGGCTGGATATTTGCCTGGGAAATCAAAATCTGTGTTAGAAAATTATACTGACAAATAAGTGGTAAAACTAATACAGTGCCAGAGCAGACCTGGTGTGCTATCTGTCTTCTGCCACAGGCTTGGGATGGATGCATCCTCTCGTAGTGATTCCTTTTCATGTTTGTGCAATAAAGATCACCTTTCTTTTACTTGCTGTTCGTGTCAATTTTAAAGCCTTTGTGACAGTGGCTGTAGCATGCTGTGAGGTCAGTGAGATTGACCTCACCCACCTTATGTTGACGGTGATCTTGTGTAGAAGGTTTAGATCCTACAGTGGTCCTCCCCTGGCGAGTGCAGCTCAGCATAGCAGCAGACATGTAACGAGGTTGGGTTTATATAAAAGGAGGGCAGTAACCAAATTCAGAACGACCTACTTAGATTGTGCATATTGCATTAGTAGGTACTAACAAAATTCAGTGTAAAGAGCTACAAGGCAGTAAGGAAAGGAAACTGCAGTGACCTGTGGAAGGTCACCTTCAGGTGTCCCTTTCTAGAGCAAGGGCTTTAATGGGGAAAGGTTTGGAAATTGATGTAACTGAAACAGTAAAAAAACATTCTGCATGAAATTTCAAATCAATACATGGGAGGATTATGCCTGCCTTTAAAAATCTGACAGTAAAAGTGCTGAATAAAGGGCAAGGGAAATTCGTCCTTGCCTGGTTCAGCAAAAAAGCTCTCCCCTGCCCACCATTTCAAGTTGTTCATCTCTGCCAACTGAAGTACCACTGGGAATTGTGAAAGAGGAGTCTGTGAGGAAATTGAGGGTTTTTTAACATGTTCCCCCTTAGTAACATGTATATGAATCTGTATGTGGATTTTTCTGAGCATCATTTGGCCTTACTGAAGGGGTATGTGATTCACTTTGACATGTCAGGAGTCACACTAGGAAACAAGCAGGTCTTCCTTGGAAGGAAATCCAAAGTTTGGGTTCTGTTCTCAGGACTATTTCTTCTCCAGCCCTTTGAGAACAGAAACTTGGGTGTCTGTGGGTGTTTAGGGCCTGAACTGTGGCTGGCAAGGGATGCTGGGAAGAAATGAGCTGGGCCTCAAGTACCAAACTGCATGTTAAGCCCCTGACAGCTTTGCAGGTGAGGACCTTGATTGATTTTATGACGTGAATATGTAGGCGATGGGAGCCTGCAGACCAGAGGTGATTTATAGTGATGGGAGGGTCTCCCCACGTGAAACCTGGAATATGCAGGGTCCTGGAGCTACTCAAAGGTTGGTTGCTGTAAAAACGTCCTTACTACAAGACGGAAGTATAAAAACTCAGCAGTAACAGGGTGACATCAATGATCATGAAGGGTTTTTAAGTAGCAAATATGATCAACTCATTGTTGATCCAGCTGAATTAGTTTAAAGAGGAAAAAACCCCTACTAACAATATCTTTGTTTCCCAGCTTGAAATCAACAGCTCATGGGGTGGAGAGAGCCTGCCTTTCAGTAAAGGAGGCTCTTGGCTTTGCACACATCCTTGCACCCTTGGACCAGCAGTACACGCTGCACAGGGCACTGCAGAGTCTGTGGCCTGCGGTAACTATTCAGGACTTTACCCAAAGAAAGCCAAGAGCCTCATCAAAATAAACTAAACTATCATTAATAGGCAAGGACTGATTTATAATCAAAAGTTTGCATGTGACCTAGCAGTCTACTCCCAGCCTCTTTGTGATTATCTGTAACATCTAAGCTAACTAGAAAGACCTCTCAAAGTGAAACATGGCTGTCTCCTGGCTACATGCCTTTTCTTCTCTTCAAAGACATTTTTTGCTGAGAAAACAATCAACTGTTCTTTTTATGTAAGCCAGTAGTCTGTAGGGCTGTCTTTGAAGGGAGGTCACTATGGAGACTTTTGGTCATTCCTCCCTAATCTCAGACATCATCATTATTTCTAAAGGGGAGAGGCACGGAGAGCAGCAGGCAGCCAGTACACGGCAGCTGTTGTTAGCAATGCAGGCTGCATAACCTGTTTGCTGGCAGTGGGGATGCAAATTCTGATCTCGACCCTGTTTTGCTTATTTTTCAGCTGTGCATCAACAAGTAGAATGACAAACCTGATAAACGTCAGATGAGTCATTGTACCCATGGATTTACTATGACCCAAAAGCAGCTCCTTGTCCCCTCATTAGTACCAGGCAGTGCGGCCTGTATATTGTACATCACCGGATGTGGGGGCACAGCTTTGCCCTGCACTGCAACCAGCACTGCGCCTTATCACGATCTTCTGAGTTATAATACCATAGCAACTCATACAGAACAACAGATTTGGGAGAACAGATATGACACTGAGTGCAGAGCTATTCGGGATATTTATTTTAATCCTTCCAACTTGGATGCAATAAATTCTCCCTCTTGTCCCTGTGATGTGCACTCTTCTCCATGACTGAATTGCATTTTAAAGGAGGGGGTGTAAATGCTTCTTCCCATGTGATTTGTGCTGAATAACAAGTTAATGGTGATGTCTATTCCAGAGTAAACATCAGTAGATATTTTTGTTTGTTTGTGTCAATATCTATTTTATAAGGCCATGGGTCTGTAGAAAATGATTCACACAGCTGGTAAGATAAGTACTGCTGGTCTGGATTTCTTTCCAACAGGGGAGGCAAGAAGAGACTGAAAGCTGAAGAAAACTTCCCAGGAGCACAAAATCCTGCTAAGTTATTGATAGGGAAACTTAAAAAAGGAGAGCAAAGAACATCTGGCAGTTTCTGGTTTACATTTCCTCTTTCCCTAAATAATTGGAGCACTTTAATTAAATTGCAATCTTGGCTGTATTTATCACTGGACTTTTATGGACCCTTTCATCCTAGGGCCTTAAAGCAAATGATTTAAGTCACAAAACATTCCCAAGAGATGCCCTGTCATTTTACTGATAGACAAAGAAACAGAACACAAAAATAGTCCACTGGCAAGATGACACAGGAAACTTTTAGCAGAGGGAGGAAGGAAACCTGGGGTCTCTTGGGGTCTCAGGCAGTGTGCTGTCAGCTGCAGCTTCTTTATGGAAACCAGGCTTGACTCTAAGATACCATATCTGCTTGCTCTTACTTCAGAGCACTTTTACAGGAAAAGAAGATTTCTAATATTGGAAATACCGGCTAAAATATGCATGCACCTTTCCAAGGGCAAAAATACTTTCCTAAGCTTCTGCAAATGTGGTGCTTGTGTGAGGCAAGGTCACTTCACAGTTCTTTCTGCTCTGTTTAAAAATACCTCACAGTATTTCCAGCTCCCAAGATGGGCTTCTTCAGTGCTCAACTTGACATCGCAAATAAAGTTGCCTCTAAATGAATAAATAAGTAAATAAAGTGATGTCGACCCTTCTGAATACTAAAATCTTGCATTTTCCCTGTCCCTCTCATGGAAATTACCATAATTTTATTTCAGCAGTTGTCAGAGAGCTGTGGTCTGTGTAAGACCTCCTCTAACATGGCCCCCAATGAAGCTACCTGCATGAGAAACTGTAAAAATCATCCTAGCCTTCTTCTGAGCCTCCCCACGATGCTGTCTGCACTACCCTTCTCAGGTCCACTGAACTCTCTAATTGCTTCCTTTTATGACAGGCATTTTCCTGCCCCAGACTTACTTCATGCAGATATACTGCTGCACTTCAAATGCTATGACTGTGCTATTACTTTGCAAACAGCACATCTATGTTTGATTAAGTTTGGGGTAGAGTTTAATGGAGATGGGGCTTAAAGGAGGCTAGTTCTTACCCAAACCGAAACTTTCTCAAAATGGGAGGTCAACGTCTTCATCAGATCTACCTCCAAAATGCTTTTTTTAATGAAATGGAAAAAAAATATGCCTCCTTCCTACCTAGAACTCGATTATAATTTAGAATTTTTAAAAAAGCCATTCCTCACCTGCATGCACACTGAAGCATGCTAAGATTAATAATCCATCTAGCATGCAAAATACTGCTGAGCATAGATTTACATCTGCTATTGATCCTCGTGTATCATTTCATTACTAGCATAAGTATACTTGCAGAGAGGTGGTCAAGTATAGTTAATATACCCATATGGAAGGGCTATTCCAGCAGGTACTGCAGGGACTTGCTATGCACTTTTGACTAACTTAGCTCTCCCCTGTCCACTGCTCCTTCTCTTATGAGCCTGTTGAAACTCATAAAACCATGGCTTTAAACTAACCAGAAATAAAAAAAACCAGCTGAAAAATGGCAGGCCTTTCTCCTTCAAAGTGCTGTACTTTTGCATACTTGTTGTGGTACCTCAAGTACTCACAAGAGACCTCCCAAGGGGTACTACCACTGGGCTACAGCTGGAGAGGTGGTGTGGTCACTGTGACAGTGCTGTCACCTGTAGAGCACTGGTGACGGCGGCAGTTGTACCCCCCCAGTAGAGGGAAGTCTGCGCCCTCAGTGAGGATCAAAACTTTCTCCAGCCACAGTTGATGATGTTGCAGTGGCATCCTGTACCCAAGACAGCCCTTTAAAAGTCCTCTTGTCAGTTTTAAATTCCAACTTTAAAGTCAAGGGATGCAAGCCTGAAAGTATGTTTTCTTTCCTCCCCATCTCCCCCCCAAGAACTCAGGTACATTTCTGTACCTGGTATTTCTTTATGGTTGACTTTTCCCTCTGGTTTATCATTATCTGAAGCCAATTAAGTTGTATGTGTTTCAGTAGTTTTTCCTGGGAGATAATGGCCAGAGGACAACTGATGCGTTCAAGCAGTAAGAAGGCTTTTATCTATGTGACTAACGGGATGCAGAGTGACGGGTGCATGTAGACTTCTTTTCTGTTCATGGTCTGAACAAAGCGATCATCTAATATGTATGGAATGGGAAAGCTGAGTTGTAGTACACTTGTGCTGAGTGTATGTGGGTATAATACAGAACATATCTAGACAGGTAGATACACATGCACACATATGTACATGCAGCACATTATCTATATGAAATAAAAAACTTTAGCTTTAGGGAAGTCACTGAACATACAAAAGGTGAACATAGTCTCACGTGTGACACCAGTCGTGCTAGGAACTGCAGCTCAGAAAGATTGTTTACACTGCTGTGAAACTATCACAAAGAGCATTTTACCTCCAGGAAGAGACTTATTTCCTACGAAGGGGTTTGTAGGCAATGAGATAGATAAAAAAAGAAAAAGCACTAGAAAGGTACATAGTTTGTTCTGTAGTTTCACATAATATTAAGGCAAGAGGTTTTTCATGGCAAGCAACAGTAAAGGACTTCAGTAAAGAAACCTTACAGCATGACTGATGAAATGTAGGATTTCTGTTCACAAAGTAATGCCTATAGTAGAGAACTGTGTATGCGTTAGAGAGGAAAAAGCAATGGAATAATAGGAAGATGGAGAAAAGAGACTGGTGTTGTTAAGGTGACATCAAACATCCTTCTTTTCTGTTCTCTTTAATTGGCTGAGCCAGTGTCAAAAACCTAAATAATCAAAACTGAGAACAATTTCAGCAATAAGCTTCATATCTGAATCAGTATAACTTGCACAGTGGCTGTCCCAGGATTACTTAATGTATCTTGACAAACAGATATTAAAGAGCAGTGAGGACCATGAGCGTGAAATGGCTCTGTTGCCTGTAGGGGACATGGGGGCAGTGGCAGTGCCAACCCACGACTTCCACCTCTGTGCCACTACCTGCTATGATTAACACTTATCAGTGCTTTATCCCTTTCAAAGTATAGCCAGGGACTTCTGTGAAATCACTTAATTGCTAATGAGGGATAATTTAATGATGAGTCAATTTAAGCCTCAACAGAGCACTTGCTTTTCATGTCACAAGCTGCCACCACTGGCTGGTGGCCTCAGCAGAAAGGCTGCTCGCTGAGTGGAGGAGAGCTATCTCAGGCTCGAAGCCTGTCTCCATCAATGCTGCTCAGCACAGGGCTAGGAGGAGCAAGTGTTGACCTTCCTGCATTTTTGCTGCTGTCTGACCCTCCTGTGATGGAGCAGGATGTCGCAGTCCCTTCTGGCGACCTCCCAGCATTGCTCCTCCAAGCCTCTTCTGAGCAGTCACCTCTTCACAGTGCCCAGCCAGGTAGCCTAGCTCCTCCAGGTATGGATGTGGCAGGGCAGCAGCGGTCAGTCCCCTGGGGATGGCATCCGCCAGAGCCTGCCAGTGATGGGCGAGGAGACAAAGCTACTCTGTTCCCTGCCTGGGAGCCTGCCACGTTCTGCGTGGAGCTGTCACTGTCAGCTGGGTGCCAGAGTGTCTGTGAAGCCGGAGAGGAGACGACACATCCCGGAACGGCATGGGCTGCCCAGCTTGCAGAGCTGGCTCTGAGGACTGACTCTTCTCTCATGCAAGCTGCTAGGTTTAAAACCTCACCAGTGCAGAAACAAATGCAGAACCAACTCTCTATTCACATTCACCTTAACAAGGAAGTATCATCCAGAGGGACCCTGACAGGCTTGAGGAGTGGGGCCATGCGAACTTCATGAAGTTCAACAAGGCCAAGTGCAAGGTCCTGCACCTGGGTTGGGGCAACCCCTTGTATCAACACAGGCTGGGGGATGAAGCCCAGAAAGCCAACTGTATCTGGGCTGCGTCAAAAGAAGAGCAACCAGCAGGCTGAGGGAGGTGATTCTGCCCCTCTACTCTGCTCTCACGAGACCCCACCTGAGTACTGGGTCCATCTCTGGGGCCCTCAGCATAAGAAGGACATGGACCTGTTGGAGCAAGTCCAGAGGAGGGCCACGAAGATGATCAGAGGGCTGGAACACCTCTCCTATCAGGAAAGGCTGAGATTTGGGGTTGTTCAGCATGGAGAAGAGAAGGCTCCGAGGAGATGTTATAGCAGCCTTTCGGTACTTAAAGGAGGCTTATAAGAAAGATGGGACCAGACTTTTTGCCAGGGCCTGTAGCGACGGGACAAGGAGCAATGGTTTTAAACTGGAAGAGAGTAGGTTTAGATTGGACATAAGGAAGAAGCTTTTTACAGTAAGGGTGGTGAGGCACTGGAACAGGTTGCCCACAAAAGATGTGGATGCCTCATCCTTGGAAGTGTTCAAAGTCATGGATGAATCAGCAGGAAGTGTTCGAAGTTGGATGGTGCTTTAAGCAACCTCATCTAGTGGAAGATGTCCCTGCCTATGGCAGAGGGGTTGGACTAGATGGTCTTTAAAAGTCTCTTCCAACCTGAACGATTCTGTGATTCTGTGATTCAGGATGGAGACAGCTGTATGCGCTAGTGCTTCCTCGGCTGTATGCAATGCATGGCTTTGAGTTGCATAGGTTGACTCATTCGTTTCTCCCACCAGTGCCTAGCGCAGCAGCTTCCTTCTGCTGATGCATGTAGCACCCTGTGAACACTACAGATGTCCCCCGTCCAGGTCGCACAAGCCACTCAAGCAGCTCACACCAGCTTTGCTTCAGGTTAATGCTGACTTGTTCATAGCCAGCAGCAGATCTGCACTGATGTCTTCATGAGCAAAGCGCGCTGACAGGACAGGCTGGGGAAGTCTGGTCTGACACAGCTTGTGCAAAAGCCCAGCCAGCAACAGACCTCTGCCTGAGCTGGTGATAATCCCATTCCTTTGGTGCTCCTTAATGCAACTTAAAGCATTAAAAACAAATTTACCTTGCAAAAACCAGCAAAAAAGGCACCTTCTCTTAAGATATTCAGTTGCTATGCTAAGACAGCAAAAACAGGTTTTAAAGGTTATTTCAGAAAGCAATGAAAGCATCTGTGAGAGCATGTTGACCATTAAGAGCTCAGCTGAACTCCTGGTCAGATTCAGGACAATGTGTTCTCCTCCCTGGGACATTGGCTGATTGATTGCTGTGGATGATTTCAGCTTTCCCAAGTTGCTAGCTACCGGTGTAGACCATATGGTGCTACAATACTTTTCACTAACGGTGATAGCAGAGGTCATGTTCTGCATGGAAACACTGCAAGCATGCAGCAAAGACATGACAGCAGTGCACAGCGCTCTTGTTCGCAGCAGCAACCCGGCACTTGCTCGCTTTTCTCCCCTCGGGTCAGTGTTTGTGAACCTGGGTTTACTGAGAGTAAACCAGTTCTTACTGGGAAAGCTGAGTGCCTAGGGCCCATGTGGGTGGATGGCAGGGGCCTGAGATGCCCCTTCTGCTGGGTAGGTAGTGCTGGCACGTAGAGGGAGGGCAGCTTATGCTGTGCTTGTTTACTGCATCCACACTGCTATTTCCAACTGCATGACTCTGGCTGTGTTCCTGAGGGAGATTAAGGCTGCCCTTCTTTCTGTGAATCCTTAGCTGAGATCATCTGCGGCTTTAGTATCTGTGCTTCAGTAGGACCAAATCCCATCTTGAAAATAGGTTTATAATCAGTGCTGTCATGATGGCTGCCATCTACGGCAAGTATGCCCACAGATGTGCTGGGGACCCCCGCAGCCAAAACCAGGCTTCTTCCCCAACGGCATTGCAAAGCAGAAGCCTGCACTGGACAGTTTCTTCCTCTCCAGGCAGTCACCAACAGGAGCTCTGCCCATGGTCCCTGGAGAGTAAGTTCTAGGAGGACTCACGCAGGTGTGGTAGCTGTGCTCTCTGCCAGCAGCCCCAGCTCAATCAGGGACAGCCAAGGCTCCCCAGCGTGGTGGGATCATGCATGCAAAGGGCTTGGTGGGCTCCTCAATGGTGCTGTCACTGGGGTGACACATGACGTGGAAGTGGCTGGTTGCTGATCCGGCTGGAAAGTTAAATACAAATATAAAAAATTCCAGATATGTTTGTAATTATAGAGGATGACCTTCAGAATGCTTCAGTAAATGGGACTACAATGCCCAAGGTTGTGTGTGAGTGGCTGTTCAACACATGATGTCCATGTCAGCCCACAGAGCTGCCTGGGTCTGACCTGATGCCTTCCAGGGCGCTCAGAGCAGAGCATCTGCCTGCAATGTGGGAGGCCTGTCAGCCAAGCACGTGTGGAAAGGGATGCTGTGGAAAGTGCTGCAGATCTTCCTTGGTTTACACACCCGTGGAGCAAAAATATAAAGGAAGCACATGTCTATGCTGTTTCCACTGGGCTTTAATAAGGTGTTTTGTTTGTATTGTCAAAACCATGCTATGCAATGCTCTAAGAAAAATGCCACCCTCCCCTGCTTTCTAATATATGCATTTCTAGAAGTTATAAAGAAGTGGTTATATTCTATGTATTTTTGTCTTATTGTATTACACCTTTTTTGTTGTTGTTAGTGAAAAACTCCCAAAACTTGTATTTAGGTCTCTCTTTAGGAGTTGAGCAATCAAGATTAAAAGCAGGTACTGCATCAGCCTGATCCAGCACAATGGCTCTCGAGCCACTCAGTCATGCATTATGGTGTGAAGAGAGGCTAAAACCAAACTGAAACACACATCCATGTTTTCATGTCTTTCCCTAAGTGAAACTTTCCCCTCACAGAATCAAAAATTTAAGAGTATACGTTTGACTGGAAATGCCAGCCTTGGCAGACAGTTTTAGTACCCTGCTGTGGCAGACCTCCTGTGCCTTTTGCAAAATCAGCATCATTTTGTGTGATTCAAGAAGTACGCTTGCTAACCCAGATTGGTTTTGACCTGGATGGCAAACTCCTGCCTACCTGTCTGGCTTGGTTGCTACCAAGTCACCTCCCACAGTTTGGGCAGCTGTGCTATCCCCTTTTCTCCAGGACAACCTCAAGCACTGAGATGGAAGCTAGGTCAGCCGGATCTGGGAAAAAAAAATCAGAACTTCTGTCTGAGTGAAAATATGGAAACACTGCATTTAAAAATTAAGTTTCTCTTTAAGAAGTGACTGTCCTGACAATTTTGTTAAAGCAGGGCTGACATTACTTCCCAAATTTGCAGGTTGTTTGAATTTCCCAGTCTCTGTTTGCTGAGAATTGACTAAGCAGTTTGCCAAGCTGTAGTCACCAGATCCAAATGCGATGGCATCCAGAGCTGCTAAGTGTTGCTTGTCCGTATAAAATTTTTATTTTCCTGGTGCTTTGCTTTCACATTTCCAGTGGTTCACAGTTTGAGATGTCAAGAAGAGAAGTAGTTTGTAGGGAGTCCTTCAAAGAGGAAATGCACAAGGTGCTCTTTCACAGACATGACTTCTGGGATTATTTTTTTTTTTTAAATTGCTTTATATAGACCACACAAAATCATTTACCATTAATGTTTTATCTATTTGCCTTAGTATAGAAAAATAGTAACATCAACTCTTCACACAGTCTGTATTTGCTTGTTGCTCTGAGTGTTGTTAATAATAATGCTACTTTTATAAAACTGCAGGACAAGTCTTCTGTCCACCGGATATATTCCAGTGATGCTAAAACAGAACACAATGAAGATTTCAGTGGACTCACTGCCCCAGCATCTTAACTTAATTTAACCAACAGGATATGATAAGAAGATGCAGCTGGCTTCTTCCAGTGTGGAACATCTTTAAGCCTGCAGCTGATTAGTGTAAACAGTTATTTTCTCAATAATCTCTTGCAGGAGGAGACTTCCTGTGAATTGCGTAATTTGAGGCAGGAAAAACAGAGTGAGCAAAAATATCACTGGGAGAGCCTAGAGCATGAAAGGAAGACAATAGGTGCTTTTCTTTCCTTTGATTGCTAGCAGCAGTGTGTGTTGAGAACATGCATCATGCAGGTCTGGTCTTCCAAGGTAATAGCTGCAAATTCAATTGCTTCCCCACTGCTGCCTCTGAGCTTAGCATCTCCCCTCATCACTAGTTCAACGTGAGGTGTACACAGAAACTGGGACAGGTGATTGGGAAAAGCAATAGTGACAAGTGGCAGGGATGGAGCTGTTAAATTCACACATTTCTAAGCAGTGGAGAAAGAGATGAAAGTGAAAGGTGGGGAAGGTGGAAGAGGAAACAAGGAATAGAAGTGGCAGAAAAATAAAATTGGTTGAGGAGTCAATAGCACAGATAGACAAGGTAGGGAGTATGGCACCCCAGTAAGGGGTGAAGTTACAGGGAAATCAGGTGTGTTATGTCCTTAATCTAGAAGATGGTGGTTTTATCCTGCAAGTACATACATTCATTTGATACCAGGTGTCAGTGGATAAAGAGGTTTCTTTGTCTTATTCTGACCTAAATCCTGTCATTTCTATAGAAGGAATGATGCAGAATATGTATCATGGTGATTTGTAGCATCATTACTAAATTTCCCACAACATGAGCGTTAGATTTCACAGTACCCTAGTCATATAGTTAAAAATTACCTCTAATGTAGAGTAGAACTACCAGCTGGGAAGCAAAAAGCCCACAGATAAACCCACCTACAGAAAGGATGGAGGGGAGGCTCTCCACCCCTCTGCTGGGATGTCCCTGTCAGAAGGGATGGGGATAGGGATGGAGTCCCCCCACTCCCTACCCCACTGCAGCACTGCAAGCAGGTATGTTCCCAGGCAACACAGTAAGTCTCTTGTGCCTTAGAAAGACAGAGCAATTGTTTTAAAAGTTTGTTGGTGCAGAATGGCTGCAGGTTTAGCATCAATGTGTAATTCAGATTTACCAACTTTCTGAGGGGATGCTGTCTGCCTCCACTCTGAAGCCTCACAGCACTGTGTGGCACGATGTACTCCAAAGATACCTAGCACACCTGTACATGGGACATACCGCAAACAGCCCAGCGTAACAGCAGCTGAGGTGGCTTTCCCGGTTCCCAGCCCTGTCTCACATACAGCTGAGGCAGTGATTTTTATCTTAGGACTTGTATGCCTGCTTCCAGTGAGCAGGTGTCTCCTCTCTGCCTGCAGTCCTCCTCCTACAGGTGTGTGCTGTACAGAATGCAGTAGTTTTGCCCCATATACAACACGATGGGAGAAGTGACCTGACTGGTTTAATCCTATTTCTACTATTTTGGGGGTTTTTTTGTTTGTTTTCTACTGTATGCCACTGTATGTTTTCCACTTCCTGTATGCTTGCTCCCAGCTTGCTAAACCTTCGTACTAGGTGCAAAGAACTTCATATGCTGAGAGGATCCATGTTTCTTCTCACTCCTCCTACACAACTTCAAAGAAGAACTTGTTACGGGGCATTCCAAATAATCAGAAATCCCCACATTGACTGTATGGACTGACTTCTATTTTTGAGCTCTGCTATCAAAATCATTCTAGCTACAGGTCAGCACAAGCAGAGTCATGCATTTTATTTCACTGGTAAGTTATCCTGTGTCTAAGAGGAAGGCATGCTGTGTGTTTTGCCAATAGCATATTCTGGTTTCCTCCTGAGAGCCTCATTCAGTAGGCTGATAACTGTTCTCTCCAATAAGACAAGCACTAAGACACAAACACTTAAGGACATGTCCATATCCCACTTTGCCTTCTCTTATACACCCTTATGGGAAATTCTTTATGTACACAGGTGGCTTGCACTGCAGTCCAGCTTATAACCACCTCTGAAATGATGAGATTTAATTGAATCAAAGATGAGCTGGCATAGAAAGGTGTGGGTGAAACAGAAAGAGAAGACACCATACAGGTGTTCATGGAACAAGTACATACAGTCAGCAAATGTCTTCTTATGAATGTCACAGTGAGAAACTAAAAAAGGTTTCATCTCGTTAATGCTGTGGGAATCTCTGCGTGTAGCTTAAGCACTTCAGAAAAGAGTAAGAGGAAGCTATCAGTGCATTGATTACTTCTAAGAACTGCCTGGGTTTTTTGTCAGTATTAAGCCCCTGCCTATCTAATTTATTTTATACACCCAAGTTTCAAAATGATGATCTTCTGGTAAGAGTTGTAGATAAGCAATTAGCAGATGCCCTGCATAGAACAAGCTACTTGTTCTGCAGTAGTGCTCAGAGACAGAGACAGAGACATTGTTTTTCCAGAGATTCAGTGTTCTTAACTGATATCCCCTAAAGATGACAGACACTTGTGATTGTTTTTTCCTTCCTGCTCATCCTTTTCTCCCATTCTTTTACATTTCCATAAAGCACAATAATCCCCAAGAACTGCTAAAAAGGAGTCAGCATCCTCTGTCCACAGCTTGCCTGTCTCTGCAGTAAGTCTCTTGGGTTTAATCAAATATGTGATGAGGGGTGATAGTGCAGTTCTTGTAAATGGATACTCTCTTATGTCAGAAGTGTCCTAAGTGACAAAAGGTAATTTTTATGGAGACTGTCATCGCCTTTTATTTTTCTTCCTGAATAATAGTCTGAATTCAACCTTTCAACCCTGCCCCACATCAGGAGAGATGCTTATTCAGTTTGCCCTGACAGTTCAGTCCAGCCCACACGTAGGCGAGGCAATGAAGGTGGATTCATTGCATTGCAGGGGGTCAAATATTAGCAGCGTATTTCCCTGATCAGACTCTGTTTCACTGCAGTGTTGGGAACTGTTTTGTGCTGCTAAACATCTCTCTAACTCTACCTGATAATTGCTGGGGGAGCAAGAATAGTTCCCATGCTGCAACAATGCACAATGCAAGCTCAATTAGGCAACCTACTTCCAGCTACTGCCTCCAAACCTCTGTTTTGGGGCAAGTTATTTCTGTCATAGTGCCTTTGGCCTGCTTCTGACAGGGGCAGCTGGAGTGCCAGCCATGTTTTGGAAACAGCTGCAGAGAGGACAGAGTCCTGCTTTGGACTTGGAAATCTCTTTTCTGCACCGTAGGGAGTACAGAGAGCTACCAGGTTCCCTACAAAGGGAAAATTGGTGAGTGAGAGGAAAAATCATTTCTGGTCATTGTTCTGTCTCAGCCGTCCCTCTGTTTTACAAAATATTCTGATTTAAAATGGGATGCCTCACAGTCCAAGCTCTATTCCTTTGTCTCACAATACAAGGTTCAGGCGAGACAGACCAAGTGTCAAAGACTACTTTGATTTTTGTGGAAGTTCATGTCAAACACCAAATACCTGTGGCCAGATTACCCCACTTCATTCTAGTTTGGGGCTGGGATGTGTGAATTACCTCTTGTGCTTTTCAGGAGTTGTGTAAAGGGCCCTGCATTTTGTTTGAATGGGCCTTGAAAAAAATCCTAACTCCTACAAATATTTTGACCTGATGCTGGGCTGTAGAAATCTATTCTTAGCAGCAAATGGTGCTATGGCAACTGTCCCTGCAATATGACACAGTAGCAAAAATTCTGTCTTCTTTTAATCCGTAATTCCCAAAATACCTTCTGCACATCCCAAGCCACCTGGCTTTCCCCACCCTCTTCAGAGCCAGGGAAGCAGCTCCTTCCCAATTTATTTTTCTAGTTCAGTCTGAGGCAAAGCTATCTTGAGCCAATTTAAGTAGATCTGAAATAACATATTCAGTCCCAGCTGTCATAACCTATATTGCAGGATATTTCCCTTGCTTTCCTATGACATTTTCCCAGTTGTTCATACGATCTTTTTTCCCCTCAGGACTTGCTAAATAATTATTTGATATGGGCTCTATCATAACTATATTCCTCTTTGTATATCCTACCAAAGGTGAGTTGTCAACTTGAAATCTTGTGCTTAGACATCTTTTAGTCAATATAACATACTATTTATTGAGAGGTTAACATTTCTATACAAAGCCTCCTCTGACAAGACAACCTTGTGTTTTATGAATTAATTTATGGCCATTACAATACATACACTACAAAACATTACAAAGACTTTTGGGAGCCCATATGTGTCAGGAGCTTGCTTTGGTTGGGACCTATCTATGCCCATGTTAAGGGATGGGCTTTGCTTTAAAGAGCTGAAGACTTGGTATTATACACATGCTCAGAACTAGCTGTTACACGTTCAGATCTGTTAGCAATAGACCTATACAAAAATCTGAAATGTTTCAACTCTCCTCATCCACGCTAATTATCTACTAATTTCTCAAGTACACTGTGGGCTCATACATGGCATCCTGCTAGTAATTGGGAGCTGCAAATGCTGTTTGCCTGAGTACTGAGCCACCTACAAGTTTCACCGTATTTGGTGAGTAATTGAAGGATTTGTGTGTTCAGTACATCCCATATGCCATGAGTGTCTTCAAGTGGCAATACAGTGATAGCAACAACATGGCTATTGAAAAGTTCTGCAGATAGCAGCTGAATTAATGATGTAATCCCAATAACTTTAGCATGCTGACAACTACCCTGCAGGTGGAAAAGCAATGCACAAGGCTGTAGGATGTAAAGTTGCTCTTCCTGCTATCCTGCTCAGGCTCTCTTTGTGCTGCTGCCCTGCCAGCATGCCATTTGTGCATGCGTGGGGTACCTATTTGCTGAGGCATGGCTGATAATATCATTTACAACTCTTCAGTGGGGTCCCACAGGCATTAGAAAAGTATATTGTCTTTGCTAGAATGTGGGCATGAATAAAAATACTTGCCCTGATTTCTCTGCCATAATATTCATAATTTCTAATATAAATGATGTTAACCTTCTTCCTTTCATAAAAGGTGTTTTAACCCTTGAGTGAGAAAGAATGGGGTGACAGACTAAGTATAATGTATTGTGTTTTAAAATTAAGCACTGCTCCTTGAATTCTTTCTTACTTAATTTTACTGATCCTAAAAGCATTTTAAGGTGACTATCTTCCTTTTATGAGATGCAATTTACTGCGACTTTTGTATCCAATGCAAGTTTTTCCTACTGGAACATTAATCCCTAAAATACATGCTGTTCACATTCTGCTGATTTCTTCCAGCTTTCCGGTCGTCTTCCCTCTCTGCAGGAGGATGGTCCACTAAACATTAAAGCTTAGCAGGGAAAAGGGAAGGAAGGGCGAGTGGATCACAGTGTAGAGCCCTCCTCTGCCCCAGCTGTGGGGTGAGGGACCTGAGCTTCACCCTCAGCCTCTGGAGTGGAGCAGTTTCACTCTGTGTCGGCACCTGTTAACTGGGGTGCAGGTTTGAACTCGATGCTTGTGCCTTGGGTGAACACCCCCAGCCATCCGTCTACCCAACCTGCCATGCTGCCATCTGGCAGGGACTGAATCATCCATGCAGCAAGAAGCATCTCCAGGAGGAAAGAAAGCGACAGCCTAATGCGCCCACAGCAAGAATTTGGACCTTCAGCCCCCAAGGCCAGTAGTCTGTCTGCTAGGGTCTGGGGCAAGGCTCTTTGCCCGGACAGCTTTGGTGTTAATCAAGCTATACATTCATTTATCTTTTTTTTTTTTTAAAAAGAGAAAGTTACTTCCTGGCAGCAAACGCCCTGCTGCTTTAGCATGTCCCAGGACCGTGTTTTTGGCAAAAAAAACCCATGCGCAGGCTGCAGCCCCCATGGATGCGACACGGCCATGCCTGGTGGCTCTCGCTCTGACAGCAGTGCTCATGTCATTGAAAAAACTCCCTCCTGCTTCTCCTGTATAAATAGCTCTTTACTGTGTGTGTGCATTTATGTGTTCAGTCTGCGTTTTCTGAAGTTTCTGGGGGAGAAGTGTAAACCCTGCTGGGATTAACCCCGTCTGGCTGTGCACAGCCCTGCCTTCGTGTGTCTTCCCAGTCCATTCCTCCTCTGCCTCTTCTCAAGCTCTCGTCTCTTGTCGCTCTCACACCCACTGGCAGAGATGAGCTGTCGCAGCAGTGTCTAATTGTGTTAGCTCAGTGGCAGGATGGTAGCTCCCTCCCCTCCTCTCTCCTTTCCTCTCCAGGTGCTTTCTGAAGGAGGCACTCAAAGCTGGAGGGTTTTTGAGGTTTTTTTGTTTGGGCTCGTGCATGCCTACCAGAGATGCCGGGAGCCGGCTACCTGTGCACCGGGCACTGGTGGCTGGCAGCATCCCAGCAACCTGCAGCACCAGGGTGTTGGTAAAGGAGGTGAAAGCCTCGGAGGCACTCCACATCACTGGCTCCACGGGATTTATGTTCAGTCAATCCCTTACACTTTGCATCATGACTTTTTGTCATTACTGTCTATTGTACATTTAGCATGCACTTTTAACTGGGTAATTATTTTATCCTTACACTAAGCATGTACTCCAGCACCCATCATTAGCAGCACCATGTGTTCAGTTCATGCTGTACATCTTCGAGTACTATATTTGGATGTCTTTGTCATAAAATACCACAGGTGTCTTGTGGAGGCCTCAGTCCTTTGATGGACTCCAGACATCCTCCTCATTGGCCCATTATCTAGTTGTTTACCTGTTGCCCTCTTAATCACCCTATTACATTAATTACAACATCCCAATAATTAGGTTTCCTGTTTTTCAGGCCTGTATGCTATTATTTCAGCCTGTAACTACACACAGATCAGGAACAAGCACTGCCAATTTGCATCACATACCAACCAAAGGCAAACAGAGCAAACTTCCCGAGAGAGCAGGGGAGGACATCGATGTCTGCGAGAACATCAGGCACTGCGGGGCAGCGCAGACTTGTAACTTCACCTTCCCTGCACAGACTTCCCCACTGAAGAGAAAATTTGACCCCCAGTTCCACTTTAACCTGCAAGAACTGACATTTCCCAAGCCATTAGCCAACTGCATCATAAGTACCAGCAGTTGTGGTTTCGTCTCATCTTTAGCATCTTTAGAATTTATTTTCCAAATGCAAGAGGATACTCAGTCTTTCTCACACAAAATCTCCTGGAAACATCTTCATTCTTTTTGTTTTTCCTTCAGTAAATCATGCCATTCATAGTCAGTTGCTCTATATGTGTCTTCCCATAGGAATTATTTGCAATACCATTTTATGCTTATAGAAAAGCATTTATTTCCTATTGGACTCATTTGCAATAAACACATTTTATTCCGCTGCATTTGCCACATTGAAAAGACTGTCTCAGACTTAGGCATTTTCCTGTCCTTGTGCAAAAATACATGATCTCGTTCAGGTTCTGAAAATATTGAAGGAACTGCTTGACACTAAATTAAGACTATTTACTTCCAGACCGCCCCCTGCAACCCCACCCTGCCGCCCTGACATCCTCACTTTCTCCATTACAAGGCTTCCTACACCTTGAGTGTTTATGCCAATGAAGTCAGTGGAGGAATCCTTTCTGCCAAATGAAGTCTTACTCATTAAGCAGCAATTTGTTGTTATATTTAGTACTGGTTTCCTCTCTGAGCAGACTCTGCAGTGTATCCCAGAAAGTACCTGTGGTTTCTGTGGGAGCTTCTCATTGGTTGCTTATGAAATTCTACCTGTTGTGCACGTTCTCCACTGAGGACCGAGCTGGAGTGGAGATGTTTTTAGTGAAGCTTTTGGGTCAGCTGGGGCTGAAATTACTCCAGCTCTGGCAAATACATAGCAGCATGGTAAGCAGTCTGGGAACTCCAACACAGTTGACACAAAAAAACACCAGCCCCTAAAACTGGCAAGGACACTGCAATGGGGGCAGGAGCCAGGGGATGGGTTCTGCTCAGCAGTAACGAAAACTGCGCACACTGCAGGTAATAGCATGCAATGGTCTGCACAGGACTGTGAGAGCCAAAGATGTGGCCAGGACCCTCCAAAGCTAGGCAGTTTATCTGGGGCTAATCATCAGCTTTTACAGAAAAAACCTTTTTCTGGCCTGGTATGTGCTAATGTCTCAGTGTGATGCTGTGTTTTGGCATAAGAAGGAAGGTGTGCACAACACATTCTGGGGGGTCGCAGGGCTGGGGTTAGCATGGAGCAGCAGTGGGTGAAGGAGAGATAGAAGAGGCTGTGCCTGGACATTGAAGTCATTCCTCATAGGAGATGCCAGTTTTGTAGTTACTTCACAGTCTTTAGAAATCCATATTTATTCAGTGCTAACAAGAGTTCAAAAAATGATTAAAATAATAGTGCCTGCTTTAGTTCTTATTCAGGGAAAATGAAAGATTGGATGGGTTTTTAGGTTGAGTACACTCCCTGTTCTTATCAAATATGCAGCACGTTTCCTACTCCCCATGTCTTCTACAGCATTTTTTTGTTCCTTTTAAAATACTCCTCCCGCTGAAGTGCAGAGAGGTGCATCTGATTAATTGTATCATGGTAACATTCCTCAATGCCTACACAAATAAATACTTCTGCTCCTCCTTCTCATGCTCCTTCTCCTCCTTCTCCTTCTCCTACTTCCCCAGCTTAAGTGACATTTATTTTTATGTATTACTGGATTTGAGGCCGAAGTTCCACTGAGGGCTCAACTGACACCTAATGCCACATTTGCACTGTTCTGAGAAACTGGGAGCGACAGTTTCATGTTTCTCCTTTGTTCCACAATGCAAAACACTGTATATGGTGGGGAGCTACTGGCCATAAACCACGCCTTGCCTGCAATACAAGTCATGCTCCTAAGGCTTTTTTTTGCCTGGGAAAAGATAATAAAGCAAATCTTCTATGTCAGTAGAAAATAGCATGCATTTCCATTCTTATTAACTGGAGCAACTACTTATCTTTTTCCTGCAGTGCAGCTTGGACACCATATATAGTCCCACTGTTGTGAGAAGACTCAATTGGTGGAACGATAGAAAGGTCACAGCAGAAAACAGATAATTATCACAACTCCTTGGGAACCAGTTACTAAGCCCTTTTCTAAAAAAAAAAATTATACGTCAGCACTTAGCACAGAGCAATTCCTTTTTTCAAAAAGGCATTAATGTACAGAGTACCAAAATAAGCATTTTATTACTACATTGCTTTTTAGTATAACAGATTTACAGCCTAGATGCACTTCAGAAGCAATTATTATCTCTTGTAATACAAGCTCTGGATATAATGGAGGCAGAAAAAATGTCTCTGTAATTAATGACAACTTAAAATCTTCTGTATCAAAAGCCTTCTGCCTGCAAGTTTTTTCACATGCAGCTATGTCTGTAAGGCTAATGTGTTTTTCATGCTTTCACATGCCACAGTGCAGGTTTGGCAAACGGGGTGCACGGCTGCTAGCTTCCAGGGCTGAATCCCAGGACCACCGCAGCAGGGGCCAGTGGCTGTCGCATCTCCCGTTCCTGCAGCTTGGGTGCTTTGCATGTCCCAGCAATACTACATGCTTTTCCATCAGGATCTGGATGCTGGCAAAAAGCCACTGATGCCTTTATCCCCAGCAATGCTCTTGACCAGGAAAGCTCTGATTTCAAGCCCTACTCCTGCCCTTCCAGGACAGGAAGGCAGCAAAACTATGTTTTCGTCAACATGACATTTTTAGTGAATCTTCATCCAACAGAGCTCTAAAACTGCCACATAATTGCACTTTATATTTTAATCACCATGTACACACATCCTTTATGTACTTTTTCCTTTAGGGAAGGGGCCCTGCCCATGCTGGGATAGAGGGCTGGTGGGTGTAAGTTTCTGTGCTTGTCTGGAGACTCTGATGCGTATAGGCGCTCTGATTTAAGATATCCTGAGCAAGCCAAGGTAAAGCATACAGGGAAACCTAGGCCCTTTATGGACAGCTAACCTGGCATCAAGCATCCTATCTTTATAACAAGCTTGTTAATAAGGATTAGGACTGTTTCTGCAGTAACTAACTTCACAGAGCCAACATGGCTTGAAAAACACGCCCTTTTTGGCCGTCATGGAAAGATGTCTAGGGAAGCTCCCACACACTGCTTAGTTGGACAGCCACATGTACATATACCTGTCACACAAGGTGTGCAAAGAGCCATCAGCTAATTTTGAGGAATTTTACATAGGCATATGCAAACTTTCTTTTCAGAAGGCTATAAGTGGCACCAATAACTATGGGGTTTTTTTCTTACCAAAGCTGTTGGGAAGTTATTTTACACAAAGCAGTGCATCAAGTCTCTACTTTTGCAAAAGCACAATGTTATTCTTCAGGCTATTTTATGGCTGAGCATTTCTTGTTAATCAAACTGGTGGTGGCAAGCACAAGGGAGGAATGCAGTGGGCCTCTAATGTAACAGAAATCCACTGGAGTTGGAACAACCTACTTTGATCTATAAAATTCCTACAGGGAAGTTGTAAAGATCATAAAGGCCTCAGAGCTACTTACTGAGGTAAATACTGGGTCACCATATATTTAGCACTGATAACACAAACTGTAGAAAAATACAGAGTAGGAAAAAAACTTCCTCCAAGTTAGTATAAATGGGGAAATAGGAAAGGGTTTGCCTGAATGTATTCTCAGTTGCTTCTCTTGGTACAGATAAATCAGTGAATGTTGTGTTGTATTTTCTGTGCTCTAGGAGGTCAGAGTGCTCACAGGTCTGTAATTATTTCACTCAGAGTCTTCACTCTATGGAGGAAGCTGAAAATCAACTTCAGGAATCACTTTAAAAAGTTGGACTTTGGGGAGAGAAAAAAAAATCTGTCTTCTGTCACCTGTTTGGTGGAATAATCTGGTGTGGCTTACAGGCATCTGCAAGATAACAAGGTCGTACCCTAAAATTAAATCAACTGGGCATTTACCTCCTATAGCAGTGGGTCATACTGTAATGATGAGGTAAAATCAGAACAGATGCCTCTTGAAGATTTTGTCAGGGCTTCTTTGATTATTGCACAGTCTTGCTTTTGCCACAGAGCAAAGGTCAAGGCCAGGCACATCCTGAAGTCAAACGAACAGCTCGGACTGGCGAAGGATGCTACCCTGCCTGTTTTGTACCACACAGATGCAAGCCTGAGTTACATGCATGGAGCAGTTCACAGCTGATGTCTCTGTAGATATTTTCTCATGGTGAACAGGGCTCTGAGTTCTTGGGTAGCCCAACGGTCAAAAGCTTCAGGCACTTCCATTACATGCTCTCATAACTGGGTATGATATCTAGCCACTTGCCAGGTTGCTTCCTGGGTGCTTTAGAAAGGCTTTTTTGTTATAAAAAGGTGCCTGCCACATACAATGTCTAGGCTATGGAGTTTTCTAGTATGATTACCATAGTGCAGCACCATAGCAGAGCTCTTCTGACAGGCGGGGGGCTCTTTTTTTCAGTGAAGCCTTTTACTGCTGGCATGCAAGACCTCATGAACCCAGCTGGTGCTACCACTGCAGCCAGTAATGGCAAGGACATAAGAGGTAAATAACAAATGAGCAGAAACCTACAGATTTTGCTGAGTGTCGTGGTATGAGCAGGCACACCAGACAGAGCTCACCTAAAATCTCCAGTCAGGAGGTGGCTCACCAAAACCAGGGGACAACAAGTAAGTTCACATGAAATGTGCAGATCTGGTGTGTCATGGTGCATCTCTTGACACCTGAAGCACTGGTGTGTCTTTGTGTCCTGAATGGGTCACTGCTGGACAGAAAAGAGGAGGTCTGAGCAGAGAGAGGTGTTTCCATACTGTGTTAATTCTACCTGGGATAGAGTTACATTTCTTCATAGTAGCTGGTATAGGGCTAAGATTTGGATTTGTGCTGAGAACAGTGTTGATAACACAGGGCTGTTTTCGTTACCACTGAGCAGTGCTTACACAGAGTCCAGGCCTCTTCTGCTTCTCACCCCACCAGCGAGCAGGCTGGGGGTGCATAAGAAGTTGGGGGAGACACACAGCCGGGACAGCTGACCCCAACTGACCATAGGGATATTCCAGACTGTATGGTGTCTGCTCAGCATATAAAGCTGGGGGAAGGAGAAGGAAGGGGGGGATGTTCAGAGTGATGGCGTTTGTCTTCCCAAGTAACCGTTATGCGTGATGGAGCCCTGCTTTCCTGGAAATGACTGAACACCTACCTGCCGATGAGAAGTGGGGAATTAATTCCTTGCTTTGCTTTGCTTGCGTGCACAACTTTTGCTTTTCCTACTAAACTGTCTTTATCTCAGCCCATGAGTTTTCTCACTTTTACCCTTCCAATTCTCTCTGCCATCCCACTGTGGGCAGGGTGAGCAAGCGGCTGTGTGGTGCCTAGTTGCCAGCTGGGGTTAAACCATGGCACATACTTGTGGACAGTATATTTCCATTTGCCTTTTAAATATTTGGCCTTTCTTAACTATATCACACTGTTAGAATTGCAATGCTCGAACATTTCTTAACTTCTCTCAGATACTTACCAGCTTTTCTGACCTGTACATAGTGTAGATTTATTCTTCTCTGACTCTCCTCAGTTTCTCTAATTATTGTGTAATTTATTTTTTTTGTGACATGTCACTCTGCTCTGCTACAGAGTCCTCCATAGAGCATCCCCATGGGGTTTCTACCCTCAGAAGCTCTAGCACCTTTTTCTCACTGTTTTGGTACTTCAGCTTTGTTCTTGTTCAATCTCTTCGGTTGGTTGTTTGGTTGATGGATTGGTTGTTAATATTGCCAAGAATGTCAGTGCAGCAATGAAAGCTCTTCCAGCTCTCATATTCTTCTCAGTTGTGACACTTAGTGTTTTAAGTATCTGTTGTTTTCTTTATCTCATTTCACTGAGCTTATTAAATTCATCCTCTATCACTGTTGTGTCAAAATATGTCCTAAAGCTCATACAATGGAAATGTCTTAATTCTTTCGTTTCAAAGTAGTTGTTTCTTTTTAAAAATTAATTCATTAGAGTAATATTTCTGCTTACTGTATCTATGTTAACTACAGCATTCCTCCCTCTTTTTCTGACCAGTGATTTCACTACTTTCTGCACGACCGAAGCCATAGTCTGCAGAAGGCAGTCAGTAATGCTTCCTGTCCCACCATCCACTCTCACAGTCAAAACTGCATCTGAAGACTGACTGTGACACCACTCTAACTTTTTGTGCTATTCCTTTAGTCTAGTTTTGTAATGAAACTACAGTGAGTAAACATCTCCTATAAATGTCCCTTTGTATCTTGGACAAAGTATTGCAGTCCCTACTGACTTTGCACAGTTTGCACCGGTGTGCAAAGTTTCATCCAAACAGCACTAACATAAAAGCATCCAATAAGATCTGGAAGTTGCCTATTACACAGATTGTCCCCTGAGCACGATGATGACTTGCAAAAAATGGGATGAAATAAGGGTGAAGAGCCCTTCCACCTGGAAAGACTCCTTCTCCAGCTGTTGGGTTCTGATTCAGCCTGACTGTGATGCTCTTGCTAGACACTTCTCAAGTGTCCCTTAGTGCAGATGTTCTGCTTCATGCAGTTTTGTTTCCTTTTGTCTGCTGACACATTTCTTTCACAAGGTGGGCTGATTTCTAGATGCACCATAGATTAGAGAGCTGCTGAATTTAAACACTGACCTTTAGCTTTCCTACCACCTCCACTGATGCACAATTTAGTTCCACTCATAGTGAAATTTGCAGAATTACTCTGGATAAGAACAGAAAATATTTCCATCAGTCACAAATCTAGCAAACAGCCTGATTTGTCAGTTTCGCTTGATGTATTTTAATAGGAATAAACCTCACTGCAGCCAGTTTGGGCAAAATTTGTCAGCTACTCTTGTTTGTTGAAAGTTACTCCCCAGGAAGCTCTGTGAGTTTAAGTTATTAGATATGTTTGCTGAGGTTCACGTTATTTCTCCTTATGTTATGGAAAATATAAATGTTAACAATATTACAATTGAATGTTTTGATCTAACTTTCTGTGATTCACAGGAAAAGACACATTTAGGCTTTAACTAAGTAAGTTTAATCCATGTTACGTGGTATAGCCAAAAGAGAGTAAGTTAGAGGTGAGGTTAACATTTGACTAATTAGAATAAATCTCCAGAGATCAGGCAGTACTTCAGTGCTGTGATATTTCTGCTCTGAGAATTTGGGTATGAATGATAACTAGAGGTTCAGCTCTGACTCCAATAATCCTTATTAACAGCTGGCTGCACAAATCTCTAGGATGTGACAGCACAGGAAGTCATTAATGCTTTGTAAGTGTGATGAGTTTATCAGCTTCACTAACTTATTTATTACTAACAACATTTGTGCATCAGAGAAAGTTTGGGAACTCTGTGCAGTAGTTCATCTGCAGTGATGCTTGACTGGTGCTGTCGACTCACTGCCATTCATTCCTCCCCTACTGTATGGGTTTCAAGCTGGCAGTCCCTGAGCACAAGCCACAGTGAGCCTTGGGGAAGCAATGCCACAGGAAAAGGGATAGCAATAAATCAAAGACGCTACTTAACAGCAACCCACAGGTTAAATCAACTTTAATGAGTGCATCCAGCAAAGAATACAATTAATTCCTATATCTTGAATCTGAAAAACATGTCAATTCATTAGACAAGGCATAAACAAGTTGCTCAAATAGGATCTGTCTATTAGTGGGGAGAAATCTCCAGCATTATTTCTGTGGCAGAGCAGTCCAGACAGGATTGCTGAAATCCATTCTGCAGATCTCCTGAGCTGCTCTGATATCTATAATTTTTGTATTTGTTAACATTTTGGCACCTTCCTCCACACAAGATTAACCCTAACATTATTAATCCTCTGAATTCTTTATGGTATTGAATGATTGTTCATCAACTGCTTAAAAATAAGGGTGAGCTATTATATTTAAGTAAATATCTTAATTATATCCAGGAATCACCTGTTGAACTTGTCATGTCTCTGCAATGCTTTTCATCTTGTAGATCAAATCCTTATGGCTGGATCTGACTTCTACCCCACCTTTCCTTGGGCAAATCTCTAACTGACATCACACATTGTCCCCTTAAATTCCTTACACATACTGGATACATAAATCTCAAAGTTGCAGAAGCCCTTCTTTTCAAGTTGTTTTCATGTTCTTTTCAGCAAATTAAAAGCTGGTTCCCTTCCCACTAGATACACAGCTATGCCACAAAGGCCGATGCTTTTTTGTCCCATTGTGCTTGCAATGTCTTGCACTTGGAAATGAATCCATGGTCACTGGATGGTGCACTGTGCATCACCCTCCAATTTCAGCTGTTGGGAGCAACATGGGAATATCAGCCTAGTGCTCTGATTCCTCATGCCGTTTAAAACTAAAGCCCAAGTCTATATTTCCAGGGCCTACATGGTTTGGCCTGAGGTGTTGGAGGGGCTGAAATTGGCAATTACAATATCCAGTCTCCTGGGTTTGGATAACAACCTTCTCCTGGTGCTTGGTCTGGAGGCAGGCCTTATTCTTTCATGGAAGAGTATTCCCATAAAACAGCTTCCGAATCCCACTTGTACAGGAGAGCCAAACTAGCTGAGTAGTCTGATGGTAACTTGGCTGCTTGTGAGATTGAACTGCTGTCTTGGGATTTGCCATGTGTATGACCTGGCTGTGGCTGCAGGTCCTCATGTACTGGAAGAGGAGTAAAAAGTGAGCGCGTCCAAATCTCCTCACGGTGTTGCTTTCCCTGCGGCTTCTGTGAAACGCATCCTTTCTCTTTGACATGTCTGCCATGCTTTAGCAGAGCTAGTTAGATTTTTCTGGCTACCTATTAGCAGGCTAACTGTGTATTAAACTTCAAAAACAACTGGCAGCCTATAAATGCAGTTTATAAATAAATAAATAAATCAAACATATCTTTGTTGTTACTTTAGAAGAGCACTGGGACCACACTAGCCTGGGTGAAGCACGAAAGAGCAAACAATGAAGGTGAAAAGCAAGCCGATGTATGTAGGTGGCTAAATGGAATTAAACATGTGATTATGTGACAGGGGGGTATGGGTGTGAATCACAAATTATGCTGCCATTTTTAAAATTAATGCTGCGGTGAAATAGACCATGCTATCATTTTAAATGACGTAAACGGGGCTTAACCATGTTTCTATCAATCTTGATTGATTATAACTTTTTAAAGAGTATTTAATTGTTAGGAATGCATTTTGCTCTGTTTTTGAGAACGCATTGCTGATGAAGCATGTGATGAGTCACCTAATTGAGCAGGGATGTGTGTCATTATATAAGGAGAAAAACAGATTAAAAGTACCACCCAAATGCCAGTGTGTATTCTGATTTTGATTACAGTAAATAGACTTGGGCATATTTTATTTTATTTTATTAATTAAAAAAATGTAGAAAATTGGTTTAGACTGGAAGATTAGGGACACTAGTCTAAAAATAAACAAGCAAAAAAACCCAGAAAAAATATTCTTGCATCTACTGATCCACTGAAAATTTCAATGTCTTCTGATATTTCTGGTATCAGAAAGAAGAAAATTCTTCTCTTTCCTCAGCCACTAAAGAATCTGTTATTTCCATAACACCCACTAAGAACAAGATGCTGGAGAGCAAGTGATGTTTCCAGTACAAGTTCCAGACACTAACGCAGTGGGTGGTTTAAAAAATGTGGACTGTAGCCCTAAGGTGAAGATGGAGGCTGTGCAATCGCTTGCGTTATGTGACTGGGTGTGCACACACCACGGGCTTAGCGCTAAAGGCAGTGGCAAACAACAGCCCATTATCCTTTCAGTAAATCGCTGCCTGATAATGATGTCAGAGCTATTAAATATAATGAGCTGCTCATATCTTACGAAGCGCTTTAGGTAGACGTAAAACCCCTTATGCAGCATTTGCCGGCAAGGTGGGAAGGGCTAGAAAAGCTCTTTCCCCACGCGGGGACCGTGAGCATGCTGGCACAGGCACCTGGCACAGGGACTTAGCCTTGCCTGCACCTATTTTCCAGGCACAGCCTTATAGCTGCACCATTAGCTGGTAGGAAGACCACTGGTACCACCACAGTTAATGATTTCCTCCTATGAAGCTGTCCCTGCAGAATGCTCGGCCTGGCGTTACTTAAGTCTGACCATTCCATGCTGGGCCACAGTGTGCTGGCATGGCCCAGCATGCTGCCTGTCTGATGCAGATGGAAAGAACCCAGAGGTTTAGGACAGACTGTGTGGCTCAGCTTAGAGGTAGGTCCATATATGTTGGGCTCAAACCACTGCTCATGGTGACCTTCCTCACCAGACCATGCTCAGGGGGACTCCTGACCCTCCAGCTGCAACTCGTCAGGATAAAAAACTCTGTAAAACCCACGAGTTTTAGCCTACAATTAATTACCCCTGCTTCCCACTCTTCAAGACAGTACTAGCTGCTTTTGTAGGTTTTTGAGGCTGCTTTGCACCCTGGTGACACTGGGAAGCCCCACACCCTTTCAGGACCCATTTGTGACCCAACCAGATAAGCAGCGGCACACTGCCTGGCCAGCAGACTGGGGTCTCTATGTCAGATGGGGCGAGCAGGCGGGGGATGCATGAGGGTGGGCAGGCAGGCAGACGTTACCGGGAAAGGAGATGTCTCCATTTGTCACCTGCTGTCCCTCTCTCAGGGCTCTGGAGAAGACCCCCTGGTCTCCCGGCCCCGCTGGGTGCTCTGCAGTGACGGGTGCTTCCCTCCTGTGGTGGTATGGGCTGAGTCCTCCCAGCCTCAGGACACATCTGCACTGCAAAAGGCCAGAGGAAACAAAAGCAGACAGTGGACAGGGCTGGTGTGTGGGTCTAGTTTTCCATCTCCTGTGGTTGCTTCTCAAGAATTTATTTTCCTTCTGATAAGGCACCCAGTCCTGCCCATCCTCCCAGTGCTTTTTCCCCCGTAGGAATAGATGTCCCAGAGAGTTTCCACTTGCCAGGCTTCAGGTGGACACAGACCTGGTCTAGTATAGCTTGGGCTGCTGTAAACCACTTTTCTATTAGTATCTCCTCAGTTGCTCCAGGACTTGTGGCCCCTTGTAAGTTACATTTGTATGTTATATACATGACACAGCAAGTTTGTAAAAAGCCACAGCTGCATAAACAGAGTCTGTTGGGATCAACTGATTGAATTCAACCAAGTTCCACAGTCTGCTTTCAAATCAGACCGTAGTTGTTTACACTGACTATTGTTCACATGCCATAAAGCAAAACTTACCTTTGAATGTTTTATATTTAATAAACAGTTAAGGAAAATATACAGGCATTCCTAGGCAAAACTACAGCCCATAGCTTGATTTGTACCTACACAGATACTGAACCACCTGCAAGGAACATTCAGAAAAGACATGAGCTGAAAGCCATACTGAAAAAAGCACATAGGAGTCAGGGGCTGCGCAGGTCAGGGTTATATCAGTATAAAGGGATTTGCACACAAACGCTTGCATGCAAACATATGTGGTTAGTCATGCACAGGTTTTGTACAGCTCTTGTAGGGCTCACTTTTTATATTAGCTGTGTTTAATGTGCAAATATCAGCATCTAACTTTTATATTAATGAGAAACAGTTGCTTGTTTTAGAATGAGCCTAGGTGGATCCGTTAATTAAAAAATAATAATAGATTGCCAGCTGCTAATTAGGAAATTAATTAGTCACACACTGAAGTGTCACTCCTGCATGTGAAGGAGTTGACTTCAAGTTGTCTTGGAGGAGACTGGCTTTTTGCCAGCACCAGTAAGTATATTAAAAGAAAAAATAAACTCTGATTATTGATGAGTACTTTTCCTTTGAATAACAGGAGGTCTGTACCCTCAGCAAAATAATGAACTGCAGCCTCTTCATAAAAGAGATCTATCCTCCCTCTTTGGGCAGAAAAAAGCTTCTGTGAACTTCTCATGATCAATACTAGAAAGGAAATGCATGAGAATAAAATTCTTCAGGGTAAGGAAAGCTAATCCTTTGTTGATGTAAGGCGTTGATTTAATCTGCTTGGTTCTCTGGTTTAGTAAATAGTTGCGTGAAACCACTGCTCTTTGGACGGTAAGTGAAACACTAAAATGGAAGACTCTGTCAGTAACTCCCCACCTGTATCATCCCAACAGCAAGCTGTATTTAACAAAAATGTCAACACCCTTAGAACCTCCTCCTTGCAGTCTTTGTCACTCTCCAGCTCCCAAAAAAACCATGTTCTTCACAGCATAATGGGGAAAGCAACCACTGCACTTACAAGTAAGTTAAAAAGTGTGTCTGAAGATGTTCAAAGTCAGGAACAGACTGTCTCAATATCAGTACAATTTTAGGCAGCCCCATGTTAATTCCCTAGCTAAGAACCAATATAACCTCGTAAAAAGCCATGATACCATAAAGGAAATAGCTCTTAGCATCTGTGAGGTGCAAGATGCCACGTACAGCAAGTGTGTAACTATAGGTGTGTTAATTATAATATTGGGAATGCAAATACAAAGGCCATCATGTTGAAGGCCCAGGAAAACAGACACCTTTGTGATGCCAGAGCTGAAATTATGTTAAATTTATGAGATCTGACTAGGATAAAAGACAGCCTCCAGAATTCAGCTAGGCATATATATTACTCACCTGTACCAGAAGCTCACCACCAGAACAGAGGTGAAGCTCTGCCTCTATAAGCACATGAGCATACCATGATGCCATACACCTAAGTGGGCAGCAAGCATACACGCACGTGGAAGTCAGTACCTCAGAGGAGCTGCTGTGCCTGCCACAGTACCTGTGATCACCTCTGGTGTGAAATGCTGCAACTGCATCTCTGTGGACAGTGAAACTAGCTTAACTACTGGGACAGGAGGATGAATATAACATCTAATTAAAACCGCGGAGGACAGGATTTAGGCGGGTAGAATGTAATCCTTCAGTCTGGGGTTACAAATAAAAGTGATGATTTATTCTCCATCTTCATGGAAAGTCTCAAGGGATAGTGATATCTCCTGTACCACCCCTCAGGTGAAAGCCCATGCTACAGAGTTATGTGGTGGGTGCAGAGCCAGGACTGGATGGAAGGGAAATACACAGTCTGCAAGCACATGTGCTTAACAATGCAAACGCAGTCTTCACTTTGGATGGCACATGCCAAGTGATACTGTCAATCCACACAGGCATCAAGACAGGTATCTGTTAGAGAGTTTTCCACAAATCTATTTAAAAGTAATGTTCAACAAATTTGAAGGGCCTCAAGAAGAGTACAATTACTACAATGACTCCAGCCATTATTAGATGAGTGTTGCGTTTCTAATCAAATTTAAGAGCATAATCTGTGAACAAGTTTCAAAGAACCTCTATATCCTACTGATGCTACAGGGACTCAAAACCTTTGGCTGTTGGGCAACAAAATTATAATCTTACCAGCATTTTGATACTTGGCATTGGTGTATTCCTGTGCTTTGAAACTATGGTGGGTTGACCCTGACTGGACACCAGGTGCCCACCAAAGCCACCCTATCACTCCCCTCCTCAGCTGGACAGGGGAGAGAAAATATAACAAAAGGCTCATGGGTCAAGATAAGGGCAGGGAGAGATCACT
>JAOBAS010000072.1:21720806-21732352 GCA_025311575.1 Elanoides forficatus
CCTGTTATTTTGGGTGTGCTTCAGTATTCTCCCAAGCCCTCATCAAAGTTCTGACTAAAAAGTAACTTTCGCACTGGTATAAAAATGAAAAGCCTCCTAAACCATGTGCTAACAGGGGCAATTATTTCCTTGGTGCATAGTGGTAATTATTAATGACTTAAACCCACTCAGCACTTTGGATAAGCTAAGCAGTGGGTATCAACTTCTGTTTGTTTCTGCAGCAGGTATGAACTCATTCCCACCACATCCATTAGTTTTATTCATAAGAATTATTCATATGCTGTGGCAGAGTGAAAAATCAATAAGGGCTTTTTTTCCTCTCCATTTTGGAGATTTGTTTTTCTGTGCAGGTTAAACTTATCTTCCCCCAAAAGCACCACACACTGCTATTGGCTGACTCAGCCATTAGTCATAGCAGCAGCTGTCAGAAAGTTTTTCATCCTTTAGATTTCAAAGTTTTGTCAAAGGCATTCAGCGTAATAAGTTACTGCAATTTAGTATAACAAATAGGAGCCTGTTTCATATATTTCATGAGCATGCAATACCACATCTCATCTCCCTCTCCCTTCAGTGTTCAAAAATTGTTTTATTAAATGGGAGATAGCAAAAGACTATCTAAACTTTACCTGCCAGTCTCTTCCCGTTTGAGGGTAAAGTTTATTCTTGCGAGGTGTCACGCTGACTCCAGCAACATTTATTTGCCTGGGCAAAAAGCACCCAGTTCAGTAAGGGTGATCAGGGCTGTATCCCTGGGTTTCTGCCTCTTTGGCTACTTGTTTTTCCATTGAGGATGAAGCTTCCGGATGTTTGATGGACATGTGGCTGGATCAGGAGCTAGCCATTTAATTGTTACCCTTTATTTTCTCACAGTCCTGTGCAACATAATAGGACTTATTTTCACTTGGCATATGGAAAAAATGAAGAACCACCCATGGCTTGCCAGTACCAACCTTTTTGCATCTGCTGTACTAAGAGGAATGGATTTCAGCTTTATGCAGTACTTTTCTTTCACACTCTTTACAAAAATGATAATGAGTAAGTTCACTTCACAAAAATGATAATGAGTAAGTTCACTGCAATGGCTCTAAAGGCAAAAAGCAGGCAGCCATTGTGTACTCAATATTGTTTACACTCAGTAGGGTAATGCAGGCTGTTTCACTGAATGAGGGAAAGTTGGCTGACAGGCAGCATCCTCTTGTAACAAAATCAAGAATTATTGGTCTTCATGATCACTTTTGTTGCTTCCCGCTGTGTACTTCTTTCCCCAGTGCCACTGAGCTCACGTACTCAGGACTACCTGCTCCCTGACAGTGCTGTGTGCCCACAGGAGAGAGCCTAAGTGAGATCCCAGCCCCACTCTCCTTTCGCATGGGCAGCCTGCTCTCCAGAGCCAAAGAAAAAGTGAAGCTTTTTCTGTTTCTTACCCAAAATTGTGCTACAATGGAGGAGCTGCACTGCCTTTTTTACAGTGCTTGGCCAGAGCCGGACTGCTCTCTGGGTTTAGACCTGGATCTGCAGATGAAGACAGCGCATTGTCTGCTCCACAGAGGGTCTCTCGCGTTGGCCCCAGGCACATCCCCTGAAGCTCTGCCCTGCTCTGCAGGCTACCAGCTGAGCCAGCACCCAGTGTTGCTCAGCTGCCACACCTGCCCGGGACAAAACAAGCACGTTTAAGCAACAGCCCATTCGTTTTTGTTTCCATCATGCTGAATACATCCTCCTCCTGCTCTCAGTGCAGGTACAGCCTCGTCCTCAGGACTGCCGAGACCTCCCCCATCCTGTAAGTCCTCTGTTACTGAAGCTGCCTTAACAAGTGTTCTTGTCTTTGGAAAATAGCTATTCCTGTACCCACGATGCCAGATGTTACCGCAGCTTTGGGAGCCCCTCTCGCTGAGCTAGCTCCCATCTGCACCAAACTCTGCCTCCAGCTGAGCATCTCTGTAAGCCCCCATTCTGTGACACTTTTGGTTGCAACCATCCCTGCCCTGAAACTTCCAGCACAGCGTGCTGTCAAGCAGGAAGAGGACATGTACATTTTTCTTGGATCCAGGAACATCTCTGGCAGATTCAGTAACACCAGGTTACAATGCCAGTAATTCCAGTAAAGCCAGCATTTCTCTCCCTGGGACAGCGGCAGTATGTCACATCAGTGCCACCTCCAATGCCCTGCAGAGGAAGTTCCCTACTAAATATTACAGAGTGGTTCAAAAACCTATAAAAGCATGGATTTCAGTGAAATCCTATGGGACTTCCCTATACATACAATGTCTGGTGTGCTTGAAATGTCTCAGTATGGCCCCCCAGACTTGAGGAGAGGTAACATCATAGAGTGGAATGTGTGGCAGCTTTATTTTTGGTGGCTTTAATCACCACTGCTTTAAATATATTGAGCAGCATATAAGGATGATGCTCATAAGCAAGTACAGTCCTCTGAGTTTGAGACTACATTTGCCTCACTACAGATGCTGACTGGGTGTCCTTTAATGACAGTGAAGCTTTGGTGGAAAAGGTCAGTGAATAACTGCACAGCTCAGAAAATTCACACATCATAATCCCAGTCCTTCAGCTTCTCTCTTCCCCATGCTGTGCACTGTTCGTTCCCAGACAGGAGCAGATTACAGCTCTCCACCTACTGTTCTCTTCCTGCTGTTCTCAAATAAGAGTAAAACAGTCTCCCTCTTGCTTAATTGAGCTTGGCTCCTGTGATGCTGAGTATGTCACATTTTGTCAGAGAGTTTATAGATATTGACATTCATTTTATTAGAAAGAAACCTTTGAACAAAATCAATGTGTTGCTTGTGCAAGAAGCAGTAAAGTCATTTTGGACAGCATGGTAGTTTTGTCTGCAGCCCACATCCCTTTCCAGCTGTGAAAGCCCAGCTGGATGCTGCAGACTCTCAAAGGAGTGGTCAGTGAGGAGTGGGAGAGAGGAAGGAATAAGCTTCTGCATCATAAAACACAAAATAGGGAATGTTTCTCCTGCATTTTGTGGGTTGCCCATCATCTCAGTTCATGAGACCACAGTGCAGATGTTTGGCTTTTTACTTGGAAAGGTGAGAAACTCTAAGAAGAATGTGAGAGCAGAGGTGACAGTGCTCTGCTGCAAGGGTGGCCTGCAGGCATGACAAGTGAGAAGGGCATTTCCTACCCCTCTCAGAATTCGATCCTGAATCTCACCTTATTCACGATGAGGCAGGGGATTAAATAATGACAGTGTAGTCATCTTTATTTATTTTTAAAAAAGAGAAAATAAGACTATATTTCTACTTGTCACAGATGTGAAGAAAAGCTAGAAAATACAACTTGAATATTGCTCTAAAGGTCAAAAAATGAGACAGCAACTAAAAAGAGTCCAAGCTTTATTTTAATCTCCTGATATTTTTTCTGGCTAATTATATTATTCTGCTGGGTCCTGCAATTTTTAAACATCTGGGATCAGCAGTGCTCATTTGCACCAGTCACAAGGCTATGCTACTGCTCATCCCTCTCCTTTGAGCTTTGCTCAGGGGTCAGCTCCTGCGAAGATGCTCACGTCAGAGTGGAAAGCGAGGCAACCCAGTTCACACACAGCCTCTGGCTCTGCTCACACCTCTTGGGGCACCAGGTGAGGAGGGATGTGGCGAGAAAGATGGTGCAGAGGGAGTCTTGGTCCCTGGCTTCATCTCTCCTGCTGCCACAGGAATGGTGCCTTGAAGCGGTACTGAGGCTTTGTCTTTTCACAGTGCAAGGGTGCTGTGGTTCCTGCCAGTATCCACAGAGACATTTCTGCCTGGTTCCTATGGTCGATGGCCGACAGACAAGTACTTCAGGGGCTGCACTTCATACCAGGGTCTTACCACACACCTCAGACTATACTGTCAGATGTGGTGGACTGTAGAAATGGATACATGATGACATAGTTGAGACCACCCTTAATTCAGGGCTATTTGTCCTTTCTCCTGGCTGCAGAAGTGAGAGAAAGGGCTGAACGATGACAAGAAATGGTTGGAAACAGCCTGAAAATGAGGGAAATAGTCTTCAGTAGAGGTGAGACCTCCTGCCATATTTATTAAAAGTGTTCTAGGACACAGAAAGGTATCCCCCAGGTCTTGAAACCACTCACCCGGAGACAAGTGCTAGAATGATCTGGTCTCACATGAACTCTTGTTGGCCACCTCCGGTTGAACCTCATGTTCTTCCCAGAAACAAATGATCTCTTCTCTGCAACACAGTAAACATTAACAGGAGTTTCTCAGTCATACCATTCCTTAGGTATTATTGTTTTAAAAGCAGAGCTTGCCAACTTCTGTTACTGAAGCACCACGCACCCAGGAGCAGATTTGGTCCCGGCACAGGCTGTCAAAGTGTATCTTCGCAACAGGTCATTTTTTTGACACTAAGTCATGCAGTGGCCAAGCCCAGCAAATTCCCTGGGGTAACTATCAATTGTTTTTGTTTGACTTTACTGCTTCTTGCATGAGTAATGCATTTGTTTAATTTTGGTGCAGCTCTTAGGTGTCAGTGTCCACCGCAGCCACTGGAGCTAGTTGCTGGACTGAGTACTGACCAAGAAGTCCTGACTGCGCATTGTGGACCTCTGTTTTATTCTTTTTCAAATAAAGTAGAACCTAGCCCTGATCAGCAAAAATCATTGATTAGATATCTCCACCTCCCAGAATAATGGGATTCACTTTAAAGTCATTAAAATTAGAAAGGTTTATTCTATCTCCTTGTAAATTTCCTTGCCTCAGTAGATGCCCGGGTTTCCCTCACACTGGGAGGTCTAGCAATTAAAGGCCTTAGCTTCCAAGCAGAGAATCAGGCTGACACCTTGTCACCAGGTATGATTTGTCTGTAAGGCTGCAGCCTTCCTAGGGATCTGCATGACCCCTCACAGTCTGGATGGACTGCGCACAGAGGTACACCACTCCAGTGCCAGTGTTAAGGGGTACTGACCCTCCTCCCATTGAAGCCAGTGCAATTTTTGTGCCTATACACTTACTACATTTACATTCAGATCTGTTTAGCCTTGTCTTCTGGTCTCTGCATGAGAGCAGTGTATGTGTATATGTTCATATGCAGAGGTATATATATATATATATATATATATGCATTTAAACTTGCTGGGATTGTCTAGACCCGAGGCTGGGCAGCTCTAGCCCTGTCCACTTCTCACCCAATAGGTGACAGCACAAAAAGCCATGATGTACTTGGGCAGCCTGGACTCTCAGTAGACCCCTGGACCTCCAAAATCTATCCATGGTATATTTGAGCTGTCTAGGCCAACCTCAGGCACACCACAGAGCTCATGAGTGTGTGTATGCACTCCTGCGTGTACAGCAAGTGCATGCTGTGGGGCAATACCAAACCACAACACTTTAAAACAAGGCATACACCTCTCTCTTACACTGGTTATCACTAAGATTTTACATTTGTTCTTGTTTCCTTTTTTCCCTAACTTCAGAAATAAGCCGTGGAAACTAACACACAGTTCCTCAGCCCCATTTTGGACCCTTTCCACTATGCCTAAGGGTTTGTCTGCACCTGATTATTTATTGAAATAGCAACTCTGGATAATGATATTGGCTTTATATATACATTTTATGTACATATATGTATATTAAAAAAACAGCAAGGAACAGAACAAAAAGCATTACATAGGCTTTGCTTGGCTATACAAAACAGATCAAAAGGAGTCACTTATCCATACTGTTTGCCTGCAAGTTTCTCCCTATTTTTACTCATAACATGAGCGCCCTGCTGCAATGGAAAGCTCCAGACAGAAACATTTTTCCTAGCACTTCAGCAGTTCTCATTTCTGGGTGGTAGCAGGTAAACTGTAGTGAAAACATGAGGGGACATTTTCCTTTTGTGGTTCTTTTGAGATTACTGGGTAGTATTTCAGTATTTTTACTCCAGTACATCTCATTTTTTTGCCTAACCAACTAATTACAATTTCTTTCTTATTATTGGCAGGCATGAACTAGCAACCTGCAAGAAAATATCTCATCTTGAAAGGTGATCCATGTTTTTGGATACAAATAATGGGTCTGTGATTCATCCTTGTGATTTTAATAGGCCAAAATTACACCTGCAGATGAAAACCCTATTAAGAACTAGGGTGCTTGAGACGAGGATCTATATTTTTCAGTGTGGGTTCCATTTTGACATTTTAAATATTCTTACAGTGGTTTATCTGAGTGAGAAAATAAGTCCCTTGGACAAGTAAAACAATATGGATAATTCAGTTTAGCTTTTTACAAGATGAGTTGCCTATGTGTTCTCTGTTTCCTTGGATACTAGAGATTTCATGCCACAGTTCAGCCACACATACATTTTCTATTCCATTACAGCACCTGGAATATGAATGAAAATTCCTCAGAAATTGTTAAAACATGAACAAGACTGCAGGTGTAACCTCAAGCAGGAACCTCCTAAACAGGGTCAGATAGAATTGGACAGGGGAAGCAGAAAGTTCATCATCTGCATAGGCTTCTCAGTGGTGCTTTCTCTTGCTTTTCTAAGAAGAAAAATGGAAATATTCTCTTTCCTTCACTATTCTGAAGCTGCAGTTGTTTTTGCTTTTGGCATGCACCTGACTGACAGCTCAAAATATAACGAATGAGACCATGTGCATAGTTTGGATGAAAGGCCAGTTCAGTGCATTTTCAAACAAGTTTTCAAAAGCCGTTGCATAATCATACTGTGTGATAAAAGTCAGAAGCTCCATGCTCAAAGCTACACTTAGATGTGCAGATTGATTCACTAATCTTACGAACCAGTACACAGACAAAATCAGTCTTTCCATTCACTCGCACAATTATTCAATCTCAGAATATTTGCCTTGTGTTTTCTAAGTCTTTTGCAAGTCATGAATATTTTCCCCCAAATGGAAAGATTACTGACTAGTTCCAAGTTAGTTGGTAATAATAACAATAAAGCTGGTTTAAAAGTCTTATAAAATTTCACCAGATAACTTTTCATGAGACTTGTTTAGCCTGGATGAAAGGGCAGGGAAGGCCTAGAAAAACCTGGTGAGTACTTTCCAAAGAGTACTTCCATCTTTAGGTGGTGGTTTCTTTGTGCTTAGTAAGCCTAGATCGACTTTTTCCATGAATTTGTTGAGTTATGCTGAAAACCCAAGCAACTTTTATCATTTACAATGTCTTGCAGCAAAGAGTGGTAAAAGTTAATTGTGTGTTTTGTGAAGAGCCACCCTTGCACTTGTCTGGAACCTCCCCATGTCTATTTCAGTCAATGTCTCCAAGGTTTTGTGTTGGAAGAGCCCATGAAAAATGGTCAACTCCTTCAAGTCACTCAAGATTTTAGAGACCCTTGCATCCTGCTCCTTTCCAGACTGAAGTATCTTAAATTGTTCGAATTTTTACCTTAGGAAAGCTGTTCTCTAGCTTCATAAATCTTGCCATTCTTCTCTGTAACTTCTTAACTCTTTGACTTTTTCTGAGCTGTTTCAAACCAAATGCAGTATCCAAGATGCAGCTATATCATAGATATACAAAAAGTGGCATAACGGAATTCCCTGCTTAGTCCTTTACTGTTTTCTGAACAACTCAGATTTTCCTTCACTTTTCTGACCATTGCTGAGAACTGAGTTATTGTTTTCTCTGGATGCACCTCAAGTTCTATAAGTCCATTCCTTTTCCTGTTGCCAAAAGAGAGGAGATACAGTTCCTAATTTAACTGCCTCACTTCAGTCTCTAAATTAATGTAATTAATTAGGTATTTAAACCTTGTCTGAGAGAAACTGTAAAGAGAATTTTAGGCAGAACATAGCAGAATGTCATTACTTACTTTCAAATCCTGGCAAGGCACTGACTATTTTGTGCTGTTCTCTGAACACTTTTGTTTTCTATTCCAACTGCTAGTTCAGATACACAAACCTTTCTCTCCACCTCTTTCCATTTCCAGCTTCCTTCAGAGGGGCGGGAACAAGTGTGAGCTGCGGGGTGCCAAGGTTCTGCATTGGTCACCGAATGGGGAAAGCAATATGCCCTTACAGGTGACACAGGATTTCACTGAAGTGCTGAGGTATATCTCATCTCCTTTTTCACATCACTGGTGGTTGATGCTTGGTGTCAACATTTTACTGAGAGTCCACCACTGACACCTGCATGTCCCTTAAGCCACATGAGGAATTCACTGACACTGGGAGATATTCACTGGGAAGCAATCTGGCAGATTTGGAGCCCCTTTGCAATGACAACATCTGCCTAATGGGGGCAAAGGTCAGTCTGAATTAAGCCATCATAGCAAAAGGCCCTAACAAAGCTTCCTAGCTGGATTCCCAGACATGTTCTTGCTCATGATGTAGGAAGGTGGGCTGAGAGGGACCTAACACTCATTAGGGCAGGTCTCCTATTTCCAAAAGACATCAAGGGATATCACTACCCCAACATTCATGGGGTAGTAATATCCTAGAATATGCATTAGAAATCACTTTGTAACTAGGCTTGCAAACTTTATTTTTATCCTTTATACCACAGAAGAAGTCCAAATGAGGATGATGGATGATGGCCCCTGCTGCAACAGAAGACTGCAGGCTTGTGGTTGGAGAGGGTTCCTGCATTGGGAAGCCTGTTTAAAGGCAGGATCATTAACTCCAGTTCCCTCCCAGGAGGGTGTCTTTCTTCATGACTAATGCTCAGCACAGTCAAGTGGCAGAGCTAGAGTTCTTGTCAAAGCAACATATGGTGTTTTCAAGCATTGTAGATGTTTCATTACATATGTTTTCCACTCTTTTACTTTGCGGCACTTCAGGGCACCTCTGCTCTGTTTATCATTGCTGCGCTAGTCCTTTTTACCTTTGTCTTCAAATGTTAATTATTTACAATAATGATATTACAAATTCATAATACAAAGATAGATATACCTGTGTATACACCATTTCGAGGGTTTCTTGCAATTGAGACTCCAAACTACACAAAAGGTTTTTGATGCTAGGTTCTGCCACTACTTTCCATCATATTGTGCATGCTACTCATGAGGCGGGGACACTTTGTGCAAAGCACTGAGGCCTTGGTTTTATACCAGATAGAAACTCAATACACTTTTTGACTGCTTGGCATGTGTCCTTTGGAACAACAGCATTTTCGTTTGCACAAGTAGCCTTTACATAAACAAGCTCATTTCAGAGGCAGGCAGAAAGATACATACACACACAGAGCAATAAAGCCCAGCCATGCCAGGGGGGCTTACCAGTTAGTACGGTGTGTTTATTCAGAGAACCACATTTGCCCTCTCTAGAAAAGCCATTGTAATATTTTCTTCTGAGTGTAATGAGCCAGTGCCAGAACAATCCTTGTGAGTCATCAGTTTCCATTTGCACAAACCTGGTGTTAAATGAAATGAGAGGCAGATAATCTGTTTATATTCACAGGACTGATGCTAGAGTGAAATGGAGTGCTTCAGAGGGGGTGTACAGGGGGGCAAACTGCACTAACCTGGACTGCTGAGAATAGAGGTAGACACACCAAAGAAGCCAGGCGGCTGTAACGTTAGTTCTCTTCCTAAATCTGTGCCTCATTTATTTCTTGAGTATACACTGAGGAACAAGGAAGGAAGTTTTTTTTGCTGGGGTCTTCTTGAATCTACTAAAATTTCCATTCTCTGAACATTTAAGAGAACAGCTTGTCATATAAACCAAACAGGAGTCTATGATAGCAGTACTGATGTTAATAGGCATCCTGTCCTGCGGAAAATGAGGACCTTTGCTTTTTCAACAATACATGGCCAGATCATTGAAAAGTGATTCATGTACAATAACAAATCTGGCATGAAAAATGTAAATACATGTAGGGGATCACTCGCCACTGTAAGCTGTCTGCTCCACCATGGTTCAGCAGTGTCACCCAGCTCTCAGCAGCAGCGTGCAGAGAGCCCTGCCATCACCTTTGCCTCATCATTCTTGCTTCCAGCAGAGACCATTTCACAGAGACAGGCCAGAACCGAGGCACCCTTTTCCCAGAAATCTTCAAGCTGCTGAAATTGTCCCAGGATGGCCCTGTTACCAGTCATAATGCATAGGGACCCTGAGTCTGATCTACATTTCAGTGGGGTGAGACCTACCCCATAGTGAGCAGAAAGCAAAATTGGCCCAGCATAACTTTGATCCCTGAGTTTTGCAGCATTTATCCTGGATATCAAACCTTACAGCTTTCTTGGGAGAGCACAGACAACCCAGGAGCCTCATAACCTTGGGAAAGTCAAGATAGTGACTGTCTAAGTTCTGACTGACATGGTGTATGAGGAACTGGGGTTCCTTTCTTACCTCTGTAGCAGTCTGGCTGGACATCACCCCAACCACAGAGAAGTTCAGGTGGTTTTCATCTCCTCTTCTGATGACTTCTAAATCTCTCAGGATAAAATAAAGCAAACAAACATTCAATTGAGCTAAACCAAAAAAAAATTACATGTTGTAATGGGTCATCCAAGTCATAGAGTGACTTCTATGAATGGGAGAACAGCTGAAGAGTAGATCATAGCCAACTAAATCAAATGGAATCAAATGCAGTAAGGTAGTGCTACTGCTGGTTCAAAGTCAAACTGACCTGTAATTTTTGACTGCTCAAAAAAACCCATACATGCCTATTTCATTCACACTGCTACCCTTCTTTCCAATACCAACTTTCATTGAATTTTCAGATACAGAAAAGGCATAATCTAGTTTTCTTAGTCACTGCAGTATGTGTTTCTGAAGTTTGTTTTTTTCTTGATTTATGTTGATGTTTTCAATGATTGGCGGGTTTAAAAAAGAATCCTACCTCTTAATTTGAGTTTGATGTGGACTGTGTCAGGTCCCCACAGAAGAAATAAAAACTAGATAATTTATTTTACTTTAAGCTGATATGAACAAGTCCCATAACTTGCTTGTGATCTCTGATACTTGACCAAAGTTCATTTTCTGCTCAGGCAATACTTCATGTCAACCACTTGCTTCATGCACTAGATAAGCTTGGCAAACGATGTAATATGATCAAAGTAAGGGAAATTGTGCAATGGTGCTTTATTGATTCACATTCTATCTGATAAACATGTGTTTGTACTTGTGCAAAGCTCATTTTCTGCAAAGCTGATCTTCATAGCCTAATGGTACTTCATTCTCCCATCTCACAGGCACAGGACTTTCTTCTGTCCTGCCTTTTATATGTGTAAATAAGGAATGCATATGTGATGTAAACAAAATCGGGAATCAAGTCAAGAGCATCTTCATTTGGACCAAATGGTGACCCCTGTCTAGGCTTTTGAATAGGAAACTTAGAGTAGCAGGTCTGCAGGAAGCACACCAGCAGCCCAGCTTACCCTGGAGCCAATTTCTAGGAAGGATTAGCTGGATGTGTGCCCATCTTAAACCATATATGAACCTATGGTTTACTAAATACCAGGTGTTGGAATAATACCCTGTAATAACAACAACAACAACAACAACAATAATAATAATAATATTTCTACCACATTAATAATAATGTGTCATGGTTTAACCCCAGCCAGCAACTAAGCACCACGCAGCCACTCACTCACTTCCCCCCCCACCCCAGCAGGATGGGGGA
>JAOBAS010000072.1:21739118-21751100 GCA_025311575.1 Elanoides forficatus
CAAAAGCTACTCACCTCCAAGGTGCAACCACCTCCCCACAGAGCATGCGCTCTGAATTTTTTCTAGCACATACCTTTAAAAGCAAAGCAAGAGAACTTTATACCAATCAAAGTAAAGGTATGTATGACTAGAGTCACTCAAGCTCCACCTAAAAGAAAAATAGTATAAAAAGACCTCAAAAGAGGAAGACTACTAGGGAAGATACCATCATAGACAAGTTGGGAGGACATCACTGACTTCTGGGATCAGTCGATGGGATGAACCTTTCTCGCCCACCGTATGGACACCTACTGGGTGAGATTTGAACACTCGGCTGTACTGAGTGCTTCCCCAGGAAACTTACAATCCTTTAGAGCTCTTTTCTTTCCTAATTTTATGTGCTTGTACTTGACTGTATTATCATTTGCACATGCTTTGCAGACAGCGTATTTATCACTGGGAATCCAAAAGAACCTGTACTGTTCCTTTAATAAACTGCGCTGCTCATTAATCTAGTTGTGATAGTTTGTTAATGCAACCAAACTCCCCAAGTGTGGTAATTCTCGTGCATTGAATGTGGCTAAGCCAAGAGTGCAGTATGCTATAAGTGCATCCGTCATCAAGATAGTTACGTGCCAAACTTACAGCATTGAATTGGACATCATCACTCAGAAACTAAACCTAGCCGCCCCCAGCCCCTCTGACATCTGAGGATAAGCTGGAATGCAAGGGCGTTTATTTTCTGCCAAATTCCAATACCCTTTAGTGCAACAACGGTCAGAATGAAAATGTCCTCAAGACTGGAGCATGACAGAAAATGGCATTTACGAACAGGTAGGTTTGATGCTTTTTGGTGGGCTCTGACAACAGCTGCTATCTCAGGTGCTTCCCACAGAAAGCTTTCCACACATGAGGAGGAATGCTTAGACCACTCTGTGCTGAGAGTATTATGTAAGGTAGCTACAACATAGGTCTGGGGTTTAGCCATTCAGCACAATTTTGTTATCGCATTTACTTGCAGACACCATCTTTTATGCAACATCTTTCTGGTCAGCTAAGGGCTAACTCAGAAGAAGTGCATATTGAGAAGTACGGCCTGATTCACTAACAAGCACACTAACACACACTATGATTGAAAACTTCGAAATATTGGTGTTATGAATAAAAAGCATTTGGAAGCACTTAATGTTTGTGTTTTGGATTAATATTAATTCCTGTGCATTAAATCTCAGGAGCTGCACTGGAATTACACAAGTATCTGTAGATTCCCTTGCTGCTGTTCTTTCCTCTAATTGCTGATCGTGACCCAAGCAGTTATCTTTCTTTTTCTCCCCTTGCTCCTCCAGGATCTTTATAGAGAGGATTTCAATCTTTCTGGCACACCAGACATAGCAATACAGGGAAAGCACCTTGATACTGTACAATAAAGAAAGACAAGATAGAGCTCTTAGATAAGGAATGACAGCTAAGCTCATTTTCAAGAGTGTTTAAAACCAGAACATACATATGTATCAGTAGGCTCCCACAGGAATGTGTCTTGAGGCTAGCAATCAGCGCTGGGTGGGGATTGTGTAATATATTCCTCAGTACCTTGGAATCTACACCCACAAGTATTTGTTTTATGGGGGACCTACTCAGACATGTCAAGTTATCGATGTGTGTACCTGGTTATGGAATTTGGCACTTGGACTAGGATTTAATACTGCCAGACACTGCATGTGGCATTACACAGCAGATAGGCACAGGCTCAGTCTGAACGGGTGTCTCCATGGCCATCAAGAAGCTCCTATTTCCCACAGGCAGTCTGGCAGCAGTGGTATAGCACTGGCAGCATCTGCTGCTTCATCAACCCAAGTAAAATCTCATCTGATAAAAGCAAAGCTATATAAAAGTTCTATGAAATGAAAGGATTAAAATACATTTTGATCACTTCTTATATTTCTGAGACTAAGTTGTGACATGACACTTGGAGCCAGATTTGAAAGGCCCAGCATTTCCTTTTGATTTCACGGCTGTGGACACGCCACTGTGCCTGCTCCTTTACCCTTGCAGGAACCTGTATTAATGCAAACATGACAGGAGTAATTGTGATGTGAAAAATAACTTTGCAGTCAAATGCTCACATCACATTAATTGCACTCAGAGGGAGACTGAGGGCAGGATGGAAAGGAGAACTGCAGATACTGGTATGGAGGTAAACCATGTGCCACATGGAGGTAACTCATCAAGCCAGATCCCCATCAAACTCAGCTGTTTCCAGGTTATGCGGCTTCCTACTCTTTCAAACAAGCTTCTACCTCACTCATGTGCCCTGAGCCCACAGCTGGTGAATGGAAGAGACACGATGTCAGCTCTTTGCCATCTGCGACATGGGTGCATTGGGAAAATCCTTCCGGGTCATTTTAGCTGGCTTCAGGAGAAGACACAAAGTGACCTTAATGCATGGAAGGATCTAATGCCATAGGCACAGAAGCAGAGCATTAGAAGGATTGCTTTTGTTTCGAAGAGGTACTGAAATGTTAATATGTATACACTGAAGTGTTAATAGATGCTTCCAACACAAAGATCACGTTAAAGCAAGCCATGCATCTTTCTGCAGCAGAGTTCTCCAGCTGGGAGAACTTTTCAAATCACTTTACATCAGCACTGTCAGAGAGTCAGTGTGCCTAATCGTATGCTCATTTGCCACCTGAGTATTCCTGGGTCCTAGCAAATGGTGAACTCATTTGAGTGCTCAGTGTATTGCTATGACAGAAAAACCCAGTTAACAAACAAACAAAAACCCAAAAAGGTCAGCAGAGGTCTAGTAAAAAAAAAAGGACAATTACTCTTATGCACAGCAGGGATCAAAGAACTCATAGTACCCTGTCATAAACATTAATTATCCTCAGTGCTGCAGGGTGCAGTTGGGATACTAAAGGTTCTCAACAAGGTGGTATGCCCTGATAGCCTAATCTGACTTGCAGGAATGGTCAGGATCCAGATTTGCTCCTCCTAAAAGAAAACATAATTAATGGGAGTAGCTTTTGACAGGTGTCAGAAGGGGAGGGATGGAAGAGAAAGAGCATACCAGTCCTACTGGAGTTCTTCAATAAAATAGAAAACATTACATTGGGGAAAAAAAAAAAGAAAGATGAACTTAGCTTGGAAATGGAGAAAACTGCCTGAGGAGTTCTGTTAGAGCATATAATAGTTTGCTTAATAGTGTGGTTGTGCAGTGAAATTGTTTCCAAGGAGAATGTTGAGCTTGAGGGATGTTTTCCAGCTTTATCATGTACCAATCCAGAATATGCTACCAAATGGACTATTGTATACTTAGAGGTTTAATACCTCTCTCAACATAGATTCAGCTAAATATCTGTAAAGGGTGCCAACAAAAGGGTATTTTGTTTTGCTTGGGTAGTAACTACCATTTGTTTATTTATAGGGCACTGACAGTGTGTGTTCATCACTTTAGACATGTGCCTTTTGACAAGAGAAAAGCCCTGGCATCCTACAGCTCATTGTGGGTTCCCTTTCCTGTGGGTACTGAAGCGCCACTCAGCCAGAAGGCAAGGAGGAGAGTGGTAGAGGCAAAAGTGGCTTTACGCAATCTCTTGTGCTGCCTCAGATCTGGGGACTACCCATCTGAGTGGAGTTCGGAAGGGTCCTGTGAATATTTATGTGGGAAGCGGATGGTGCCTGTGATTAGTATTCATGGGAAACACAGGAAAAAGTGGAAACTTGTGGACGTTACTATCAGGAGTGCTACAGAACAGCCTACACCATCACACACCTGTTTGGCAGCTGGGTTTGTGAGCATACTACTGTCACCAGCATTTAAACCACTTGCAATCTCACCTTGACCTTTAGATTTTGGTCCATGCTCATACACAGCTAAAGCCATGTAATTATTCTGGGCTGTCTGCTGATGAGTTATCCTTGCAAATTCCCCTACTAACAGTCCCACTGAATACCTCACTTCTCTGTTGTGCCCCACAATGTTGTTTTTCACAGCCAAACATATTTCTGTGGATTATCTAAGAGCTGCTGTGACCTGCAGGCTTGCAGTCCACGTTACCTACCAAGGATAGGGTACTATACACACACTCCACATATGTTTGCATTGTTTTTTTTCCTAGATCATGTATTTCAGAGGTGTGGCTAACAGCAGGACAAGTACAAATGCAGATGTGACTATTAATTTGATCTTGTGTGCTGCAAAGTGAACGGTTAACCGAATGCTGACGTGCAATTCTCAACACTGTCATTCATTTCTATGGTGTGTGGCAATGCTGCTATGCACACAAGCTCCTCAAGCACTACACACTGGCGTGCATGTTCCAGTGTAGGGATGGGTGGTGTCTTTGCAACCCCCCGTAGGTCCCCCAAGCAGCTCTGCTGGAGGCAGGAGCGACATCCTCTGAACTCCTGCCACTGTTCCAGGCCCACTGCATCAACGTTCCTCCACTGTGAGTTATTCCACTCCAGCCGTCTCCAATGCCTTGCACATTTGGTATCACATTACACATGTAAAAATATTTTTTTACCTACATGCAAGTGACAGTGTTTCATCCATCTTGATAGTCCATTCATTTCCACTGAAAATAACAGCTTAATATTTTGCCATTCTGCCAACATGCAGGGACTAATCAAAAGTGCTCTGCTTTCATTTTCTAGTTTGAAAAGGACAAAAATCTGATATCCCAAGAAAAGCAAAAAAAACCAAATAGGAAAGAATAAAAAATATAAGGACATAACCTAATTACTGATCACAGTTTGGCCCTCGAATACTTACTGATTATAGCATTTTCAACCCCTGTTAGCACAACACCTGCCTGACATTGAAGTTTTCCAACAGGATAGTACTACTAATGTTCCTTGGATTAATTTTCACCTTTGGCTCATTTCAAACCTTTTCTCATTTCTATCTACTGCAGACAGAAATCAATAATGGCCATGCTGATCCTTCTAAGGTAGTTATGCAGTAGTAGCAATCCAGGGAAAAACCAACCAACCAAACAAACAAAAAATCCTTGTCACTTTATGCTTCTTGCTGGCCAAATATATAAGAAATCATCATCTTCAAACACATCTGTGAATCAACTACACAGACTATTCTTCAGGTTCCCATCACAGCCTCAGCTTCCTGCAGCTATGCTGGGAACCACAAGACTGGTGACATAGAGGCAGAGTTTTGTAGGAACGGTATGCAGCCTACCAGATCAGTCCTCGCATATGTAACAGGTAGTCTCTCCTTTCCCTGTTGTCTCATCCATTTCTGCTTCTTAAGTTTTTCCACTGGGGCTCTTCTGGCTCTAAATATTGTTTTAAAATCCGGGAAGATGAAAAATGAAGGCAATAATGTAAACCAAGGGCTTTAAAGCCTCCTGAGCTCTCTGTTTCCTCTCACACTGCTTGTGAATGCTGCTTCTATAGTATTTGTGGTTGAGACCTGGCCACAAGAAGTCCTAAAACCTGAAGGCAGTGTTACAAGTCTGAAAAACGTGTCCAAAAGCTTAGCAAAAAGCATCAGGTTAGACACAAATGGTGTTTGTATCAACTTGTTCACACGGCAACATTTCTACTGGCTTCACTGGGGCAAATGTTTGGTCAGGGCAGAAACCAGAAGTACTTATCCCATTGTCACACAACTTTGAGACTGCATACTCCACATGAGAGATAGTATGGAAGATCAAGGGAAGGGGACAATGTGTTGAGGGTCTTCACCATAACCTTTCCTCTAAAATAGCACCAAGATCCTATCTTACACCCACAAAAAATTACTGCCTCTTTTGCCAAAACACTTATTCGACCTAATATGGGCAGAGACAGGTATATTCTTGCACAGATAATTTCATGTTTTACAGTAAGCAGTTCTGAGGCCAGGTGTGAAATTAGAGGCAATGTTTAATATGGTCTGGAAGGTGTTTTTCTTCGACACATGGGTGTTGGTCAAAGAATACTCAGTGAATGTGAATAAAACCTGCTAGCCAACTGCTTCTTTTCATTGACAGACCAGATCTGTGAGATCCCCAATGTTTAACTTTGTGCTACTGAAATCTGGAATAATCTGTGAAACTAGAGTAGCTTTATGGTGGCCATGAAAATAGTAGTTGTTGTCACCATTTCAAATTTATTTTTTAATCTGAATTTGGACAATATGACTTTTTTGCTGTGAATGGACTTTTTGTTAATGTTTTCTCTTTTTAAACTACAAAGACTTGCTTCCATGTTAACTAGCAGTGAGGGCGTCTTGCATCTTTCAGCCACACATCCAGAATAAAGGAGGCGAAAATTGTGACTGTGATTGACATATGTGTTTTGCTGTACTGGCTGTACAGTTACAGTCCCAAGTCACACACGTGCTCAGTTAGCTGCTTAAGCATAAGGACTTACAGTAACTACAAATAAAAAATGTAGAAGTACAACATTCTAAAATGTAGCTTTTTAATTCTGATTAAAAATGTAATTCTGATTACTAATTTAATCATGTAACTCTCATAGCTACCATAGAGAGCTTTGGAGACTAGAACTGAGAAAAATAGAAGTAAACATAAACATTTAGAGCTTTAATGTGCCCATTATGAAATCAGTGCCAAAACTCTTAAACACTTCCAGCTGTAGCAGTGCCAGGCCATACACTTGTGACAGACGAAGTGATTCTCTTCATGTGTGTATGGCAGCTTTGCGTTTGCACACAAATATCCTTGCACTTGCTCCTAGTACAGGTCAGCTTTGCCAGCCAGCCATTCTCCTCACGACCTAGGAAACCCTCTCTTTTCTGCAGGGCACACTTCCCTAGATAACCTTCATTATGTTGGTAATGCATTGTCACTTATCTGCCTCTGACTTATTTGAGGGTTTGGGGAGTGCTGCTGAGAGTGACTTGAGTTAGTAGACTCTTGGCCTTTATGTGACAGGAGGAAGAAAAGCTCTTGACAGCCTGAAGTAGGCAGCCAATTTTTTGCAGAAGCCACAGAAAAGGCCACAGAAAAGGCCCTAAGAAAGTTCATCACACTTGACTGAATTAATAACCAGTTGCAGAAAAGTAGCATAGGAGCTGATAAATTAAAAAATCACTATGAAAAAGAAGTGGCAGAGACAGCTGCTGAGTAAGGTCTTGAAGCCCCAGCATGACTGATGCTGTCAATAGTGTGACCTATGCAGTGTGCCAGTTTCAAACACAAGCAGCTGCTAAGGTTGTTGATTGAATATACAAATGCGTACCGGGGAAAGCATCCAACTTTTTGCTGTGTTGAGGTTTGGCCAAGCCTAAAACTTCCTGTAATTTTGCCAGAGCACATTTCTGTCCTCTGCTTGCAGGATCTAAGAAGGAAGGTATTTTGCAAGATTGGGACTTGAACTTAGGACTATCACTCTGTGTTCTACTGGCACGCCTGCTATCTCTTTTTGCGTGTTTCAAGTACAGTTGCAGGAACATCTTCTTTTTCCTTTTATAACAGGAAAAGGAGATGAACAAGGAGAGAATTACAAAAGAGCCAAGAATTGAGGAAATCCTAGAGAGTGGAAAAAAAGAAGGAACGAATTAGAGGAAAAAAGGAAGGAATAGGATGAATTATTAAGAGATCAGATTCAGTTGTCATTTACACAGTTACAAATCAGGAGAGAATGAAGAACACTAAAATGATGTGCTCCTGTTCATTTGGGACCCTTGGATTTGTCATGTGGATTTGTTCAGGTTTTTTTCATTTCCCTTTTGGTCTTCCACTTCACTTTTAGCGTGAAATCTAGACTTCAGTCAGGGTTCAAATAAAAGTCTGTTTTCTTGAAAGGTACAGACTGTGTTTTACAGAAAGGAAAGGAAGTGGTAGTTTAGATGAGCAGATATTTCTATGGACATTATGAATACAGGTTTTTTTATTCCTACGATCTATATTCTCCTACAAACATTTACTAAAACTAAGCTACTGACTCCAGGCCTCTTTCTGTATCTTGTGCTTTTAGCTTCTTTGGAGATGCCTTCCACACAGAACAAAACATGAAAGCCAAGCCACCATTCCTTGCCATCGTGACACCATGCAAAGTTTCTTCTAACTAAAGCACAGCTTTAAGCAAAAATGAGTTAGGGTGAGCAGAATAGGCAGTCACCTGGGGAACAGAAAAGGGATCTTCTATACTGCCACTGTCTAGTCTGGAACTCCTCAACTTCTGGGGCAAGTTAGGCACTGGCAGGAAAAGGTACTGGGGGACACCGACACTGGGCTGTGGCTGCAGAGCAACAAACGTTTGTGTGTCCAGGCTGTCAGGTCTGCTAGCACAGGGCTCACAGCAAGAAGTGATGACCACTCTCTCCTGTGTTTCCCATGGGTACTAGTCACTCCGTCCTCATCAAATGAAGGGGAGCTGATGGCACCAGTACGGGGCCAGATCAGATCCCCTCTGTAAAGAGGGATAGAGACAGCCAAAAGGCTGAATGCAGGATGTGTTGCTTACAGACAGTAAAAGCTTGCTGTTGGTTTCTAGAAAGAAAAAACCCCAAAAGCTATGCCCGTAGTAGCTATCAGGTGCTTCTCAGATGACACCTGGTGGACAAAAACTAAAGAGATGAAAGCAGCCTGCCTTCACAGTGCAGAACTGTACCATCCCTGCCCCCATCTGCACTATTGCACTTACTGCTGCTGTACCTATCAGGTGCCCTCCCTACTCTGCTTATCCACCCCGAGAGTGCGTTATTACAGCACCCCAGAACAAGCACATACCATCCATGTACCTGTAATAGCTTTTTTTTGCACCTGCATCCACGTTTTTTTTCATATTCTGGCTGATGCCCTGAGTGGATTTAATTCTGACCTGTGAGTCAGATCATAGAGTAGAGTGGAGACATTTTTTTCAGAAATAAAAATACAGGGAAAGCCCATGTTATTAGCAGCAGCTGGGTGCTTTTATAGTCTAGGATAACCAGACAATTTTTTATGAATGCCTTCACAAGTGGATAGTTGTACCTATAGGGTTAAAGGCTTTGGTTTTCTGATCATTAGTTTATTCTTTCTCTTTTAAACTGCTTCCAGCTTGCTTCTCTAACACAGGCTGTCTTTTCTGCTTGATACTTAATACCTAATGCATTCTTGTTGAGGACTCAGAGATAAGGCACCAGTTACAAAAAAGAAAAACAAACAGAAAAAACAAACAACCAAAAAACCCCCCAACACTCTGAAGAGAAATATTGACTTAGGAAAGTCTTTCTTCCGGTGATCTGCATGCAGTGACTGGATGCTTATACCTCCTTGTAAGATAAGCAGTTTCCTCAAGTATCTCACAGATGGGAATGCAATGTTACCGTGCAGTCCTTTTTCTCTATTTGGCATGAAGGATTTCAGGAAAATAGTGAACCAATACTGTGACTCGTGAGGCCTCTTCCATAAAGGTAAGTGGCTGTGATCAACTCTTTGATTGCTGGCATTGTATCTTCCAGGCTAACAGGTTTTTTTCTGTTACTTGGGCTTTTTTGTTCTGTGTATACCCAGTTCCTTTAAATTTTAATAGCTTTATTTTTTTCTTGGTGTATTTCCATTCTTTATTTCTGTGCAAAATCTTGAAAGCTTTTATGAAGCAAAACACACACAGAAGTTATGGATTTGCTAACCTCAAACACCAAACCAAGCTGAGAGAGTGTGAGAGAGGTCAGGATGTTACTACCCTGTGTAATTATCTAGCTCATTTCTTCTGGATTTAGATTACCTATTTACAAAAAGGACACAGAGGCCACACAAGAGTTGTGGCATTGTATTTGGTCTGGCTGGGATGGAGTTAACTTTCCCCACTGCAGTCCACATAGAGCCGTGCTTTGTGTTTGTAGCTAGAAAGGTGTTGACAATAACCCAGAGCCATCGTTTGGGCTACTGTTGATCAGTGCTCGGGCAACATCAGGACTGTCTCTCCAACATCCTCCCCAAAGGCCAGTGGGCTAGAGGTGGGCTAGAGGTGGGCAAGAGGTTGGGAGACGACACAGCCAGGACAGCTGACCCAAACTGATCAAAGGCATATTCCATACCATACAATGTCGCGCTCAGCAATAATAGCTAAGAGAAAAGGCTGGGGGGACGGGGGGGCATTTGTTATTAAGGTGTTTGTCTTCTAAAGCAACTGCTACATGTACTGGGGCTGTACTTGCCAGGAAGTGGCTGGACATCATCTGCTGATGGGAAGTAGAGAATAAATAATTTTGCTTTCCTTTGCTTCCGAACACAGCCTTTGCTTTTACTCATTAAATTGCCTTTACTGACCCATAAGTTTTTCATCTTATTTTCTCCCCCTGACCTGCGGAGGAGGGAGAGTGATAGAGCAGCTTGGTAGGCACCTGGTGGCCAGCCAAGGCCAACCCACCACAGGCATATCCTGGCTTAGATGCATCCTGCTTCTTAGAGGGAATGAAATAATGTCCTGGCCCAGCTGAAAGCCAGGGTTCATCTTTATACCAGCATCACACCTTGATGTCTGACCCTCCCCAGTGCTAGCAAAGAACTAGAAAAGCTGAGCTCTGTTCCAATACCTGAAATATCTCTGCACATGGTTTCTACGGCATTTTTCTAAAGTCCTCAGGATTCTGAGTAACTCACAAGTAAAATGCATTGCAAACAATAACATAGATTGACCATCCATAATCTGGTAAACTACTGAACAGTATCTGAATTACACTGTGACCAGAGCCACCTTGTTAAAATGCTTGCTGAAAACAGGTGCTTGCTGTGGAGCAATCCCTAACCAGTTATCAGTTTGCTGATCCTTGTAACAGAAACCTTGGAAGGGCTGACAGTCACCAAAGGAAAGCAAATACAACAAGTTCTAGAAGACACACTTTTTTCTCTTACATCTGATAGTGAAGGATAAGACAAAGAAGACTTTGAAACACTGCTGTGGAGAGAATACTTTTACAAGCCATTTCAGGTAGCAGCCTGTGAGAACAATCCTCCTTAATTTATGCTGATGACTGTTTTCAGGTTTTGAAATGTTCTCCCTTACTTGTTAATTCCTATTCAGCCAATACAAAGAAATCAAATATAAGTGCAGCCATAAAACATAAAGAGGAAAAATATATCAGGAAAGTGCTCTTAAAAACATCAATTAGGCAATAAAATGTCTTCGGCTTAGGCCATTTGGTTAGCATCTGGGAATACTTTTGTGTTCTGCAGCTGGGAAAAGACCAGCCTGTAAAATCTCTTTAGCTAGCAAAGCCAATACATGAATAGATTACTTCTATTCTGCAGAAATGTTAATTGGCAACTCATTAAAAGTTTGATTGGTATATGTGAGTGAAAAACGAGATCTTGAGAGTCCAAAAAATGTACTGAGTAACGCAAATCTCTTTCATTTTCTGTCAGGATAATGAGGATATATTCTGGTCTTCCTCAAGGAAGCAGTCAATACAAAACCTTGTGTCATAACATAAATGAAACCAGAGCTAGTAACAAGCGCCCTCCATGAGCTGAGAAAGGAGAAAAAAGTGTTCAATCACAGATGCAAGACAGTTATTCAGTCATTGTCAAATCCCAACCATGCATGGCTCTTCCCAATTAACACCAGCCACTGAGAGAAGAGTCCAACAAAATGCCACCCTACAGCAAGCACTGCCGGCTGCCCTGCCATTTGATGGATCTCCATGTGCAGGATTGCTGAACGGCCCCACAGGCCAGGCCAGTGCTGTCCAGCGGGTCTTCAGCACGTCGCTCTTACGGGACACCACCTTGTGCTGCCCAGCCTATGGCCCTAGCTCTTCAAGACAACTCAGGGGGCTCCAACAGCACCGGAGAAGAGTTTGGGGCCTTTCCAGGCCGCTGTCTTCTCCAAGCGCTCACCACCTCGACCGCGCGGTTCCGGCCACTCTGCGTGGCACCTTCCCCCTCCAAGGCGGCGGCACGTCTCACGCACACACCGTTTGGTTCGGACAACACGGGGCAGACCCCCTCCCGATCCCCGCCTGCGCTCTGCCGAAATCCCAGCGGCTTCGGGCGCCTCAAACCGCCGGGGCGCGGCGGGGCGAGGGCCGCCCCTCAGTGCCGCCGG
>JAOBAS010000072.1:21769900-21781706 GCA_025311575.1 Elanoides forficatus
GATAAATCTCTCTTTCCATGAAAAACTGGTCTTTAAACATCTAAATTATAATACTGTTTTATGATGTAGTTCCTGGAATGATGAATTCCAGTAATCTTGCCTTAAGTAACTGTATTCTATTTCCTATAGGTCTTCTTCAGTTTTGGCTCTGGGACTGAAAACCTATTTAAAACTTACATTTTAAATTGGAATATATTTTTACAGAGTCTTGGGATTTGTTTTTGATCACATCACTGGTTGAATTCCTGAAATGAGCAAAAAGATAAATTCATGTAATTCTTACCAGAAAAATAAATTTCTCTGCTGTTCATGTTTGACCCTGCAAAGATTCCATATCAATAGCACTACAGTTGATTTTTATTTAAAGCACTTTTTTAAGATAGCAAATTCACTCATTTTGAGAATTACAGCTACTTTACAGTCATTTTTCCAATGTATGGGAGACAGAATGGTTGATGCTCTGCAAACTTAATGTCTGTTTTTATCAATAATTATTATAGTAGATGCACTGGGTGCAATAGAATTCATTTTTTCCATAGTAGCCTGTACGCTGCTGTGTTTTGGCTTTATGACTGAAACATTGTTAGTAGCACACCAGTGTTTCGGCTATTGCAGAGCAGTGCCTGCACAGCATCAAGGCTGTCTCTTTTTTCCCTCCTCTGCACCGCTTCTCCGCCCAGCAGATACAGCCAGGAGACACAGCCAGGACAGTTGACCCCGACTACCCCAAGAGATACTCCGTGCCATCTCACATGTTCAGGAGTAAAAGCTTGGGGAAAGGAGGAGAGAGGGGGTGATGTGTGTGGCTGTGGCATTTGTCTTCCTGAGTAATCCTTACACGTGCTGAGGCCCTGCCTTCTGGGAAGTGGCTGAACACCTGCCTGATGGGTGGCTGATGGGAAGCAGTGAATGAATTCTTCCTCTGCTTTCCTTGTGCCCACAGCTTTTGCTTCACCTATCAAACTGTGCTTCAATCCTGAGTCTCCTCCCCTTCTGTCTGTTTTCTTGACCTCCCATGGGAGGGGGAAGTGACTGGGTGGCTCTGTGGGTGCTTAGCTGCTGGTCAGGGTCAACCTGCCACAGCAGGGTGTTACAGAACCTGGTAGAAAATTCAGAATTTGATGGTTTAGAATCCTTCTCAGAGTCTTACAACATACTGTGATAGTTTTAGGTAACATGTTTGTATTTACTGGTATGCACTATGTCTGATGGCTAATGAAAGCTTCAGTTCAGAGGTTTGTAGCCTTTGAAATTTTTATGTGAAACTAAAAGTCATGAATGCAAAGTGATGAGATCTTGATCTTGCTGAGTAAGAAAGCATATATATGCTCTGTGAACCTAATTGAAATGCACTAAAGGAAAGTAAAGATTAAGGTCTGTCAGGATAGACTGTATTCTGTGCATTTATTGTAACTGTGATTGAAACAAATAATGTCCTCTAGTTACCATAATTTCAGCTCAAGTGTTTTAGAGGCTGACTCAATACCAGTTTTAATTGGGAAAGAATGGCATGTCACACACATGAGCTGGCCCTGACACAGAACCTACCATCCTTAGCTGAATGCTTCGTCTCATTACTGTCTTCTGCTTATTTGAAGGACCACTGTCTTCTATAACTCTTGCAGAATAGTTTGGCTTTATATTCTGTAGATTTTGTCCATTGTTCCTTTACTTTCAGTAAGCGCTTTGCTTAGGTGCACAGCTAATATGTTGTTCTATTTTGTTTGTGTGTTCACTGCTGAAAGACCTCACTGTGTTTCCTGTTAGAAAGAAGTTGAAATCTTGAAAAAAAAATTATTTTCTTTTTTTCATTTTGAGGAGTATGGTGCTCTTTTCCAAGCCTTATTGGCAATTACATGTATTTTTAAAGTGTTAGTGAAATTGGAAAAGGGTTGACAGAAGACCGTCTTTGAACTGCTTGTTCTTAAGACTTGTCATGGCAGAGTGTATTGGGTCTGTGTGGCAAAGTTTTGGTAGCAGGGGGGGTTACAGGGGTGGCTTCTCTGAGAAGATGCCAGAAGCTTCCCGCCATGTCCCACAGAGCCAATGACAGCCAGCCCCAAGACAAACCCGCTGCCAGCCAAAGCCAAGCCCATCAGTGACAGTGGTAGCACCTCTGGGATAACATATTTAAGAAGGCGGAAAAGTTGCGGCAGGCACAGAAACAGCAGCAGGAGAGAGGAGTGAGAACATGTAAGAGAAAGAACCCTGCAGACCCTCAGGTCAGTGAAGGAGGGGGAGGAGGTACTCCAGGCGCTGGAGCAGAGATTCCCCTGCAGCCTGTGATGAAGACCATGGTGAGGCAGGCTGTCGCCCTGCAGCCCAGGGAGGCCCATGGTGGAGCACATCTCCACCTGCAGCCTGGGGAGGACCCCACGCCAGAGCAGGTGGGTGCCCGAAGGAGGCTGTGACCCCATGGGAAGCCCACGCTGGAGCAGGTTTTCTGGCAGGACTTGTGACCCCACGCTGGAGCAGTCTGTGCCTGAAGGACTGCAGCCCATGGGAGGGACCCACACTGGAGCAGTTCGTGAAGAACTGCAGCCCGTGGGCAGGACTCACATTGGAGAAGTCCGTGGAGGACTGTCTCCTGTGGGAGGGACCCCATGGTGGAGCAGGGGAAGACTGAGGAGCGGCAGAGACAACATGTGATGAACTGACCCAAACCCCCATTCCCCGTCCCCCTGCGCTGCTGTGGGGAGAAGGTGGAGAATCTGGGAGGGAAGCTGTGCCTGGGAAGAAGGGAGGGAAGGTGTTCTGAGATTTGGTTTTATTTCTCTTTACCCTACTCTGGTTGATTGGCAATAAAGTTAATTTTCCCCAAGTTGAGTCTGTTTTGCCTGTGACAGTAATTGGTTGAGTGATCTCTCCCTGTCCTTATCTCAACCCCTGAGCCCTTTGTTATATTTTCTTTCCCTTGTGCAACTGAGGAGGGGAGTGATAGGGTGGCTTTGGTGGGTACCTGGAGGCCAGCCAGGGTCAACCCACCACACAGGTTTACTGTCTCTCCTCTCAAAAAACAGCTCCCAGGCAGAATTTCAAATTTACTCTAACTGTGTTAAAGTGCAACTCTTAGCAATGTGAGAAAGAGCTATCCCAGTTTCTTGTAGGTCACATATGAACCCAGTTCAGCACTTTTGACAGAGTGAATCCAGAGCTCTGTTCTCAAGTAATCTAAATGTAGACACATAGTGGAGGCACACTCCTTGGCCATATTCATCCACCGTCCTACCCCACAGCAACACTGGCACTTGTTTGACTGTGCTTGAGAGCTGGTTTAGCTTGTTGAGTGGCAGAAAAGCATGCAATTATTTATCTAACAGAAGGTTACCTTTGTGTTGCATTGGTGAACTGTTGGCTGGGAGTGCTAGTGCCAGCCCAGTAAGGGAGGGGGAAGAAGATTCTACTTTTTGACAGCTGGATGCTTCACTAACTTTGCTGTACTAAGAAATGACACCAAAAGGAGAGCTGAGACATACTTCATTTGTGGGTTTGAACCCCCAGGACACATGCATAGCAGGCTGAAAACCATTACGCTACATCAGGGACCTAAAACTTTCTTCTGTCAAAGTCTAAATTTAGATTTGTAATAATGACTCTTCCTTCTTTACTTGTGTGTCAGTACTGAAAAGAACAGCTAAAATGTCACTGACTGTTTTTGAGATCATTGTTACATGTGAGCTTTCTGGTGATGAGTTTCTTGAGCAGAAATATGAATTTTCCTCCCAACATAACCTTCTTCAGTGGCTACATTTTAAGTATTTATCTGGATGTATAATGGATTTCTGTTTTAGAGAATGCAACTTTGTATTTTATGACATATTCCAGTGCTTTGATTTATAAGAACAATTACTTTTTTAGCCCTGGTTCAGTAAGAATTGCTTATGCTTACTTTTATCTGGAGGTAGTGACTGTGTCAGCCTATGTTAAAGCTATGATTTTTTTTTTTTTTAATACTAATGATGTGTGTAAGCTTACTTCTGTACTTAGCAAAAAGGGAAAAGCCCTGGAAAGAGAGGAACCTGATTGGAAGAAGTAGTGGTAAAAGTTAGCAATCTTCCCATGGAAGACAAATCATAAATAACAAAAATGTCCTGTCTGTAACAAAATAGCTCCCAGAATAAGCTGTCTGTGGTCATCACTTGAAGCTGTGTTATATGTCTTAAGGACTTTCTGGCCTATGCACACATAAGTAACGTGGTTTTCTACACAGGAAAGTCTCAGCTCTTGATTTGTGTGGAGTCTTTTGGTTTGGGAAAAGGGTCAGTTTTCTTTAGTTTTGTTGTCACATGTGAAAAGTTCTTTCTAGGTGTGTTTTGTTCAATTTGCAGTAGTCATGCAGTGATTGATGAAATGTTTATTACTTTTTACTTTGTCCTAAGCTCTTTAAGGAGGTGGGTAAATATGCTTAATTTTAAAAGTGAACGCTAGGTGGTACCATTTCATAACTGCAGTTATACTTGATGCTTCAGCATACTGTGCTGGAGCTGAACTGGTCACTCCAGCAAATTTTTTACAAGGGACATAAACTATGGTCATATACTTTTAATTAGGATATGTTTAATTTCTAATTCTATTTCTGATTCTGACAGGCTGTTTGTGGTTCAGGAAAGTAGGCAAGAATTTGGTTAGCACTACTAAGCTATTAGGTAAGATAAGAAGTACTTTGCAATAAAATAGTAAAACCAACTTCACAGAAGATAAGGTGATGTGCATAAACTGAAAGACAGTGTTTTTTCCCTAATTCCCCTTTGGTTCCCATTTGGTTTTGAACTGGTGTGTTCACAGGAAGCTAAAAAAATTTTGAGACATGATGTCAATATGCCAGAGTCATCTGGTTAGAAATGAGCTGTTTTCACTTCCTGTTCTAACACTTTATTAGCTCAGCTTTCTATTTTTTTATTCAAGAATTGTAACTAGAAATTTAGCAATTCACTTGTAATGCTGAAGGTCTAGGAAGCATCTATTGCATGCACATTAATGACAAAGTTTTTTTGTTTGAAGGAGGGGATAAAATTCCCTTTAAAGATTATGCAGTAGTAAGGGCATTGAAGAGCTATGCTGTTCTTCTGTTTCTCCTAGAAGCCAGTGTGTAAAGTCTAGGATGGGAGATAAGAAGTCACTGACATAAAGAGTCAACATAGATTTTAAATCCATGTTAGCAATACAGTTAAAAATCTAGCATTTTAAAAACACCAATGCTGGTTTTTAGTTCATAGCAGTTTAGTAGTACAAGAAAAGTTTTAAAATACTACATGAAAATTGAACAGATAAAGGGAATAATAGATCCTGATTTCGTTCATGTACTTTATTTTTAATCTGTCTTTTTCATAGTAGCTGTCAAGTTAGAAGCCAATCAAAGTGACCCACTAACAGCACACTGCACTTGGGTTTCATACTGCTATTTCTACCTTGGTAATGAATTATAAGCTACAGTCTAAAAGGCCGATGATGGGGATCAGCCTTTCTGGTATGAATCCTTCCATCTAGCAACTAGCAGCTGAGTTCTGTCTGACTGCAGGGCTGTCCTAATTGTTTTCAATTTCGTAAATGTTTTCATTTGCAGCAGGCCAGAACAGCTGTGTGCTGGTAGGCTGGCAACTGTTTTCTGGATGAAGAGTTTCCACATTAGTGCCATTTCAAAGTGAATATTGTAGTTTACTTAAGCACTTAAGAGACAGAGTCAAATGGGCTAAGTGAATGGCGATTTTTCCACAATGTCACCTAGGAAATCTGGTATTTAAGAAGTAGAAATTCTAGTAGTCCTTTTACTGATCCTTCACATTGTGTCATTCTTCAAATTGTGATACTTTTCGGGCAGTGTCCTTCAGGACCTTAGTGTAGTCCTTAAGACTAATATTTATTGAGCTTTCCAGAACCTGTTGCAACATGAAATGCAAGTCCTTGACTCCAGGAGCTAACAGACAAATGTTCTTTGCTGAGAAGATTTAGATTATAACAAATTATAAGTTATGCATTTTTTGTCTACAAGTACAGATACTCCTTCTGTTTCCTCTTTATGGGTATGACTACAGCATACCAGTTCTTAGTGCAGGCTGAAATGACCTTCATTACACATGTAGAATCATTTAAAAGTACTTTTGATTGAAAGGTGGAAAAGTGGAGAACTGCAGGTGGTTCACTCCATGTAAATTAGATCCAAAGACCTGTCTGGGAGAGAAACTTGCGTTACTTTAACCACATTGAAGTACTTAGACTAATAAAAGCTTCTGGTTTAAATGTTGCATACATGCAGAAGGTATTTAAGAGTAGAAGCTACTGTGCTGATAAATGACACCAGAAATGGTAGACCACATTGCATAGTGATGTTTTTCAGGACTTTCAGCTTTATAACTGTCGTTGTTTGGTTAGTCTGGTGCAATTTTCCCTAATCTCCTTGAGGATTTTTAGATTAAAGCCTGAAGAGCTGAAAAAAAAAAAAAGAAGGGGAGAGAACAGAACAAGTGCTGGTGAACTACAGCACTCATTAGGCTTTTACTTTCAGAGGCTAAGGAGTAAAGTAATTGAATTTTTGCCATGCAGAAGTAGATTTGAGCCCTGCAAACCCATACTTAGCTCTAGACAGTGTGTGTTGCATGTTTCTTTATGCTGCATGCTCTGGTGCTGTGACACATTTAAAACAAATTATACTGAATCACTAACAGAAATGTTTGCTAGCTACAATGTTCTTGTACCTGTGTTTCAGGTGAGAGGAAAATGGCTCCAATTAAAAATTTGCCTTTTACATCATTTTAAATATTTCACTCTGACAGTATTGTGTTAGATTGGTGCTAGCTTAAAACTGCAAACTGTTTGTTTGTTCTTGTACATGTTGCAAAGTAACTTAAAACAATTCTGCTTGGGAACAGACGGTATTACCAGGCAGGAATCCAGAGAGGAAGAAAAATCTGTTAACTCTGGGCACTTTTCCAGGGGAGCAATCTTTTTTTTTTTTTTTTTTTTTGGTGATCATGGAAGACAATTCTGTGCTGATACGAACTCTCTATTTCCACCAAATCAAAAAAATCTGTTGCTTTGTCATTATAGCAGGATCACATTTGCTTGTGGTTTTCTGTGGTTTTTTTCTTTTATTAATCAGAGTGATAACAAACTGAAGTTGGGAACATACTGAAAGATACATGCAAACTCTAGTAGTACTGTGAATAGTGCTGAACTAACAGGTCTTTGGTCTTGACTAGAGAATTATAGTTTATAATGAATGTTTCAGCAAAGCAAGTTGACTCTCTATTTTTTTATCTTTTCCAGGCTCAAACTTGAATCGCTGTGGATTCAGAGGCTCTTCATATTTAGGCATGCCATTCAATCCCTCCAAGGTCAGTTAAGTGTGTGTCTCTCTATGTGTGTGAAAAATTTTCAATTAGGCAATAAATGATCTTGTCTTTTTTATAATATTAACTGCATAATTATGGAATATCTGGAAGGCAGGGATTTCTACACTGTTAGTACACTAAAATGTTTGCAGAGCTTTTAAGAAACATGCATAAGAAACATACTAAAATGGTACTGCTTGAGTTTCCTGGCCAGTGAAGAAATTGGCATATGAATTGTGGCTTGTCTCAGTGCACTCTCCCGCTTCTTTGGTCTGTTACTGAAGTAGGGAAGCTTCTCTACCTCAAGAATTATCACCTGGTAAAGAAGGGCAGAACAGCTTCGTATTAAGTGGTGCAGCACATGCTGTTCTTCAGTATTCCTCTTCCTGTGATGAAACATGCGTATATGATTGCACCTGGTATCCACTGAGACATAGGCAAGGCTCTGCTCATCCCAGTTTGTTGTGACTGTAAGAGGATGCTTTGAAGCCCATGGAACTGAGGTTCAAGAGAGTTGAAATCTGTACACTAAAAGAAAGTACCCTTAATACAAGAGGGAAGGGAGGTTAGAGGCTGCTAAAGATGGTACAGAAGGTCTGATACAGTTGGAAGAGGGCAGTATAGGCCAGTGTGCAGGAAGGGCTGTGAAAGAGGTACAGGAGTTCTACCATGTGTTTGAGAGTGAGTCATCAAATCTCACTAAAGAGATGAAAAATCTGGAAGAGCATTAAGTTACCATGAAGTATTTGATTTTTGTAGTGGACAGATAGCAAGATGTTAGATATAAATGAATGAATGAATCTTGGGATCTGAAATTGAAAGCAAGGGTAGACATGGGGTACACTGTTGACTGCAGTTAAGTGTAAAACTGAGTGAACTAACTTGAGTATGAAGGTAGTACAGCAGCCTGTTTTGGCCTTATTTTTATTTACTCTTAACAGCATAATTAACTCATTATGCTTCTGAATAACCTGTGGGACTGTTAATCGACGTTGGAGTAATAACTGTGTGTACATCTCTGCATAGCAAGTTGGCCAATTACTCATAGCAGTAATATTAAGAGGTTGCTCTTTCTAACAAGGGAAAAATAATTATGAAGAGGGTTTTTTACATCTCTACACTGCGTGATACAGCAGGATGTGACAGGCAAGGTAATTTGTCTCTTGGTTAGCTTTGGTATTTATCCTGTTTTACACTACAGATGGTGTCTGCAGTGAGCTCGCACTGTAGTAGCAAGATGAATTCGTCATCTGTTTTAATTGGAATTAACCTCAGTGGCAATCCAACCACCCGCTGAGCTTGAAGGGGAAAAAAGGAAAACTTCTGCTTAAAACCTAAACCAATTTGGGATCTGTAGTAGTGGTGACTTACTGGGATGCTTTGTTAAAAATGAAGTTTAAAAGGCAAAATAGTAGACAATAATTTCACTATAGTTATATAAGAAAAAGACTGGTTTTACTCAGAAGGAAGATGGTTGTATTTGATAAGTCACCTATAGAAATTGAGGTTGTCATGCTATTATTGTGGCATAACAGCATTATCAAATGAATAAAGACATAATTTTATGAAACTGAGATAATAAAAATGTATCAGTCATGTTTCCTCAAAGGCTTGGGTAAGTAACATGTGATGTAGTACATTGAATCAGTGCATGCTTTTGCGAACCTTTTTCAAATCCTCCCCAGTATATAAAGCTTGAAGAGTGAGTTCTGGATATAGTTGTGAGATCTTGTAAAGGCCCATGAAGACAAAAAGTCTGTAAGATTGGCAAAACATTCCCTTTCCAGCACTTTCTGGTGTTTTAATTTAACTCTCAACTTCCAATAGTACATGCTTCATACTTAAATATTCTCTTTTCAGGAAATATGTTGCTGCCCATGGGTGTCTTATAATGTGTTAGCCAATCTGCAGAAGGGACAAAGGGGTAGAATCATGTAACCTGTGGAAATTACCTACACGATCATTATCTCTAGAAAACATCTCTATTTGCAGATGGATGTGCTTTTTATTCAAGCATTGCAATACTTTTTCATTGCATCTGCATCAGAGGAATCACATCTGCTTGATTTATTAGCATACAAAGGTTTAAAGTATTTCCAGCACTGTTGCCCTAAAATGCTCTAAAAGAACTCAGAAAAAGAGAGACTTGGAAATCCACAGCAATGACTTTGAATTATGTTTAAGGTCTTGTCACTTTATTCATCATTTAAAAATGCTCTATTAAATCTATGTCTTGAAAAATATTTTTTGAAAAACCCTGCAAGCATTTTGGGTTTGCGTTGACAGTTGCTATTTATTACATGCCACAACAGTGATTTCATTCTTGAACTCTTGAGAAGGTGCCATACTGGAGGTAGGTAAGTTTCTGTCACTAGGGTCCCTTCAAAATAATAGAAGCAAGCAAGTGATATTATGTTAAAATTTCCAACTTTACTAAATGTTACTAGGATACTTCATTTGGTTTTGGTTTGAGGTTTGGGTTTTTTTAGCTGTTACCCTTTCAATGTTTGATGGTACTGTCTATGTGGCTCTTTCAAACTGTAGCAGAAGTGAAGCAAAATGATAGCCACTTGACCAACTCACCACACACAGCCACTTGACCAACTCACCACACAGCCTTAACAAGCCTGAACAATCTTAACTGTAAATGAAGGCTAAAAGTGCCACTTCTGTCACTGCATTTAAACATGAATCGTTGAAAATTAGACAACAATTATTTTCTGAAATCGCTCCAGGTTCTGCAGTCTCTCCGATTTGGTGTTATGGAGTTTAGCTTTTTAATTTAAGGTTTAACAGTCTCCTTAGAGTTTCAGATGGGCCTAGGTCTTTTCAGTCTCTTCACACTGTTATTAATCAGTTTTAGGAGGTAGATTGAAAGCCAGTACCTGGAACTTTTATGTAAGATTGCAGTAAATAACATATGCTTTCACTTGGGTAAAAAAGATCTGGTTTGTGTTTCTGACACAACATTGTATTTTCTTAAGGCTGAAACAATCCATGTTCATAATGCTGATGCCAGGTGAGAGAAGAAAGTTTTTTGAAAGTGGGACTCTGCCTGTGTAGGAATATTAGTACCATTCTTCGTGTTTGGAGAGATCTTGCCCATGCTTTTGCAGCAGAGAGTTTCTTAGCCCTTTAGTGGTCAGCAGGAATTGTTGGTGACCATGAACTATGTTTAAATAGCTGTTCTGGATAATGTAATAGGGAGCATTATCATGTCACTGAACCAGATTTAAATGCTTGAAAACTTCCCCTTACCTTGCATCTTTAATGTTAATTCTTTTAAGGAAGGCTTAGGTTGTGGAGACCATGATGGTAACACCCATAGAGCAGAACTGGTTTACTCCATCGATGAGATCCAAATCAATCTGTTTCCTGTGTGGCCTACAAACTCTAATTATCACAAAAGCTGAAGTGTATAGAGAGAACAGGACCTGGACATATCCCCATTGTTGTCTTCTCAGAGTATGTCTGCCCCAGTGTATTAGTTCAGATCAGCAGAGAGCACTTTATAAGAGCAGTTTAATGTGCTTACTCCAGAAGAGCAAGTCACACAAACTGGGCTCCTTTTAAATGAAACTGAACCAGAAAGTGCACTCTGAATTAACTTCTTCATTAGTGGGCTGCTAGTCCATGGAGTCAGACTACAGGTGGCACAAATTGTGAAATGCATGTAGTGTGGGCACCAACCAGTACTGCAGCACCTACTGTTCTGCCCTCCAGACCCACTCATGTTGGATTCCTCCTTCATGTAGGCATAACCTTAATGGATTAAGTGTATTTCTTCTCGTTGCTTAGTCTAAGTGTTTAGAATCCATCCACAGTTTAACAGTTTGTTCCTAGTTTTTGAGATGTAACTTCTGCCAGTCTTAAGATAACTTCATTCTGTTTATCTCTGTGTTCTTGGGCCATGAAGCTCATAGTTTGAGGTAGTGGCGGTGGTGGGGTTTTTGTGCTTAGGCTGACAGTTTGCTTAGTTGCTGTTATTGCTTTAGCCTGCAGTGTCTATGAGGCAGAAACAGTTCTATTTTGCTAAAAGTAGGCTTTGTTCATAATGCAGAACTTAAAACAGAACTCTTTTTACCAAGCTTGAAGATGCCAGTTAAAAATTAGGTGCTTTGACTGCGGTGTCTTTGATAAATTCAGGACAAATTTCTACACAATGTCAAATTACTTTGCCCTTCATAGCAGAGGCAGTCTAGCAACACTTCCTCCCAGCCATGCAAATTTTAGAGGTGTTAGCCGTTGTCTCATGAAACCTTTGAGACTTGCTGTTGTAATCTTTTGGATTTGGAGAAGCCATTCCAGTCCTACTTTGTGATGTCAGATTGTCAGAGGGCCAGTTTCTACAAATTTTATGAATTCTTTATTTTATGCAAAAAAAGTATTCTTTTCTTGGGTGATTTTTTTTTTTTTTTTTTTGTCTGAAATGTCCAATTATTATGATTGTTGTCTCCTCAAAGACATCCTGTTACTTG
>JAOBAS010000072.1:21797057-21813284 GCA_025311575.1 Elanoides forficatus
CTCACACAAGGGTTTTACGGGTGGGGTTGTTGAGGTATTCATAATGAAGAGGGCTCTTTTGAAAGCAGTGTGATGGTGTTCAGAATGGAGAGGAGACAAAACCCAGGGTCCTGAAAGGAAAATTAACTTAACAAGAAGTCAGAAATTTAGGACTACTTCAGTCAGAAGGAAGATGTATGGAGAGGGGTAATTCCAAGAACAAACAGCCTGGTAATGCTATAAAATGTTAAGGTTCAGGTTTTGGTTCAGAGGTGAAATACTATGTAAGCAGTGTATAATCCAGAGTCAGGACAAATTATATTTGAGAGGGACTTGCTAATTTTACTCAGTGGTTTCTCATTGTCCCTGATCTGCAGCACATCCTAAGGGGCAAATCCTTTTCCCTCCCCTGGGTATATTGACTCATGTGCTTTCCCAACATCCAGGATCTTCTTCAGAGGGACACGTGACAAGCCTGAGGAATTTTGCAGAAGTGCCTATTGCAAATTTCTCAGCATAGGGCTGACTGCACCCTAATATGCATTCAGATTTTGAGGAGAGAATGGCCAAGAGGGGCATATGAGCACAGTAGAGATTAATAAGTTACTATCTCCAGCCCTTGAGCTGGAGCAAACACGCTCATGTAAGGAAATGCACAAGTTGGAGGTCCAAGTTCCTCCAGCTTCCTCCATCCTTTCAATTCCAACAAGGGTACCAAGATGACTGAAAAATGGTTGTTTGTAGTAGACATCTCTGGGCCATGTCTACAATTTCCTGTAAACTTATAACTGTGTATGTTCCAAGAGATTAGGGACAGTATGAAAGTCATGACAATATTTTTAGAAAGGTAAGTTAAATGACCTGAGTAATTTTAGGTCAATCTTGCATTGATTTGTGGCCAAAGGATGGAATGGTTAAAAGATTGAAGTAGAATTAATGTCAGTCAATAGGGCTTAAAAGAAAATAGGTCTTGTCAAATGTACTTAATTTAATTGCTTTAGATCACAGGTTTGGTTGATAAAAGTATAATGGTTTTCTTGGGCTTCACTTTTTTGGACATATGCCAGTCTACTGTATTGCTTCACAGCCTTGGCCATTGTCTGCTTTAGGATTTTGAGGAGATTTCAGGTGTTGTCCCTACTTTGGTGGCCTTTATTTGCAGTTGCCTGACCCTTGGCATGCAGCTGACCAGGTAGCCTTGCCTGTAAGTCACTGATACCTTCTCTGAGAACCCCAGCTAGCAGAGTGTCCTTTTGCAGTACAGCCATTCCCACTATGTCTGTGGCACAGACATGGGTTTTTTTTCCCTAGAAACTATTCTTCATGAACTTACCACATTATTCTGTCATCTAGTGTGGGTGCAGTTACTCATGTAGGTTGTTCTGATGACTTAGGCTAAACTGAGTTTAGATGCCTTCACATTGAAATGGATGGTGAAAATTTGTGGGGTTAGAAAAGCACCACAATAATGTTTTGAAGTCTGATCAATGGCCCTACAAAGGGAGATTTAGCAGCTTGGTCTCTAGCTTAGTTTTATGGTACAAAAGTGCTTACCTGGGGTATTGTATCTAACTTTCTGTATTCTTACAATCTATTTAAACAAAACCATAATGAGAAAGTATAAAAGTCAAAATGAGAAAATACATGCCTTGAGCAGTCCTGTCAAGGGCTAAGATAAATGATGAGTAATCTGGGAGGCTTATGCCAGTTGACTGATGTCTTTCTCCAGGATATATGTAGATTGGCCCCAATTTGGGCGCTTCTGGCAGAAGGTACTTAGTGTCATTTCGTAGCTTCAGCTGTTTTGGCTTCAATACACTTATGAACCAACCACACCTACAGCAGGAAGCACCTACCATTAATTGCAGAAGTACTTGTCTTCTCTGGTCTGATTCTTGACTGAATGCCTGAGCTCTTACTAAGATATACACTATGCTGTTAAGGGTATCCTCAGTTGTTAAGGATTTATTTAGCACCACCAACTTATCTGGGGCTACAGTCATTAACATCAGTTTAATTTTGCTTATGAGAATGCCAATCAAAGAAAGGCAAGCACTTGAAATTCACTTATCTTTGGTATCTGTCTTGAGCATCAAATGGAAAACTTTTATCAAAGCAGACATGTCATCTCCTGGGAACAAACAGAATTCTTGACTTCCCTCTAACTTCAGTAAACTTTTCATTTACTGTTTCATAACATGGCTGACTAGATTAATTTGTCAAAGTGCCCCTGTAATTCAATGTTCAAACACAAACATGACAAAAGGGAAATAAATAATGTACCCTTTCTTATGCTTTAAACCTCCAAGGCCTTTTTTTAACCACCACTTTGACTATACCTTCTGCTTTAGTATAGAACAAAACCAAAGATACATGAACAGAGTCAGCTATCCTGTCGGCTCTACAAGGCCCGTATTTGACATCACCAGAGGAGTACAAACATACAAAAAATTCAACCAGTTGAAAGGATAATATTTTTGGAAGTGCAACTTGCAGTATCTACCTATGATGTGAAAAGTGCTGTATCGCAGTGAAATTCCCACAGAGATACTGAGCTAAAATAAAGATTCACTACCGTTTTTAAGGCAGTGAGAATTGAGCATGTGCTTAAAAGTTTTGCTGATGCAAATGTGCTTGAAAACTTACCTGAATAGAAATAGCCAACTAAATCAGGGGCCTATAAGATTTGTCGGTATTGCATCCACAGCAATCCATCTATGAAAAAAAGCCCAAACCAACTATCCCTCCCTCTGTTCAGCATCTCTAGATCCTTACTTATTTTTACGTCCTGTCATCTGGTATTGCAGTAACAAAACAACATATAGTGAAGTCTGACTTTCTTATCTATATTGAGTAGATATGCAAAATGTCTAGTATTTTCTTTAAATAAAAAGAAACTTAGATTTAGAAAATTTGCATAATTACACTATCATAAAATTTGCTAAGAGTTTACTATAAAGAAGATAAAATTATATACTTTTAAAGTCATCATATGTGTTATTACTACTCAGTCTTGCAAGATGTGTGTTCATTCACGGTACTCAGGAGAGTGCCCAACTTCATTATGATAATGTTATAACTCAAAGCATAATTTGTATCTGAGCATTTTTTTGTGAATAGTTATAATATTTACTTATTCACTTCAGTGGCTTTGTTTATGGAGAGGAGAGAAGAGAATACCAGAAATTAGAAGATTTATCATTCTGCACCTGGAAGAGTGATTGTGCATGACTTCTCCTGTGCTCTCTTCCCTTGCAAATATGTGTGCCTGTTTGTCAAAGCTGGCACTTGTGGTCTTTTGGCCAGTCAGTTCAATGCTTAGTTCAGAGGCATGTTTTCTTTCTCCAAAGTTGTCAAAAGAACTTGTGGTAGTCAGTGATCTACATCTGTATCTCAGTCAGGTTCTGGATGGACAGCCCAGAGAAAACAAGCCATTGGGAAGAGCTCTGCTGAACTCAGAAAGCTTTGGATCAAGTCTTCAGTGAGTGGATAGCAAGAAAAGAGAAATGACATCTTAGTTCTAATTTTGAGTGAAGAAAGCAGGTTATTAGGTCATGACAGTCAGCTATCTAATGGGAATTGCTCTTTCAAGCTTTCTGGAGTTCCATATAGCTTTTTATCTAGGAGGCATGCACAATTCATGAGCAGCTGAAACAAATGAAGACAAAATTTAACAGACAAATTTTAACAAATGAAATAGAGAAGACATCAAAATATAAAAGACTATAATGCAGTAATAACTGAAAAACAATAAAATAACAATATAATAGCAGAGGCAGCCATTCCCTGCTATTAATCGTGGCTCTAGTTTTGAATATTAATAAACCCAAATAGCTACATTTGTTAATTCAGACTCTGCCTTTTAGAAAGGGATTTCTGTCATCAAAGACAAAATCAGTTTTCAGCTGTAACTCCTTTGTTAGTCTGGGAAGCTATCTCAGTCCACTTTCAGTCTTTCATATGTTTTACCAGCTTGATGAGATGTGACTGACAGCTCCTGTCTGAGATTGTAGGGTGGGATCAGTGAGATCAATGAACCTCGCTTCAGGGTTCCTGAATTCTACCCAGTGGTTGTGAAACATCTATGGATTTGCCAGAATTGGCTTATAAATGTGGTAGTAGAGGAGGAAAGAGGAAAAGAACAGGCTGTTAAAATCTGAGCTTTCAAAAAACATCCCATCACAGCAGAGGGAGGGAGGGAGGAAGGGAATGGGACTGTGGATTTTGAGAACCACCATATAGATTGCTGCAGAGCTCAGAGTCCTCTGGGAGATATGACGGCCAAACAAATTGCCCCACTTTAGGAGAGGCCAAATGTGTCAGAGGCCTGAGTCAGTGTGCATCTGTGGGGAGCAGCTCAGGTAAGCAGGAGTCTACTTTAGGCTGTGCCTAAAATGTGTTTGTGGTAAATGATACCAGAACCGTGGGAAATAAAACAGCAAGGCTCCATAGACAACCCAGTTCTGCATGCATATCAAGCTCTGAATTTTGGTAGATTCAAAACCAGCCCACCCCATCCCATTGCCTGCTATAGGTAGACAAGGTTCCTATTTATGGTTAGAGGCCCATTTAACTTATAATTTGATGGGCATCAATAGGTTCCTTGGATCAGAACTCTTTCAGGTCAAAAAGTGGGCCTTTACAGCTGTGAAGTAAATAAAAGTCTAAAGAAAAACCATGAGCTGAAAGCAATCTTTCTGACCCTCCAGAGAACTGAAACAATTGTAGTGAAATGTGTCAAGTGCTACATCCATCTCAATAGACCAGAACTGCAACCTAATAATGAACATTTAAATCTCTGCAACTGTAAGCCAACCACTTCAACGGGAAAGTCTCATTTATCTCCCGGCAAAAATTTCCCAGATCCTAAACCCTCCATTTCTTTCCCCAAACAACTGCTCCAATTCAGCTGTTAAATATTAAAACAGAGATCTGTAGGGAGCTGCCTGTCGAAAATGTGGGGACAGAGAAAAGCAGGAGTAATCGAACGGGGACACTGTGCTGCGAGCTGAACACCCCAGGCAATGAGCATTGCCTGATGTCTCTGCCAGCCAATGACAGCTGGCGGGTGCTGTGAGAAGGCCTGTTCCTGCTGGAGTCATCTGAATTTACTGTACGGGCTTTGTACACAGCTTTTGATTTTTGTCTTCTTGACAAGCTGGATGTGTCAGGAATATCCCTAGTGAAAGACACATGAAGGTTTGAGTGTTTACTTTGCAAACTATTACATGCAAACTATGACTATTTTTTTCCAAAGTAAATTTGGTTTTTTTAAGTATTTTCCTCCCTCATAAATAAACAATAAATTTGTTGTTATCATTCACATTGTTTCCCCCAAACAAGGGATCCTAAAGCAGGATCTAAACATTAACATTAGCATATAACATGGTACAATATCCTGCTGTGAAAGCATAGCCAACCACAGAAACATTTCAGGGCCTGACCCCTCAGTCTTGATTCACAGGGGCTATCCTTTCTCACACAAGTAATCCCATTCAGTTGACAAAATGATACCAGTTTAATACTAAATATTTGCTGCTTCTTATTTTTTTTTTAATGTAAAATCTTGCTTTATTGGTGTTTTCACAGGTACTACTTCAGGAAATGGAGCAAAGCAAAAATGTCACATTTTGGACTTTTTTATAAGTATTTATTTTTGTAACGCTGTTCTGCTGACGCTTTCTTGATTTATGCTGTAACTTAGATATAAATGTAGCAGTGCTGAAGCAGTACAGTACAGGACAAGTGATCAACAAAGCCTGGCAGTATTTTAACATATATTTCGCACTGTGAAATATGATAGTGTTAGCATGGAAGACTGCGTCCTGAAAATATTTTCTGAATATCTCTTGACTCTTTCATGTTTTAACAACTGGTATGCTATTAAATATTTTCTTAAGAATATTTTCTTAACATTCTATATTCTGTATTAATATTCTATATAGGAATATTCTTAAAAATATTTTCTTAAGCCTCTCTTAGCTTTAGGTAGAGAAACACAAGGGGGCACTTTAGTCCATTTATTTATTCAAGCTGGTATCAGGGAGAACCCTCTCCACTACTCTGGCCCCTTAAAGAGTTAAGCCAATGAAAAGGCATTTTTAGCACTTTTCTTTCTTGCCTAACAGAACAAAACCACAGAGCGTTTGTAAAACCACCAGAGGTGGTGAACTAGGCAAGGGAATGAAAAGCGAGAGGATCAGGAAGAAAATGCATGCTGTGCCTTGGGGATGGAAGTTGCCTCTGGTGATCATGCCTATTTGAGCTGCAGTCTGAAACACTGGGATTAAGCACTGATAGTTATAGGCAACATGTAGAAAACAACTTAGAAAAGGGTTTAGAAAATCATGTTGCTGATTAGGTGACTTGCTTCCCTTTAGGTCAAAATCAGGCTGGGAATACTAAACTTCTGGAAATGTGAGCACATGAAGTGTAAAATCAAGGCTTTTTTTAGATCTTTTTAATAAAACTTAGGCATAAAGTTGAAGCTGGAGGTCCAGTAGCAGTCAGTCTGCAGTGGAAGTTCTCCTTACCTTCTGAATTGGACAGTGATTATGAAAATGGGGTTATTTTAGTGAGTGTAGCTATATTCAGCTGCAGAACACCTGCTATATTCGTCAGTTAATGCATAAAGATAAAAAAAAAGCCCTGGGACAGGGTGCAAGGATAATGTCAGGAAGCTGTTGCCTCAGGCACCAAGATTTTCATTTTGCTGCCTGTAATCAGATACTGTCAGCAGCACCGCACAGCCAGAAAATTCCTTTAACCCTCCAGCAAGCTTTATGATGTATGTTGTTCTTCAAAGCAGCGGGTTTCACATCTTTTCATTTTTTCTCTTTCTCATCCTCATTTTCAGCCTTTATTATTCTGGAGCAAAAAGAGATGTTCCAGGCTTCCTGAGGTTCTGTTGTCCTTCATTATGCTTCTGTATTGTGAGGAACGTTTTGCTGATAACAATATTCCCAAGGCCCCAATTCTTTCACTATCTCACTACAAAAACATGAGTTTCAAGTTAGTAGCTGAGCAGACTTGTATCAAGTATTTAGTTGTATAGCTACCTGCCACAATGTGTTGCATGCCTTATTAGGCAATGCTAATGAAAGGTTATGTCATCTATCTCCAACACCCCTGTGCTCCTGCCTCCCACAGTTTGGGTGCATTTCTCTCTGGATAATAGCACTCACTCTTTGTAGATTAATTACTGTTTCTGAATTTGATTAGATTTATTCACAAGGAAGCACTGAGCATTTGTAGAAGAATTTCATCATTTTCTGGCTGCTCCTCAAGACCTACCACCCTGCCAAAAGATTCTTTTGAGGACCAGAAAGGAAGACAACTTGACAGGAGCTCAAAGGAACTGGAGGCTAAACTGCATAGGATGCAATGGATTGCCTCTCATCAGTTCTCATTGGTATTGGTATTTGCATGACAATGGGTGAACAAATTTGAAAGTGGTATAACACATGCTCTTACTAGTTCAGATTCCCTAAAAATCCACTTACCTAATTCATTGGACATGTGTATGATGTATCTTGAACATGAGTCAATCCATTGACAAGCTTGTTTCCTTAGTTCAAGCTGTAGAGACATATGAAGGGACTGTTTGAATGATAAAGGTTACCAGTTCAATTCCCAGTGTCAGCTGGGTTGAAGATACATCATATATCACAGCAGCAATATGACATGTAGTGTATTTAATTGAAGAATCTCTTGAATACTAAGCAGTGCATAGTAAAGTCAAAGGGAACTATAAACCAAAGTAAAAAGACCTAATTTATTCCTCATTACACAGCAATTCTAAATACAAGCATATATGCAAGGCACCAAGGAATATATTTCTTACAGCTGAAAGATTCAGAGATGAGTTGTTATTAATTTTTTTGAACATTAAACCATCTCTCTATATATAATTATGAACATCTGTAGAAAAAATGCTAAATTACAAAAGTGCAAAATTTCTTAGGCACAATATTGAACTGAGAAATTCTTTTTAGCCTGTGAGATTCAGTCTAGTTTTATTTATATTGTTTATGATGTGGCCAAGACAAAGTTTGTAATGGAACCCTGCTCAGATGATAAATTCACACCTGGAAGGGAATAACATTTAAACCTGTGTTATTGAAATCGATTAGAGTGCCCATGGTACACAGGGTGTTTTTTGAAGCATGCTGCACTTGGCTGAGAATCTTTTGTTAGTGCTGGTAAGCTAATTGGAGCTGAGTTGCCAAAGGCCAGCGTGAGACAGGGGCATGACCCTTAGCTTTGAAGTTACAGGCAGGGTGGTGTATGTTACTATGACACATCTCAGTGTTCAGTTAGGGTGAAAACTAGCTAGCATACGAAAAATACTGTTAAGCTATTGTATCTATAATACAGGCATATACACTGTATGTATATTACAGACAGATAGAAAGAAAGTATGGTGATGCATATATATGCTATATATAACACAATATTTTAGCTGTTGTGCCATTGTGCTATTTTGGTGTCAGACAAAAAACCTACAAAACTAAAAACATTTTGGAAAGTGATCTTCTGGGTGTTAACGGCCCTTGTAATGGAATACGTTCATTTGGCTTACGGATCACCTCAATCATCTCTGCACAACTATAGGGGAATAAGTGAAGATGTGAATCTAAGAAGATACTGTCATAGCAGGGTGTATACGAGTATTGTGTTAACAGCAGACATGTGCCTGAATGTGTTCACATTTTCATGCTGGTAAGAATGGCTGGTACGTATTAGCTATTAAAATTTGCTTAATTTGTGTTGCAAAATAAAGTATAACATATTAAATGGGAAAAAGGTCTAATCTTTGTTCATTATGAAAGTGTATGTTGAAGAGTTTATGAATGGAACTATAAATTGAATCATTGGTAAATCTTTTGTATTTAGGTAAAGCCTGCTTTCCATATTCCTTTGGAAAGTGGATGGGATTGCTTTTATCCATCCTTTACAAGAAGATGGGCCTGTCATTCATTCAGCTCATTCATGCTTTGAGATCTAACAGACTCATGAGGGATTTGCAGGTGATCAGGGCAGTGCTTGCTGATGCCTATGTTTGCAGTCCATGATGACTTGCGCTTTGCTGTGCCTCTGCTGCACTATCAGCTGAACTCTTTCTGGCCTTTCCCTGTCTTGCACCCAGGATTTTCACAGCTACCCTGCAGGTCAGGAGAATTTGAGGCCATTATATTGTTTGCATCGCTGTGCTAACACAGTTACATAGGTGGGCAGGGAACATGCCACAGATACCCCTGTTTTGTCTTGTGCTTCTCTCTGGCTTGTTCTTGCTTGCACTTTCCAGTAGTCACAAACCTGGAGGTTCATGGCCAGCAGACTTGAAATTCAAGAGAAAGCTGAAGGGTAGCAAAAAGGCCAGAAGGCAGCAGGGCCAGTAATTGCAAAAACCTAATTTATTTCTTTGACTCTGTCACCAGCTAGCTGTGTAACCTTGAGGAGGTTGTTTTTATCACTTAGCCTCTGAGAAAAAAAATGAAGAGGACTGCAGAATGGCTAGCTCAAGAGATGCGATAGCATGAGCCCTTGTGCAGAGGCAGCGTGATTGTTATCGCCAAACTCTTTGGGTAGCACAGATGCCCCCATCGATTGCTGGAGTCAGGAGTGGGAAACGATGGGCTCAGAGCAGGGCTGATGATGATTAATTGCAGCTTGCAGCAGTGCAACCCTGTGCCCCACAACATGGTGACCTGCAGTGGACAGCTTCCTGTGGCGGATGGCTTCCCTTGCTGGCAAGGAGATGGAGCGGCAGGCTTACAGGCATGAGGGGTGCTGCACTTAATTACGTCCAGGCCAATTGCCACAAAGTAATAGGATTAAAAAGCAAACCCATTGATGAGTTCTGGTACTCAAACAACTATGTCACACCACATCTGAGAGTTATCTGACTTGACAGAAGTGCCAGAGGTAACAAGCTGAGGATTTTTGCAAACATTTTCTTCCTTTGTCTTGCTAGTTAACATACAAACCTCTACAAGCTGCAGTAGCATGGTGTTGTGCTGCTATGTTGTAATTTCACCAAGGTGTCCTTGAGCACAGACGAATATTAAGACAGGCATTGCTTTTCCCGAGTAGTCTCCCTGCAAGACCTGATGAGCAGAGGGCTTGCCTCTGCTTGGCCCCACAGCCGTGCCCTGGCTCTGTGACCCTTTGGAGATGACATGGCAGTGAGAGGAGAGGTTTGGCTGCTCTGGAGAAAAGCTGTACCCTTAGGAGCTTGGCACACTCATTTAGGATTCCGTAGAAGATGGTGTTTGGGTGGAAAGATAAGCTGACACTGCCATTAGCTTTCAGCTAACAAAATCAAGGTGCTTGTAAATTACCTTCTCAGCAGCGAGGCTACATGAATGCATTCAAGTACCAGTACATTTGAGCTACACTTTTTTTTTAAACACAGAGGAGGGTTTTAAAGACCTCCACATGGAGGTCTTTCTCCGTACCCTGGGAAAGCCATCCAGGCTGTCTTGGCCACCCAGGCTGAGGAGGGCAACCCTGCGCCTGGACTTCCCCTCTGGGTCAGGGCAGAGGGGGCCTGCAGGGCTGAGGGAAGTTTAACGCCAAATTGTAAAGGTTTTTAACAGGCTCGTGGTCTTGGCTGGCAGGCGGCGTTTGGTGTGATTGGGTGGGGGCAGCAGGGAAAAGCTGTTGGTGTGGGGGAAACTAAGGGGAATGGGCGTGCTGGGGCAGCACGCTTTCCCAAACCTCTGGGAGGGGAGGCAGGGAAAAAAAAGCAGCGCTTCCCCTGTGGAGAGGGAACAGCTACTTCAGCCATCGCCACCAGACAGGGTCAGCTGCCTTGAGTCATTTTGCCGGTTAATGAGCTGTTAATGAAGTCTGTCAAATGCAGACCTTTCCTCTCAAAAAAAAAAAACCCAACCAAAGGAAAACAAGGCAAAGAAGTATACCTGCTTTGTGAAGGAAGCCCTGCAGGTTAGGGGAAGTTGTGCAGGGAGAAAGAAGCATGCTGACTGTTTTGCAGTCACCTTGGCATGTGAGGAAGCACTATGAAAGCTGCAAGAACCAGGCAGTTGAATGGTCAGGGCATCAAAACTGTAGACTGAATATGAAATTGTGTCATGTTTGTAGAGAGAATCAGCTTTCCAGAGGCATATGGGTGATGATGTCCTGTGGTTCCCAGTGATGTAGGAGAAGTTGGTGTCTAACTTCACAGCATCACTCAGAAATTCAGAATAATAGATATTTTCCTTCTCTGTTTGTGGTTTCTCCCACATAATCTCCCTAATCTCTCTCCTTTTTTCTGTGTCCCTGGTAGGTAGGATTGCATATAGAACAGCACTTTACAAAACTTAAGTAATCATTTCTTCAAAGCACTGCTGAGAAGGAGTGTAATACAAAGCAGACACCATAGCTTTTCCTGAAAGGGCTGGGGACCTTTGCTGGTTATTAACTCCACATGCTTGCTGCTTTGCTGTCAGTGGGATGCTGCAGTGGCTACCTGGGCAATACTGTCCTATCAGGTCATCTGGGAGCCTGCAGAGCTTTGATGGGGCTTTGTTAGTGCTAAGCAGAGTAGCAGGTGGGGAACCACTGCATTTTATTGCTATGCTAATTGTTACTTTTTAAGAGAACACCTTTTGAAAATTAAAATTCTTAAATGGGTTTTGAATTTTGTCAGGACTGCTATTACCTTCTGCGTTAATCGAGTACTAACTGATTCTGAATAATATGCTTGTTGACATTTATCTGCTGACTGGCAGGGCTAGAAATGTACAGGTTTTTGGCAGGTTAATACCTGGGCACTTGTGAATAAACCACAGGCTTCCCACCTGCTGCTAGATGTCTTGTTCCAAAGGGCTATTTTTCACCGATGTACCACTGAACAATGTGGATGGCAGTACTTGGGTATTAAAATAAACTCTCATTTGAATAATCAGTATCCTATTCAACTTGTGCAGCACAGACAGTGAAGGTATAGCAATCCAGCTTGCAAAAACCTGGATGACCAACAACTGAAATGGGAACAGACCAGATATACAAGCACCACTTTCATGCAGAGGCCCTGCTGCATAATACATGCTTCAAACATACTACCCTGAGGAAAACATAAGATGTGGGGTGGAAAGGTGCTGTACTGCTGCATTCGGGCTCACAGACTGCTGTACATGCAGACTTCTACTCAGAAGGGCTTCTGTGGATTTTTCTAGATGTGATTAACCGCTAGGACTCACTAAGTCCCAAGTAATTGTCTTGGCTGATTGTTATGGCAGTGCTTTTCTTCACAGATAAAGTCCTCCATAAGTAAGCTACATAGATACTCCAGGTCTTATGACTGTGGGGTTCCTGGTCTCGGTGTTTTCTCAATCTCCTTGAACTTTTGTTTATAGAGACTATCAGTTACTTTTTGTGATTCTTGTATGTCACTTACATTCCCAGGGCTGTCTGTGTTTTTCTGGGTCACTTCCATAGGGATTGCAAAGAGCTGTTCAGTGCCAATGAAGAATTAGGTTCTTGTTAAGAACCTAATGTGGTTAACTTTCATATAGAAGACTGCTTATTTTGTGTATTCAACATGAGTAGTTGCAACATAATCACATATTGCAACTGGCAAGGAATGATTTGGGAGACCTTCCTGTAAATGAAGAAAAAATGGTATAAAAGTCATGACACTACAGGATCTGCCAGGCCAGCCTTTACAGAGTCTGCTTTGCCTTTCCCAAAGCTCCTCAGGATCCCACAGTCTCCATGTCAAGTACAGAGGTCAGACCTGAAGACTCTTCTCACCTCACTGTAGGTAAGGGCACATAGATTTTAAAACACAAACAATAAGTGCTAGTCAAAGTGTAGCATATGAAGTAACATTCTGCCAGTGCAGCTATGTGCTCAAAGAAATTTTCTTCATTATGATTTCCCTTTGAGAATGAAATTGCAGCCAAGTTACCCTGATACAGGTAAGTGACTCTTGTGTTTCTCCCATGGGTGCTGAGTGGTGGGGAAGCACGCTTTTGGCAGGTTCAGAAGAAGCCCAGCCTGTGACTTCAGACCTCTGAGACCTTGACCTTTCTCCTAAGTTGGCTGAATGTTTGCATGATTCCAGGGTTGGCAAGTTTGCTTGGCAAGTTATCTCTAACAGGTTTGTGACTGTGGAACAGATACTGGCTTGGGTGATCTCCTTGGTCTGACATGATCTCTGTGTTAGTACCATGCTAGGCACACACTTAGGCTTGCTATTTCCCTGGGAGAAAAAAAACCCTCCACAAACAGAACGTGATGCCTCTGCCCATAACTTTTCAGCTATCCACTTTAGTAACTATTTTTTCCAGTCTCTGTGAGTAACTGTAGCGAGTACTGGATATTCTATACCAACTGCCTCCTGACCCTACAGACGGCAGCAACCCTGTCCTGTAGTATGACTGATACAAATGCACAGACTTCTAGGAAAGCTTGATGATCTGCATCTCCTGTTACAATCTGCTTTGGGGTTTACTCTTGCAGGAATACTTGGGAGTCATGAAGACTGGCTGACTCATCTCCCCAGCTATGGTTGTAATTTTCCATTTACACAGGGCTAGTGCACAGAAAGTGCTGGAAAATTCCAATTGTCTGTCTCTTGAGCAAGGTCAAAGCCTGACTGGATGCCACAGACAGAAACCATAATGCAAACCTAACATACACAGTCTATTGTGAGTCAGTTGTGTGCACATCACTGCTTCCAATCAAAATGCTTAGGGTCGATAAGTCTAATGACAACGGACTAAAGGCAGCCTAGATAGTATCTTGAAGTTGCCATCAGTTGCTCTGTTGTCAGTAGCTGAGCTGATAGCATCCATTTTAGAAAACTTTATCACCAAACTCTGGATGCCATTAAAATCTCATGTTATTATATAAAGGGCCATGCTCTGCTCTGTCTTTTGGCAGTGATGAGCAACTCTCATTCTCCAGCTGCATAGTCTTTTAGCAAATTGAGATCTCCTTCTAATTTATCTGAATATTCAGACCTCAGAATAGCACAGAGACAGCACTTCTGAGGATAACTAATGATATTTTACAAAATCCAAATTCTGGCCATCCACCAGCATTCATTTTGCTAAATCAAAGTGCAATGTTCCTTTGTGAGCTGATACTAAAGCTGAATGCAATTAGAGGCATGCTGAATAGTCTACCAAAAATCAAGATCTCTCTTGACTCTGGAAATATTTCTGGCTCATACTAAGAGGAGAAAAATAAAACCTTAACTCCTGTTCCCATGTCCAAACTTACTGTCAGCATTACAAATTATAGTGGGATAAATAGAGTGTGAACGTATGTCCTGTCAAACCCTGCAATACAGAATCACCCTTACTTAATGATAAAACAAAGCAGTTTTTTCTATTTGTCACTGGGGGGGAACCAATTGGAAACTGTCTAGTGTCTACCACCATATGGGACTGCGCATACAGCTATGTCAAACAGCTGCTAAACAGTAATTTATTCAATGTCTGTACACTGTATTTCTTGCTTTTGGAAAGGGAAATGAATGTGTCTGTAAGACACATAGCCTGATAGCCTGAGCACTAGCACACTGTAAAATAGGGGTTCCCAATTTTTTTTCCTTAGGTACCACATACAGCAGCAACTGTGGTCATACATGTAGCCCACCATTCACTGAATTTTCAGCTTGGGTGTGTGTGAAGCCTCTGCTACTCTGGAGTGATTTATATACTGCGGTCTGACAACTCATTTCACACACTGCATGTCCTGGTAGTCTTCCTTCACCACATGCACAAAAAAAAAGATCAGATGGGAGAATTGTTCAAATATAGACTATAACGGATATTATTAATCAGCTAAATTTTGATTTGCAAATGTAGTCCTTATCAGCAGGGAAGTTTTAAATGCAGTTTCTGGTGAGTTGGAAAGTTTCACCCAACAGCTGTCTGTGATTTCTGTAGATCTGAATGTTCTCTCTCAAACCTGATTGCTGCATAATTACAGTGGCAATGACAGCCTCACTGCCTTATTTTTCTTCCCCGCAAAACTGCCCTTTAAAGAAAGATTTCTTTATGTGTGACCGTTTTGGCCATATAAGCAAATATGCTTTTCTGTCCTAAGTTTTGGTAGGAATGTTGGAATCTCCTATTAATTTCCTTGTAAGAAGATTGATTGCTGACATTTGCTACCCAGTGGCTCCCCATAAACAGCCTGAGGATCATAGGTTTACCTTGTTGTTTGGGAATCTCTTTTGGATGAACAAATTTGCAAAACCCAGAGTCTTGCAGGTTACTTCTCACAGAAGGAAAATTTGGTGATTCAGTTAGGCAGTCTTTACATTTCTGCTCTTTACAAGCATGCACACAGTCCTGTCTGCTAGAACACAGGAAGAATCAAATACCCAAAGCTCCAGCTCTGCTTCCAAAGTTTTGCTAGCTGAAAGCCTGACTCAAAAGTGTGCTTAATGCTCTTGCCCTAGCAGAGACTCAAGTGTCTTTTCCCCATTTGCTTCTGAACTCTCTTTCTCAGACTGTCTCATACACATCTATAAGGAAAAGAAATCCAGAAAGCCATTTTTCCTATGAAATGTAAATTTTCAGTCAGACTCAGGTGTCCGTGTTTTGGCCAGGCACATGCACTCTGTGATTTAGCTGCTGAAGAATGGACAACAGCCATGGAAAAAAGCCTCCCTAACACCACGGAGGTTAAGCAATGCTATCTCTACCAGTGGGAGTTGGCTAATGCAGGTCTTAACTCCAGTGTTGTTTATTTCCAGCTTTCTCCCTGATTGGCTGAGAATGGCTGCAGGCCCCAGGAAGGAGATCTGTTTGTTCAGGGGAAGGAAGCATCCGATGCATAGAAATCCTCAGTGTTTGCAAGAAATATGTTAAGGAAGTGGGAGGTCTGATGGCTGCTCTGGTTCCCAGTCTTTACCTCTTTGTTGTCAGTCTTAGGTGACAACAGAGAATCTCACCTGGATCTGACTCTCCAGGTGATTCTGTATTTAAGCAGACCTTCAGCAGGACATCTCAGCAAGTGAAAAAGAAAAAAATAATTATTTTGAATCCTCCAGAAAACCTAGAGTCTCCTTCCGACCCCACCTGCTCAGCCATTTGAGGTTCTCCAGTGTGTATGGTTAGCTTTCTAGTTGCAATGGACCTGAACAAACCTCATAGCAGGATAACAATGCTTCAAGTGCTGAAACTCAGAATAGGTAAAAACTTTGTGAGATATATTCACCTGATTCGTGTCAGTATAAAAACATGCTAGGGCCGCATGGTGATGTATATAGTTCTTGCT
>JAOBAS010000072.1:21814842-21831483 GCA_025311575.1 Elanoides forficatus
GGGTGGAATGAATGAGCAGCTTCATGGTGCTTTGTTACCAGCTGGGCTTAAACCACGACATGCAGCCAAACCAGAAGTGTTTGTCACACGTATTTGGACAGACTACACTGAAATCAGCCATTCAACTCAGAAGTTAGCAGGGACATACATGGGTACACACATGCACAGAGGAGGTGAGTGAAAAAGAAGCAACTCAAAGAAGGGCAAAACCAGGATAATCTTTTCAACCTTGCTACTTGCCAGATGCAGTAGACATCTAGCCAAGTCATTAGTGTAAGGTGGGGTTAGTGCAGTGGAAGGTCTGCATCAAGTCTATGTGTTTCTACAGCTTGCATTGCTGCCTTATTTACTTAGATTTTCTAGACCCATCCTACCAGAATAGTTCAATACAAGCACTGAGAAGGACTAACTGGCTGTCCTATAAAGCTAAATTACGGACTTCTCTGGGCATATGACTATGTGCAAAGACTAAGCTGGTGCTTGCAGTTTTGGATTCAAAGAATTCTACATTGTAATCTAAAATATCTTTTAGTTTTGATTATTGTTATAACGAGGTTAATGAAATGAAAGGGGAGACACCCATCAACTAAAAAAAAAAAAGCCTAAGAAAAATTAAATATACAACACTTCAGTCATCCTCTAGTGACTAATCTGCTTGTTTCATTGAATTGTCACCAACAGGGACATTATTATTCTTCCTTGTGCATGTCACATGTTTTAGCAATTTAGGTGACTCATCCTGAGGAAATAGAGCAAGAGACATCTATCTAACTTTATATTCAGCCATAGGTGGAAGCCAGTTAGGTTTTCTAATTTAAAATGCAGCTAAAGAGAAATCACATTTGCAACTGTCCTTGAAGGGGGTTGGGGGATGATTAATCTAACTAAGAATACAACTCACTTATTGAGATAATGGAAAAAGTTTGGGATAATGAATGTGAGAAATCACTGGATCCCAGCAAGGGGCAGAATGTCCTCAATTTAACTTGACTTCAGTTAAGTGAAGAACACATGGTTTTCATAGAGGTTTGACTCCTAACTGGGGAAAAGGTAGAGAATTTGTGTCAGATCTAGTGTCTCATGGTGCAATACACCAGAACTGCTGAATATTATTATTGGTGTCTAAAATGACACCTTGCTACTGGTGTTTTAAGTATCAGTTAAAATAGCAAAGTAATTTGTAATTTCCTAGTAATCATCTTGTCACTGGGTTGTTAGCTTAGCAGGAATAGGTTCTTCTGGGGTGCCTTATGCCCAGTCTATTTGTAGGTATGTTTATTTAGGAATGATGTAATATTTTTTTTTCCAGTTTGTTCAGCCCTGCTGCTAAACAAGAGCTGATCATCAGATCAGACCCCCTGGAATCTCTGGGCACTCCTGATAAATATATAAATGTCTGTCACATGCATATGCCTACATGAGGTACACTGGTCCTCTGATGGTATCTGATGTCCTTGATTGTGCATTTGTAAAAGCACATTTCTTTTGCCCTTCTCCCTTGCCCTTTAAGACCTATGAAAATCTTTAGGCAATGGGTGGTTTGGGTGGAACAATGAACTGAGAGTCATTGCATTTCCCCACCACTTGCCTGCTGATTAAATTTCAAAACTTGAGTTTATTGTTGTTAATCCCTATCTCTTCCCCTTCCTGCTTTTTGGGCCATAGCCTTTGTGAACAAAATGTGGACAAGTGAGAAAAATTCCAACAGACTGAGAAGGATGAGCACCTTCTGCATCTCAGGACAGCACCTGAGCAGAAGATACAGCCCAGACTGCTCATCAGAAACCAGAGAATTGTACTCAAGGAAAGCAGAAATCTGCCTAGATATTACATACTAAACCAGTATGTTTCAACTATAGTATTAGCAGATAAAAATATCTTGTCAATGGACATGTCCTCAACAGCTGCCTTTTGGTATCAGTGAGGACTGGAGCGGAACATCTTAATTCTTTTGGAGACAGGAAAGAATCAATGTTTTGAAAAGAAACTAATAGTAGTTGGTGAAAACTGCTTTTGCAGGAGATCTGTAAAAAATAGTAAATACTACTATCAAAGCTGAAAAATAATTGTAAAAAATAATTCTTTGGGTACTTTGACCTAATATTCAAATGCATATCACAATACTGGATGAAAGAGAAAAGAACTGCGTGAGAAGTGACACATTACTGCCTATTACCTACTGTATCTTAATTAGATTAAGTTTCCTGCTCTTTCAGGAGTTTAGTGTAAGCTATTATAACACTGAGAAGACTTCTCACATCTTTTCGTCTTGTGTTTCCCCGTCTTGTTCTAAGCATTAGTCAAATGAGCTTGTGATTTAATAATGAGGTACGGAACCAGTAAGAAAGATTTGCTTCAGTGTTTTGATTTTTTTCTTCCATAAAGTCATGGGTTTTACACTTTGGTTATTGCTTAGTTGTATAAATAATGTCAGATGGATATTATAATCCCTGTGCAAACTTGTGACCATGTCTGGTGTAATATCTGCCTTCTTATATTTCTTTATCTTCTGTAGCCCACAATGCAATTGCTTTTTACCATCACGTGCAGTTAAGTAGTGCTGTGCCTGCTGCTGCTACAATAAGTGTTTCCCAACAGGACACTACTTTATGATTATGCTTACAGACCTAGACAACGCTGCTTTCAAGGAGTGTTTGATGGCAGAGAACAGTATGTGTAGAAGACTGGGTCTGAATAGTACACTGTCTTGGCTCTATCTGTTTAGGCATAGATACAGAATTGTTGTCAGAAGTGAGTTACCATCTGAGGTATGTAAAACTGGAAGCTAAACACGTTACAAAACAAACAAAAGCTGGAAGTAAAACAGCAACGCTATCACAACACCAGCTCTCTACCCAAGCCAACTGACATAAAGAGAGAAGTGTTAGCCACTGAGTTGTCTTCAGATCACAATAGGAAAGTAAGAAAACTCCAAAATTATAAGAAGTCTGCATGAAAATGGAAGACAAAATAATCAAAGCTACTTGGCTAATGTTGCCAATGTTGTGAAAATCTGATGTGTTGCAGCTGACCTGAAGATGCTAGGTTTCTATAATTTTTCTTCTTTTGAAATTCTAGAATTTTTCTTCCAGTCCAACAAGCACAAACTAGCTTATTCAAAAGTAATCTTGTGTTAAACAAGCTTTAATTATAAATGGCAGGCTATCACACTTTACAACAAGAAATCTAAACAAACTTGTCATAGATTACAAATTAAGATAATATTTGAATATTGAAGACTATCTGAACACTACAAAAAATGGTGAGACATATGCAGAACTAATGAAAAGCATGAAAAGGATAGTATGTGTGCAGAAGGCATAAGGACTTTAACAGCCACAAAAGGCTTCACAAACATTATGCCAAACGTGATAAAACAAACAGTTTGCAAAGCCCAAGGGGAGTACTTGGTGCAAAATAAAACAGCATCACTCCCTAAGTGGACAGAAACTCTTGTTTTCAGAAAATGAAAACCCAGCAAGCAAACTTTTGATGGTGGTGATACTTGGTTAGGACAAGTGGCTAATATAATAGACACATAAGCAAAAACTGAAATGCATCAAAAAAGGTGTCTATCTGTTGCTAGATGCAACACTGGTACTCTGCAGGCTGATTTGAATCTAATGGTGCAACCATTGCTTAAAAGGAAGGAGGGAAGAAGAGCTCACTAAACCAAACAGGAATGTAAGGTACTTATTTTACAACTAGAAGGATGTCAAACTGAAAACAAGATAGTGACGTAAGATATAGAAAAAGCCGCAGTTCTGTAGCCTCAGGCTATTACTGAAAATCACTAAACAAAGTTCTCTTTCAAATGTCTGCCACTAAAAATTGCTGTCAGACCTGGCAGAAATAAAACCATCTTTAGAATTCAACACCATAAAAACTGGAAAATCAGTTAATAGACTGATGGCCACAGCCCACCCAGTTTTCAGCTAGTTTGTTTACTCACAGCGTATGAGACCATAGAGCTTGAAACAGACCAAATGCCTTACCTAGTTCCTCATGAAGTCAGTTAGGCAGGTAGCCCATACCAAGTTCAGTATCACTGGCAACACTTGAACTTGCTACTGTCCTTGGTATGTCTGTATTGATACTGCATAGATACAGCTTTACACTGCATAAAGAAAGCTACAATGTTACTGTGATGCTGTGTTCACAAACAAACAGGTAGATGCAGTAGAGGACAAGAGATTGTGGCAGTCATTTAATAAATGGGAAAAAGAAAGTTTAGGAATGGAACCAAAGTAAAATTTATTTATACCTCTTTTTTTTTTCATCCACAAGGAGCAGAAAAGTCAATTGAGATATAATGAATGACAGATTTTGTTTAAAAACAAGAAAAAGATAAAGGTGTTTTTTTTATTATTCTATTCAATGTTTCATTCTGCTGTAGGACTGTGGGTATTTCTCTTCTGAAGTAAAGGTTCAAAATGAACCATTGCTTTAAAACTCAAAATGTTTTGATTTCAGGATGTTTTCATTTCAGTCTGAAAACAGTGTCTTAATTGCACTGTACATACATTTCTCAGAAGAAAATAGTACTGACCCAAAATTTTCACACTGCTCTAATAATAATAGAGGATGTGAGATCCTGATTAGAATTAAGGGAATATTTGGTGAGAAAGAATGGTGTACAAAGAAAAAGTGCCCCCAGATCCACCCTCCTAGTGTTCATCTTGTTCTAAGAGCTCTTTAGACATACAGTGCTAGCTGTATAGTTCTGTTGTTTCACTTGTGTTAATGGCCGGAGTGCCTATATGTGTCTGTGGCCTGTAGTCTGCTGCTTGCTCTGCTATAGGTGGCTACTCTGACAGGACAGAGGCCAGATATGCCACTCCCGGCTGTCTCTGCACCCCTGTAGGCAATTGTCCTATACCTGGGGGTGTTCATCCCCAAATTCCCAGGGAAACATAATGCACATAGAGATAGAAAGGAATGCTTAGAAACCAGCATCTGTTATTACCTCTTCTCATCTGGAGGGGCACTTTTGTCTCATTTTAGGGAGGCTATAGCTCCTTCACTGTCATATTGTGGCAACCACCCATTCTTCTAAATTATCTGACAGAGAGCAAAGGTGTCCTGCTCAGTTCCCAGACTTGTCCAGGGTCTTTTTCATCTCAATAGCTGTTTTGCACATCAGCCTTCAGCTGTGACATGCTTCTGGCTTGTTCAAGCACTAAATCTTACTAATAAGTGTGCACAGTCAAAAAGTAGATCTCTAATCCAGTTACATGGAGATGCATGATATGGTTTGTTGGGATGAGGATTGCCCCCTTAGGCTGTACATTAAAAAGTTTGATGTGTTCTGTTTCTGCTAGGCTGGGAAAATAATCTCTGTTGCAGCTCTTGTAAGCACTTAGCTAGTGACCTACTGGTAACAAAAAGGTTCTTGTGTCCAGGTTCAAATACTGCAGCATACAGGAGATAAACAAAACTCTAACTCACCCAGCTCATGAGGAAACTGTAAACACTTCATAAAAATAATCTTGTCTCGGACATGGTGTCCAAGTGCTTGAATTATTTTATAATCTGGTGGTGAATTTCAGCTGTATGGATCAGGGACATACAAGTCTCAAATTAATTAATTTCATAAAAGTTTCATGAAAACTACGTAGAGGAGAAGATCATGCAGGTAATTTACTGGAAAGAAAAGGGGACTTTGGAGATTGTATCTGAGTACAACTGAAGAAATCTAGGTGGGAGTAAGTTCTATCAAAGCTCTGACAATAGGAAGACTTTCAGTTGAAACCTGTCGATCTTTAGCCACCTGAACTGATCCTTCGTGAGCCATATGCTACAGGAAACGAAAATTCATTAATTTCAATGCATATGAAAATACTTGCTTATGGAAAACAGTGAAATGCAATGCCACTACCAGCAATATGACAAAACAGTATTTGTCAGGTATTTAGAGTCTATATAAATGTTTAATAAATATTTTAATTTATACATCCATGTTCTTCCAGCCATTTATTACTTGGATTTGTAAGTGCATGTGTGTGTGTATGTGTGTAGGGAAGAAGGCTTAACATGGATGTTTAAATAGTGGATGTATTTCTTTGAATTTTCTCATGTTAAAAGAACTGGAGCCTTTATCCTTGGTCTATTGTCTAGATCTCCAGCCCTGCAATCTACAGTGTGTAGATTGTCTTGTAATCACAGTAAGCCATTGGTATGTTGTATACTTCACAACTGGAATAGGTGCAAACTGAAACCTGCTGGTGCTTATGCTAAGATTCTTGTAAAAAGCTTTCTAACTAAAGATTGCCATTTATGGAGGATCATTAGTATTAGCCTGTGTGGAATTTTGTGAAGAATGTGGGGAAGCAAGTTAATATTTACTTGCGTGATTTTATGACTCAGGAAAAAGAGATTTTGCCTTTATCACAGGAAGTTCTATGCAAAAGTCAGCTGAGCAGAGATTAAAAAAAAATGGCAAAAATTATTAGAAAAGGAATAGAGAACAAACCAGAAAACAGTGTTACTATGTAAGTACCTGGTGCATCTTATAGTTAGAGTACTATATGCAGATCTATATTCCCTTCTCTTCTCTCCTTACCTCCAGAGGATATATTAGAATTTGAAAAGATAGAGAAAGGTGGTCAGGCTTCTGTAACAAGGACAGACTACACAGACTAAGTATGTAGTCTGGCAAATATGGTTGTGAGGGGAATATGATAGAGTTTGTTAGATCACAAAAAGGATGGGAGTGGTTAAAAGCGAAAAATTATTTTACGTTCCTCTCAGTGCAAAAACTATGGGTCATTGGATAAAGCTATGAGGTAGTTGGTTTAAACAAACTAAAGAAGTACATTTTGTAAAAGCAGTGATTCAGCTATGGAACTTACTGTTGAGGGATATTGAAATACTAACATCCTAGGTGAGTTAAAAAATTATAGACTTGGATGAATCCCAAGGGTAAAGACTGTCAGAAATTGCATGAGTTTGTTGATGCCCAAAGATAGCAGTTTGACCTGGCTTTTCAAATATTTAGACTTGGACCTATCTACCAGCCTTCTCAAAATGTAATTACTTAAGGTAAAACTCAAAATTGTTCTGAAGTTTTAAAGGAAAAACTTAAGAACAAGGAATTTTTGCAAGCTAGCTAGGCAATGGATATAGTATATTAATCATTGTTCTCCCTTTCTGTTTGTACACAATGACCAGTACCAGTTCTTTTCCCCTCTTTAAGAGATTTGATGATTAAATAGCAAGTTAAAACAAAACACCAGCGAGAAAGTGGTATAAGCATATAATTTGCATCAACAGAATCTGATTTCTCTGAAGTCTGTTAAATGTATCTTTAGTAAGTGCAGTGTGGCCTTCCTATGCTCACATAGCCGAAAGTCTGAATGTCTGTGTACATTAGTCAGAAGTACTTAAAGCTTTTACTTTAAATCACATATCACACCAGATCTGAAATCCGAAAGGTAATCCACAGTTATTTGGTCATTCCCGGTTTCACATCAAGAATTAGACACTCAAATTTTTCACAGTCCATTTTTTTCAACAGGAGGTCATTAATGGCAATTGAGAATCTCTATCTACCTTTGTTATATAATTTCTGTCCTTCTGCTAACAATTATTGTTTCACTTTGGCAAGTGATAGCCCTGGCAAGACCAGCAACAATGATTGCTATTCAGCTGTAACTAACAGGCAAATCCCAGACTCTAGTGCCTACCAGGAACTCCCAGCTTAAATAAATAAATATTTAGTGTTCTTAAAAAAAATAACCTTGCCCCATACATTGCAAGTATCAGATCTCTTCTTCTAAATCTTATTTGGCCCTCACACTACCTTAGAGATAGGCACTATCAAAAATACATGAATTTACAGGAACATATGTCCTAATTAATTTCACCAGATATATATATGGGGAACCTCAAATCATCTTTCATGGAGTTTCATGTACAGTTTTAAGTGTTGTTGGATAGCACTCAGTATCTCCAGGGACTTCAAAAGGCTTATTGAAAGGAATTTTTATTTTATTCATGCAACAGGTCACAAGCAATTTCCAAATTATTTACTCTTGAGGTCAAATTATTGATGCTGTTATCTAAGTCAACTGGCTTGTAAAGAAGACATAATTAGAAACAAGATCAATAGAAACCTACTTAGCTGAGATATCTAACAGATATTTCCAATGATAAGGAATAGTTACAAATGTTAGAAGTCATAAGCTTTGTGGGATATGACAGTAATGACTATTTTTATGCGTGCCACCCTTCAGAATGTGAAGAACAGTACTAAATAGTCTATGACAAGTTTGTATCATTAAAGTCCTTTTACAAATATGTAATTAGTACTGTACACTGAAAACTTGGTGAAATATCTGGGCAAAAATGCTGCCTCATACTTTCAGAGAGCCAAAACCTCCTACAATATTTGTGCACAACCAAAATCCAAAGCTAAAAGAACAATTAGAATAACCAGAACATATATTTTTAAATTTCTGCTTTATTTTTCCTACTTAGTTTTCCTACATCTAATTTGCAACCCAAAGCTGTAGTCTAGTGCCCTGTGTGAAACCCTTCTTTGGGTATTATATATGGTCTTTTAAAAAGCCTTTTTGGCTCTCCCTTTCTTGGTATCTCAACAGTTTTTTCTTCTACAAAGTTCAACTATTTCAGCTGCAACCTCAGTCTGGCTAGCCTCCAGAGTTGATTTGCCTCTAGCTTCAATGACAGCGAGATGTGCTTTCTTAGGTCATTATTCAGATAACTTGGATCCTTGTTTTTCATATCCTAAAAAACATTTGTCCTTATTAACAATGATTTATTAGTTATGAAGTCAGTGGCACCATTCTGACTTTAGCATATTTATTATATGGTCAAGTCAGTAGTTCAAACTGAGGTATAAACTCCCAGCGATAACTGGTTTAAGCAGTATCAAATTGCACTCTCAGAAACATTTCGCTCATAAAAATAATGGTGTAAAAGCTGTTGTCATAAGAACCTGTGTCTTACTGCCTTCTAGTTATTCTCATGTCAGTTGTGCTCTGTTGACAAGTGAAAAGCTTTTTTTAAAAAACTTTTTGGCTGTCTAGTTCCCAAGGGATCTGAAAGTGCAAGAGATCAGCACGAAGACAAAGGTAAAGAGCAAAGAGCCTGACAGAGCAGAGAGAACAAAAAAGAGGAGACTGGTGAAGCTCGGTCGGTAAACAATAGCATCCACACCAAAGCTCATAGTGTCTTGACAGCCACAAGCACAATTTTCAATCGGATTTGGAAGTGAAGAGAAATCCAGTAGAAGAGAGAGAGTGTTATTGGCCTTTCTGGTGTGGAAGATTAGCTTAGCTTACTGAAAAGCATAAATATTCAGTATTTTTTCTTTAAAATAGCTGTGAGATCTTGTGTGGTTTTTTAAATGTTTCTAAAATAGTGAGAATGCTACCAGCACATATATAGATAGACCATGCATATTGTACACTGTTACTAAATACAGTTTACTCAGGTGTAGGAATCTTTCTATTTTACCTGTGATATAAAGTGTGAAAGGCATGCCAATAGGAATACAGATACTGAATGAAAATGGAAATGTAGAAATGAAGTTTAAAAAGTGTTCTGGTTTCTGTATGATTTACAGCAAAACCACGGCTGATTTAAAGATGAATTCTGAGGTGTGAGGAGGGGGGCGGAGACAATGATTGATTTAAATGAACTGAGCGTCCAAGCTATACTTAAAAATGTAGGTACTGTGGCTGTGATTGTCAAGCATGTATTTCTGTACATAATTAACCATTTGGATTACTAATACTAAATTTGCCGTTTCAGTATTGGATGTACAGTTGAACTGTATAATATTTGTAATGGTTTGAAAATGAGCCCTGCAAAGGAGAATATTTTGTTTGGAGGAGTGTTCTAGTCCATTGCTTTTTCCTGATTTACTGTAAAAGGATAGTATGGAAATGTAAACTATATTGTATTATTCGTGTCTCTCACAAGTTAAATTGAAGCAGTTTTCAGAAGAATTCATTTTTTGTTGCAATTGTGCACTTCTACGTTTACCCTTTTCTCTTCTCCTGAAGATTGATGGGGGTAGTCATTTTGATATGCCTCCATGTGTGATGTTTATGCATTTACTTGAATCTGATCCGTGGTTATCAGGTTATCAGTCAGGTTATCCATGAAATAGCAATTGTGTAAACAAAAAGCTATCATCTGCTTTGTACTTTCCAACCTTCTTAGTACCATAGTTGGTACTCAGATTGCTGAGTCTACTTTCCAGAAGTAATTTTATTAACATCATGCATTTGTGAAACTTCTAGCTGGTTGCAACTTTGCAAAAACTTTCAGTTTATTTTTCCTATGATATCACAGCTTTCTTTCCAACGTGGTAGAATTAAGATCAGCTTTTGGGAGAATGCCACTCAGCAAGGTCAGATTCTTTACTAATTCTATCCATCTCATGTGCTGTGAAACCCACTCACGGCCAAGAAAAACAGGCAATTATTCTATGTACGGACATTCCTCTATGCAGCAATAGTGGAAAATATCATACGAGAAGGAGAAAAGAAATTACCATCTCTTAATTCCTATGTACAGAAGCACACAATACAAACTGTCTGTCCACGTATCTAAACAACAATTCATAAAAATTTTGAGGGTGAAGCTTAACAAGCAAATTCTCCCTGAGACTGTATTCTGGGAACATTTCTAAAGACCATTCCCTAAGGGTGCATCCCACAGGCCTCACGACACAGCTTGATGCATATTCTATGGCAGAAGTTCCCAAATTCACTGGTAATGCTTTTTACTGCAGGTAATCTAGTTTTACTAAAACACTAAGTTAGGCCCTGAATCAACAGGTATTTAAAGGAATGCTGTGCTTCAAGGCTGGAGCAGTCTCGCTTTTTAAAATATCAGTTTCAGATCATCAAACATGCTACATTTCTTTATGATGACAACACTGACAGCTGGGAAAACCTATGTGGGGTCATATCACTGAATGGATGTAATAAGCAGACTACCTGCTTTGGAGTGCTAAACACGGAGACTTCTTTTGTTTTTACAAGTTACTGCACAGGAATCTTTCTAAAAATGCTTTGTGTAGATATTATTTTTGACATAATAAAAAACCTTGGCCAGGCACTGGCCTGAGCATTGTGCTAGGACTTGGTGGCAGTGATGAAACCAGAACATTTCTATAATTAGAAGCTGAGCCTTTACTGTGCAAGGTTTTGATGTAAATGAGTCATATAGTCTGTGAAGTTACTGTAAAAGTGGTGTACAAGGACTTCTGAGAGATGTCATTGAAAAAAGCAAGAGTGGCTTGATGATTGCCTCATCGTATGTAAGCATAATTTTTCAGACAAGGTTTTTGCAGGTATTTACAATGCAGACAGTATAACTTATACCATGATGAACAGCTGTCCATGTATCTCCATGGTGCTATATAGATGTCATGAAAAAGGCTGTGGATGAATGTTGAACAGGTTCACACACAATAAAATAGAGGGAGGCTAAGAAGATTAAAAAAAAAGATCTGTCTTAAAATTTGTTGCAGTTACTCTCCCCATAAGCTCCCATTAATTGTAATACTGACTCCACATAATAACAGTGATTCAGATCTGTGAGCTGCCATTTGAGGACTGGGCACATATGCATTTCTACCCTGCTGTCTGTTCACATGCTGAGGAGGTGTTCATCATAATCTCACTTTAAAGCTTTTTGGCTGTCAAGAATAAGATGGCATGCAAATTACTCTGTAAATTGTGTGTCTCATAAAACTGGAGCTGTGAAAACTGCTTTGTATCAGAAACCCCTTTTGAGGTTTGTGAACACAGACTGGGAACATTTGCAGAACAACTGCTGAAGTCAGTGTTGGGGGAGGGAGGAGAAACACCTGACTTATTTAATGTTTACATAGAGAGCAGTTATGGTAGATAATTTTGCAACATTGATAACAATAGGGAAATGCTCACATCAGCTTTCCTTCAATCCAGTGCTAACCCTTACAGTATTTCTTCCACAGTGCTTCACCTCGAACTAGGGTACATTGTTACAGAAGACCTTTTTTTCCTCTAGCTTCCTTTGCTTCAGAAAATACATTGCCAGCTCAGAATACCTTTTGGGTTAATAGTGTTTAAACTTGATGTGTGTGCATTCTAGTGCACTATAATGGATTTCCTTTTTGGGGAGAGTCTCTAGGCACTCCATAATCAATAATAGATCAAGTAAATAGTGTTTATTTTGTAGAAGTCTATACAACTTCAAGTTCACATGAGCTCTCAAAAGAGAATTCCTTGTGCTGGCATCTGCAAAGGGATTTAGGTTTAACCTAATAGAAGATACAATCAGAACTGCAAAATGGCTCTGAATGAAGTGCATCTCTCTCAAGACAGATGAGTGCCTAATGCAAAATTGGGTCCAGTTATTTTTTAGTATGTCTTCATACTGCATACTGCTTCCAGATAAAACTTGTCTTATTTAATCAAGTTGCAAAAGGTGTATAACCAGACAAATTATCTCCAGTGCTGATAGATCCTTTGTGTGTTCCCAAATGTCTTCAGTGTGACGCTGACTTTTATGATATATTTGCTACCAGTGATGTACAAACATACGTGAACAATTTTCTGTTTCCGATGTGGTTTTTTAAAATATTCTTGCAGTATTTGCTGTTCATGTTACATATGTTACGAGACTGTTATTTTTGTGACATAAGGTACTGGCCCTAGAGGTAGTACACCTAAGACTGGAAAAATCAACAGTTCAGGCATGCTTTGTTGTTTGTTTTTCTTTTTAAAGATATGTGTAAACCATATTGGTAAGTAATTATCAGCAATTTGTTTCATGTCATCATGAAAGCTTAAGACATATGAGAAATATAGAGGATTTGCCTTGAAGAGCAAGAACCCGCAAATTCTACCTCTGTCTCATCCACTCTGGCTATGAAAAGTAGTGGCTTTGGCTTTCCAGGACAACCTCTGTGTGTGTGTTTGTACACCTATCATAATATGCTTTGCTTTTGTCCAGGCTTCAGGCAGACTGTAGTTTAAGTTGTTCATAATAACAATAAATCAGATAAAGAAACCTTTACACTAATATGTCTGAAAACATTTCTAATGAGCTGAAACCATCTGAAAATTCAGAGTCTAATGAACTTGAGGGAATGAGGAACATTTTACATTGGACATTTCAGATTTTCTTGTAAGGCGTTACCATGATCTACCATAGACTCATGCTCTAATGGTTTGGAGTTTTAGTCCTGCAGGATTCTTGGGTTAATTTTTGTTACTGTGCTAGCAAAAGCCGTTGTAAATATTAGTAAATTTTTCAACAGTAAGCATTTCAGTTGCCCGCAGTTTTCCAGTCTGTATGATTTGGTAATGACTAAGAAATGTCAAACCAAGGTTCTTTATGTTTTGTTCCTAACTTGCAATTAGAACAAAATTGTGCTTAGGCTTTGAAATGTATACGTATTTGAAGAAATGTGGAGTTTCAAATCCACCTAAATCAGAGCTTCTTGTATTAGGTCTACAAGTGATACACTGTCATACAAAAGTTTCACCTTATGTTATGGCCTTGAGTTAGCATCACCAATAGCCCAACTCCACCAGGATGTTTTCTGACAATTTCAGATCTGTGTAGGCTGACCTAAATCTAAGTCCTATGTACTTTAAGTCACATAGTGCACAGCACAGTTGGATGCCTTTGATGCTGGTTTTCTCAGTGCATATGTCAAACTCCTAACTTTCTTGCCTGTTAAGTATTGGACTACACTGGGAGTGTTAGGTGAAGGGAAGTAATGTATGTGCTTCCCACAGCAAGAGATGACATCACCCAGCATGTCTGGGGCACGATGATGTAGTTACTGGTCAATAGATACATTAGACTGGCCTAACTCCCACTACAGTCCAAGAGATTTGGCAGGTCCGTATGTGTACTGTTTCACTCACATTAAGAGTAGTAATGCCAGTGTAATAACTGTTACCCTGTACTGTTCTGACCTGTGCTCCTGGGAGTAAATGCTAGTTTTGCTGTCGACTGCAGTTACTCTAGGATTAGGCCATACCTAAAAACAAGCCTAGCATATTCTATGGAATATATTTCATGTTTGTGTGCCCACATGTATATGTATGTATTTTATACCTTGAAATGAGTCCTTGAAATAAAATATATGCTTCTTGTTTACTTTAAGCATCCCTCTGCTATTGAGGAACTCACTAAATGTTACCTTGTGGTCACTTTCTATCTGTTCTCAGTTTATTTCTTTTTGTGGCTCTTTTTTTTTTTTTTTTTACAGATGCCATAAAAGTAACAGTTTCTAGACTTTTCCAACCTGTTGCCCTCCTCCAGTTGGGTTGGTGGCCCCAAATATCACCATAAATATTTGGGTTTCTGTCTGGACCTCTGAACTTCAGTTGGAATTGTCATGAACCCAGCTGGGACCATGACACTTAATTTGAGAACTCTTAAGTTAAGGTGAATGAGGGAGCAGAAATTGTTCCCTTCCTGGTAAAAGGAGGAGTGCCAGACACTCAGGCCTAGGTCTGTGTACTGCCATCCAGCAATATGCAGCTTTCACTAGAAGTGGACTGCAGACATTGCTAACAGTTTATTGTTTTGCACCTCTTTTAAGTTTTACTTTGTTATGTTTTATTGGTGGTGTGTGTCACTATAGTAATTTGATTTTTATTGTGGCCACTTCTGGTAGCCTTTCAACTAAACTGGGAGAATATAATGGTAATATCACCAGCAGCAAAAAATCTAGGATTAGTTGTGGTGGGAATCACTGAGCATGTGTTAGTTTTCCTGTCAGTGATTTCCTAGGTCCATGAAACTCTTTAATTTTACTGGATTTGGTACAATAATGTACTGCCATTCTGCTCCTCCTGTGTGTCTGGGTGTATCCAAAGAGAATGGATTATCTCTGATAGTTCTGTTCCATTCCATAGCACACCAGGTAATCTGCCATATAAAGTATTAATTAGCTGTACAAATGGGTCCAATTTCTTCCCCATTTCTGAGTGCTCTGTACTGCACAACTAAGGAAGGCAGTCAGTAAAAGCAGTCAGTATAAGGTGATCTGTGGAGGCTGTTCATATGGAAGTAATTTCATCTATTCAGTTGTCTAAAGTTAGGAGTCTTGTTATTTAGAAAATCCCCAGATCAATGGAGAGAACATAGCTAGTTCCAATGCATGATTTTTTCTATCATCTGAGGAAAGGTAGTGAAAAAATATGGTGTAAATTACTACCTGGAGGCACCTATTTCTGCCTGGTGACTACAGAGAGATCCTAGATACATCAATTTTAGAATATGAAGTTGAATGAAACAAATCACATTCTGTGTGTAAATGAATTTTTACAGTACTCATTCCCCACAGGTTGTGGTGGTGAACCTTGCAGCTGTCACAGCTCCAAAGGGCTAATGGCAAAATACATTTAAAGAAACAGCTTCAAGCAATGTCATCCCATGGCTTCTAATAATGATGTTCCAAATGCAGCCTCTGGCTCAGCAAGTTAGTGAGTTGTAGGTTGCTAGAAGATGGGAGAGTATCTCATAATTTAACCACGTAAAAACTACATGTTCTTAATTGATAGCTCTAATTATTTATCCCTCCCAAAACGAGCAAGATTTCTAAATCCATTCACATTACCCAGCGCCAATAATGTTACAGAAAAGGACACTACGGACAAAGTCCTGCAGTCTTTGCTTATTACTTACGAGCATTTGAATACTTAACTGCTATGGATCTTTTGTAGCCATTTGTACTTCCTTGCAAGCTTAGTATAAAATATCACTATTCTGATTGCTCAACACTTTAAGTCTCCTTTGGGTAAAGATAAGTGAAAACTACAGAAAGCAGTTGTCATTTGATATCTAGGGAAAAATCTCAGTCATGGCAAGAATGAAGAATAAATGACAACACAGCACCGTGGGAAAAAAAAGTAGGAAAGGAAAGTATTTTAGGGAGGGCAGAAGAGAAGTCATAGGGACAGAATGAGTACATAATACTTGAGTCCTGGATCAGCAAGCAAGATAAAGCTAAATAAAAAATATTTCCTACAGTGATGACAGATGTTTACCCATTTCAGAATATTATCACTTGCACTGGATCATAACAAAGCCTCACTGGAGCAGCAGAAATCCTGTCCACAAACAGAGTGACCAAAGAATGAGGCTGAAAGAGGACTGGATGCTTGAGAGGCAGGCAGCAATGGTAGTGGCTCACAGGACCCTGAAGAAAATGGGTAAAATCCTTTGGTTTCTGTAAAACAGAGTCCAGATTTTTTTTTCTTTTTTTTTTTTTTCCTAGGGACTACGGGCAGCATCTTTGCTGATGGACAGCCCTGCTCCATGAGGTTAATATAAGGGCATACCTGTTGAGTATAGATCAATTTTATACCTGCAGTAGTTATCTGAGCAATAATAATTCAAGTGAGAAATATTTCCTTGAGATGAATGACCTACTAGGTGTGGCAGCTGACTTGAGACACAGATGGAGGCCATTAAACTTACCAGATCATTACTCTTCTAGATATGCCATGTGCTTCAGTTATCATTGCTGTTAGAAGCAGAGTATAGAAATAAACATGCACTGGGGAAATGTTGACGTGGAAGTCACGGACACTGCACACAATCAATATGATTAAGCAAATGCCAATTTATTGCCCAAATAGCTCAGTTTATGTA
>JAOBAS010000072.1:21831583-21843756 GCA_025311575.1 Elanoides forficatus
TCCTTGAAGCCAGCTGCTTGCAGAGGCCTCTGGCTCACAGATTGAACAGTCCCATTGTGTCTGGATTGTTCACTATGGGTCCATTGCTTTCTAAATATCCCACAGGGAAACATTCATAATTAGTGGATATTTGAGCTTATTGACTATGTAAACGCATACCTACATTGGAATAACTGATATCAGGATGGAGAGAGAATATATTTTTATTGCCAATTCAGTAGTCTTTTGTGGATTTTATGACATAAGAAAGTCAGTTCAGAACGTCTGAACTGTCTTTCAGTGTGTTATTCAACCAGTGTACATTTGGTCTATATTCCTCACTATTCTGATACAAATTGTTAGGAATTAAAGCTTTGTATACACATGATTTTATACTAGTGCTTAAGCAGTATTTGTCCTACTTGCTTTACACAAGCTTCTTACCTTTAATTTTGTCTCTGCTTCCATTTTGATAGTAGACCAAGACGGAAGAGGCAAGACAAATGAAAGCTAGTAAATTAAAGAGGGATGCAGTCTGTAACACTTGATGTTATCACATACATGTAAATATATTTCAGTGATTCATTTTGTTTCTAGAACAAATTGTTAAATAATCAAACATCTTACTCAAACTTTCCTAGATTTATATTTTGATGTATTAGAAATGGCCATACACCAAAGTACCAGAAAAAAAATGGATATGCACACATGAAAACCAAACCAAAATATTACCTATTTTATTGTTATTTTTAAATTGTTATTTATTGGTAGCTATTTTATTATTATTTTATTTATTGTCCAAATATTACCTATTTTATGGTCCAAACCACTATTGTGAGCTGAAGTACATTTAACTTTTGTATGTTTAAACCTAAAATTAGCTGTATAGGTCTCATCTCCTATAACAGGAACAGCAAAATGCTTTGGAAATAAAACAGTAATGCATTGGAAATTAAAAATATTAATACTTTGAATCTGTTTTTCTCATGCATATTGTAAATTTGAGTTATGCCACTCAGACTTAACATTTCCTTTGAAATTTTCACTATTATCTGGGCAGCAAGAATTTCTCTTTTTGATCCTTTGATGTGCATGGGTGGATATTTGAAAAGGCATTAGAACCTTCAGACTGAGAATGCAAAACAAACAGCTGTCCTACCATTGCTGTCAAATGACAAATAGTGGCTCTGTAAAGATCACTTACTTCCATGAGATGTAAAATGTCTTATGGAAGTAAAGAGATGACTATGACTGTTATTTTTCCTGAGGGAAAGCTGAGTATATACATCTCTGTGTTTTATTGCTGCATATATGTGTGTGCATGTGTATATATATACATGCATGTGTATAAAAGAGAAAGAAACATGATCAAATACAGACAATGTGCTAAATATAAATCATTCATGACCTAACCTTATAGAAGCTGAAAGGTACTGTTTTATGAGGTTTATTTAGCTTATCTAGAGACCCACCAGCTCCAGAAAACTAAATATTTGATTTAGAAGACTAGTCATTCCTTGATCTTATTTGTACCATCAATAGGACAAATCTGTTTGATTTGCTATGGCTAAAAATATTACTGGGAAAAAAAGATCTTTAGGACTTTATGGATTATCTACTTCTGTTTGCGCTCTATGTTTTGTATTGCCTGGATCACTGCAGCAATGATCGTAACATCACAGAGATGCCCTTATGATGATTTTCACCTGAGGGATGGGTAGCAAGTCACTAACAGAAAGCTAGTGTTCTTAGTGATAAGAACATGGGTAAACAGCAGAAAATACCTCATATATAGCTGTAATATTTGAAGAAATGGTTCTAAATGGAAACTTTCTAGAGGTTTGTATGGTGGTTCTGTGACTCTGAGGTTAAGTAGTTACAAGGAACTAGAGAGAAAATATGCACAAAAACTATGTAGGATTAAAAAGTTCTATGGGCAGTTCTCAAAGAGCCACCTGGTGTTCTTTTATTAAGAAATATCATATAAAGTGCATAATTTCTGATAAGCAACTTCTAGAAATAAAAAAGGCTGTATTCAGCAAAGATTTGGAAGCAACATTTAGGAGTACACATTTTAAAGAAGGAGAAAGGTAGAAGCTACGGGTATGCTAGGAACTAAGAAAAATATTAAACAGAATTCATCTGCTTTAATCTGACATCTAGTTGTGGGTTTTTTTAAAACAATTCCCACTATTAAAGTATGTTCAGGTCTAGTTTTATCTCACTTTGGAGCTCAAATGTTGTGATTTGAGGTTCATACCTAGTTCTGATTATTGTGTCTTGCGTGTCCCTTGGTTTAAAATTCTTTTGAAACTCAGAGGACTTTCTGGCTCAACTTTTCCAGTGTTGAGTGCCCTGAATACTCTATTTGAAGACTGAGGAGCAGCACCATTTGGTAACTGATACTAAGAGCCACATCTTTTATTTAACAAAATTTCTGGCCACTGGAAGCTCTCCAGGAAGTGACAGATGGTTGAACCTGTGCATACATTTCCACTACGTTTTCTTCTCAAGGTAGTGTCAAGTGTACATGGCTGCAACAAGTTTACCTTAGTAGGTTTTCCTGTCACACATTCTGGTTTGTGGAAGTCTACATAGCACCACCAGCAGGTCTCCACTGCTGGCTGTGCCAGCACTCTTCACAAGGAAAACTACTGGCACATTGGGACCATTGATAATTTTTCCACCATTCAGTACATGGCTTAAGTGTCTGCAGAAAATGAGCCTGATGTGGTTTCTCTACGCACACTGGAAGAGCAAGTCAGGCTATATTTACTACTATGTACTGTATCTCCTGTCTTGACTTTGGTCACCAAGACTTTACTTGGTACCTTTCTGAAGCTCCAGATTCCCTCGGTACTTAAGAAAGGAGCTTGTTTTGGATAAGGGAGTCTGTATTTTGCTTTATCATTTGAATTCCTGGTTAAAGAAATGTATGTTTTGTGTCACTATGGTTTTAGAACATAATTTCTGTAGCATCAAATAACATAGCAATGAGTCTTGTTTAATTGAAGATTCTATTTTTGTGTTAATATAGTCTATCACAAACTGAAGGCAGTCTTTGTCAACTGCATGACTAAGGAATTTTGCCTCCATCTGTGCTTTATACATTCTAGGTGCTGGTGCTTTAGAAATGGTACGAACAAACTGCAAACCAAGAGTGAGCTTTCCATTATTCATTTATATTATTGCTGAAATGCCTGCATCTACACTCTATAAAGCACAGAGGAAGATAAAATTCCTGGCTTATTTAGTACATTGTCTAAACAAACAGGGAAAATGACACAGACTGTCCTGAATGACCAAGCATACTAGCGTTAAAGTATGATGAATTCAATTGCTAATATGGGTGCTGAGGTGCTTTTTGGAAGTCACTGTTAACACACTTAAGCTGCATAGTCTTTCTGCGCTGTGAAAGTAGGTTTCTACTATGTATTCTGTCCTAGCTCTGTGCATGGAGCTCATTGATGTCAATAAGACATCTGCATGCAGAACTGGGGCAGAATATGCAATAAAGGTTCACACTGCAGATATGGTAGGGCTCCAGTCTGGTGCCAGAAGCAGCATATTGCCGTTAGGCTAGTGCTTCTTAAAGCAATACAGAAGAATCTGTCATTACTGAGATAGCAGGCACATCTGATAATACATTATTGATTTCACATATTTATCTTTTCTGGATTTTTTTAAAAAATGCATGACTATATATATACCACATAAACAATGACAAACGGTTGAATTTCATTTAAACTATAATGGAGATGAAATCACATCTGTGGCACTTTCACGTAATGCGCCTGTCTGATAAACAAATAAAGCTACTAGCCAACAAGTGCTTACAGTCTGAGGGATTGTCTGAAATTCATGGCTTCACTTCTTTCTGTTCTGCATCCTCAAGAAAATAGCCTAAGAATTTAGTGAATCTGGTCTGCCACTTGCTGATTGAGCATAGTAGTATATTTTGCCCCCAAATGTCTCTGTTGGAATAAATTACTTGAAGCTGCAAGGTGATCCATCTTCTTCTCTGAAAGGTGTAGTGGAAAAGCAGAGAACTCTTCATCTCAGAATCTACTTCTACCATCATTTCTACAAGAAACTTCCCAGTCACAACTGGGGCAACTGGGATATTTTACATTATACTGCATTTTGCCTACACACTTCTCTGACTTTCTCTTAGATTTTTGAGGTTTTCTGTCTTATATTTAGGGGAAAAAAGAATACTTAAGCTGGAATTCTGAATTAATAATTTGGAAAATACTGCTTTTGTCTGAAGTTGCTCTCTTCGGTACACACTGAACAGGACTCAGTACATTATCACATCTCAGATGTGGGTCTTATCCTTTCTGTAGCACATTTAAATTTGTAGAGTTCTTCTTTCTTCCATTTTGTCAGTAAGAGGAGGGCACTAATGACTTTTTTTTTTAAATTTTATTTCAAAGTTTTAAATATATACCCTCTATTCCTACTGAAATATGCTTGCCAAAAACTGCCAAAATTTTTCAGTCTGAAAAACAAATTATGGACATAAGCTATGACCAAGATGATGCATTATTGGTTGCATGTTTCCCATTTATGGTATCGAACTGTACACGTACTCTCTAGATGTATGCTTACAAAGCTTCAGGAATTCAGTGCCCCTACAGATAAGGTTGCTTTTCCTTAGGAAACTTAGTGTGAACTAAGAAGCACTCAGCACTGGGAATTATGGCCTACAATCAATTGCTTGCTCTACAATGCTATAGAAGATAAACTTTTATTCAAACTATTTACAAATGAGTTAGCTTCTAGTGGATTTCTCTGTGTGAGAGGTTTAAAAGTGACTGTAGCCACAGTGACTGAAAGTGAGCAAGATGGACTCATATGAGTTTCCTGCATGAATTATGTCCTTAGGTCAACCAGTCATGGTTATTTTCATAACCACAGAGTTAACTCTCACTGCTAGAAATTAAAAATGCCATTTTTACAATATGTCTGGTCTCTGTTGTTTGGTCAGAGGTCTGTGCTCTGGTATGCTATGTGAGACTGGCTGACACTGTGTCGGGAACCTTTACAGTACATTTAACTGTTGTAGCTTGTTGTAACACACTGAAATCTCTTTCCTGTGGGAGATTACCATTTTGTGTTCAGATTTCACATTCTTCTGCAAAGGCTTATGCTGTGTGCTTTGTTTTGGAGTCTCTTGTTTTTTAACTGTCTTCTTGTGCTTTTTTACATTAATGTAAAACTAAAAGTTCATCTGGAGCAAAAGTTTAGGTTTAGAATCTGGTTTAGGTTTAGATTCTCTGTGATAAAGGCATAAAACCTGTGCAAACACTGCTATAGACAGAGCATTTCTATCTATCTCATTCATATAACTCACAATATTATAACAATATTTCGCTCTCTTCAGCTGATATGGTCTTTCAAAGCAACATGAATAGTAAGTAATCTGTAGTTACATTTAAGTCACAACATCATTGGTATGTGCAGATGGTAGGCAAATCTCATGGCTGTGAAAGTTGTTAAGCTTTGCTTCTGTTGTGGGAAAAGAAAAGCCACCAAGATTTGGAAAATAAACGAGAAAGTGTACAGGATCAATAAATGATCTTTGTGATGGTGGCAGGTCTTACTAACTACAGCTAGCATTAGTGGTTGCTTCAGTAATCAGTGGCTCATAGTTGGGGGTTTCTAGGAGACTGTAATGAAAAATGGCTGGGAAATTGAGGAAAACATCTAAAATGTACATGATAAGTATATATTCCCAGTAATAAATTACAAAGAAATCTAAGGCATGGCCACTGTGGAGAAGGGAAGAGGCTTGAAGAAGAAGCTACAGGAAAGAAAGTGAAATACTAATTTTTTTTTTTTTAACATTAGAGTATTTCTTTTTTGAAGAATGAATTTAAAAAATCCTTTAAGATGTTTCTTTGTTATTGGGTGTGGTAAACATTGAAGTGCCACTTACTTTAAATACATGATTTTATTAATAGATCAGGAATAATGTTCAGAAGGAAGGCTGGCACTTTTCAGGTGACTTTGAATATATGGTGTTCTTGGGCAGTGTTTGAATTGTGCGGTGACTGACAACCTCTTGTACAACCTCTCAAAGGAGAAGGTCATTAAGTGTCATTTCTGCTTCTGATATAGCTAATCTCACATGTCATCTGATGGCAACCTGTTCTGACCTAAAACTCTCTGAAGGCAATTTAAAGTTCAGTGTGCCCTGAGACTTCAATTAACCTAGAAGGAGTATACATGAGAATGCTGTTGTAAAGTTATGGAAATTTCAGATAACCCTGGTAAAGCAAGTATTTAATTATCCAGCCCTTGCCTATTTCCCTGCTCATATAACAACTGTGCGCACTGGTTACCTACCAGCCTAGTCTGGAGTGCCCAAGAGCTTCTTCTGAGTCACTAAGCACTTCCCATTCCTGTTTTCAGCACTGGTAGGGATAAGGCTTTGTCATTTTTGTAGATTTTAAGGCTTTAAGTTTTCATCTAGTTGTTGCATCTAAAATGAGCTGACAGCTGATCTTGAAACAGCAGTAACACAGGCTATGCAATTAATAAAAATCTGCCTCTGTACTAATAGGTAGGTGAGGGAGAAGAAGTGCAGTGTATTACTGGAAGAGAAAAGAACAAAATCCATAATAAAAATGGCTAATGTATTTGGGAGAAACATAGTGATCTGCAGTACTAGACAGGTGTCCTAATCCTGTCAAGTTTCTTTCTCCCTCCCACTGTTGTGGGAGGATGGCTCACTTTTGTCTGTTGTCTTGAGCACAAACACTCTTGCAGTGCTCTCTTCTTCATGTATAATCAGTCTACACCACAGAGAAATTTTATTTGCATAGGCAAGCTGGTTAAAGTTGCAATAATTTTTTATTCTTTTGACATGCCAGTAAAAGCCCTGATACAGCATGGCCTATGAGCAATGCCAGGGAGGGAACTGGCATATATTAGGACAGTAAAAGTATTTTATTTTCATTTGGAGGATGATGGTAAAATCAGTAAGACTTTTTTCAGTCTTAGTCCAGACTAACCCTTAGACAGCTTAGAATGCTTAGAATGCTTAGCTTAGAAGTCTTAGGAGGAAGGATGAAAATAAAATTAGAGATGTTGTGATTCTTCGATTTTACATTTCTCTGTGCTTTTCATTGTCAATGGCACAAGTGCAAACAGGACCTGAAATTCTATACCTCATGGTAACAAAGTTTGACACCTCTTCCTACATATATAAATGACTTTGCAAGGTGTAGTTAATCAAAGTATAATAGTTTTTAACTTACAATGTTTGTTTTCGGTGTAAATGCTTTCTCGCCCTTTTTTTCTACAATCAATGAGCATTTTTGTCTCCAACACTTGTGAAAATTTCATCCCTAGGAAAGCACATCTATTTTGTGAAATGGCCGTGAGATGAGACTGAAGTGTGTATGTTAACCTAACCAGGTTGTAAGCCTCACAGATGGGAAAGGATGCATAGAACAAGAGCAAAATGTTTGACAAAGAAAGACCCACAGTAGAGATCTAGATCTCAGAAGGAATAGGCTTTTGCTTACAGGAATATGTCTGTGGGTTTCACTGATAGAGCTCTTTATTCTGGTAACCTGTCCTGCTTGCTTCTTATAGCCTCAGGAGTAAACCCCTCATACTGACTTTCTGTTTCTACTTTATTCGGGTTTAGTTTTCTTTGATGTATTTTAAGCCTGAAAAAACTTGCTTTGTGTAGTAGATTGCATTAAGCTTAAAACAGATGCTTTCTCAGACAAAATAACAAAAGGATAATGATAAAAATGTTTCTATTAATGCTATGAAAGTTAGTTCGTTTCTGTTTAGAAAGTAACTAATAACATGCCATGAGTATAAAAGTATATATTTCCAGGGGTTAGTCAGAAGAGCCATCAGAAGTCCAAGAGTTTGGTGATGTCCTCCCAGCAGCATCCATCCCATTAAGCTTAGCAATGGTGGCCAGCCCAGCACCTCTCCCACAATGTTTGGGTCCTTGCAGTCAACACGGAGTGGATACATTTGGCTGCTACTGGGGGAGCTGAGGGACCACAGACTCATGCCAGGGTGAGGAGAAGCACTGGTCAGCATCAAGGAATGGGGAAATTCAGGACCAGCAGTCCCCAAATCCTAATCGTCTTTCCCTGTTGTTGCAGAGATGGACGCCCTCTGAATTATGTCATCACTGCCAGAAGAGGAGTCTTCCTGGTGGATTTACATTGTGGTTCACATTCAGTTTTGATTTATAACAGTATATACCAAGAGAAACTCCACTAATGTCAATAATCAACCATATAGCTGCACACACATAATTTTGAAATTCTGCCCTGTCATTCTCATTTGAGAAAGTCTTAAAAAACCCAAGAAATTATTTATGAACTTGGCTAACCTTCAGGTGATTTACTTAGTATGCCAGTCTTCTGATTCCTCCAAAATACAATAACTGAAGATATTAATTCTAAAATAGCATGCAAGAAAGAACTTACATGCAAATTTTAAGGAAAGCTGGGCTGTAAGGTAAAACAAGCCATGATGGATATCGGATTTGTATTTCAGTTTAACTTGTAATTTTTGCTCAGTTGCTCTGAACTCAGAGGCTATTCATGGAAGTTGATATTATATATGTTTGTTGTTTGTTTGCTGCCAAATCAAGATGAAAACTTGGAGACAATAAAAGAAATGGTCAACTGGATATGCTTGGGAGAAGTTCACATTTGTATAAAACCAAAACAAAAACTGTGAGTGTAGTCCTGCGTCTCACATTTCTTGATTTCAATCTTACTGTCACATATAAGTGACTACCTTGCATTTTTTTATGAAATATTTTCTCTGAAAAACATTGAAGTGACACCAAAACACAGTGGAATTTAAAAGAACACAGTACTCACGTTTCTGATGCATAACTCAGTAAATGCTTGCATTAGACAAAGTGTCAACATTCAAAACTTTCAGGAAAATGAATCTTAATTTTCAAAACACAGTCTTATTTGAGCAAATTACAGGAAAGTACTTCTAGCAATTGCCAGGCTAGGGTTTTTTTTTTAGAAAGCATGTTTTTAATTCCTTGGGTAGATGAAGAATATTTACCAGACTACCTTGGCTTACATCAGTCACCAACGATCAGTCAATGCTTAACATTTCAAATTATGATATGATAACTGAGGTATTTCTCAGTAAAACGGTAGCTGGGGTGCCTACAGTATGACTCTGTTAGTGACTACCGGTCATTTTTATTTCCTTCAACTTCTTTGTCATGCTGACGCACTGACAATGTGAGTCATTGCTGTGCTGATGCTATTTCTTGTGATATTGCTCCTGTGTGTAAATTAAAGCTTCTTTACTTTCAAGCATTCTAACTTAATATCTGCCAATACAACAGTCATACATCTACTAAAACTTCAATTACATGCCCATTAATTTTAAGGCTATTTTTGTCTTCTGAGATTTCTTACATCATAACTCCTGAACTCCTAAAGAGCTGCAGTGAAGAAAGGAGAAAGTTTAATTGATGTATTTCACCATAATCACAGAAATTTAGACATCAGTTAAGTAACATGAGAATAAACACTTCCAATTAAGGAAGGAATCATGGCTACTGTAGGACTTCTATGATTTTTATTAGTAAGTGTTTGATTTAGACTGAGAAATGGGATAACCCCTCTTATTCTTTGGAAAAACCATGAAAATTAATAGGAATTCATCTCCTGATAAACTTGGTAAGTTTGTATGATCATGTATAATGAAGATCATGTCATAGAGAGCAGTTCTACCACAAAATTTTCTGTCTCTGCATTAGTTGTGGTTATATTTACATCCATTTACAAATGAGACACTTTCTTGCAACATGTCCAATAAATGATTGTTTTTAAATCTTATTCTTTAGTAGAGAGGCTTTATTGAAGGTCATACTGGGCATCCTCAAATTGTCTCAATGGCCTCATAGGCAAATCTGCTGGATCATCCAGTCAGTATGGCTAGCAGAAACAGTAAATCTTTATTTTGGATTAAAAGAAAGGTTCTGTTTTTAGCCACAGCCTAAAACTAGGAATGAGTCTGCTGTGAATTGTTTGAGTCTCCTTTCAGTAAAATGCTGAGCATCATCTTTTGTAAGCCAGTGTGGTCCTGAGCCTTTTCCTGCTGACTCATTTTCTTTAATATTCTGCTTGGAAACTGGTACCAAATGTCTACATCTAGGCCTTGAGACACTTATGGAAGAAGCTGTTAGACCAAATCTGCTCGTCTCTCACAGCTGTTACTACAGGTACCACTTCTTTAAAAGTAGCCATTAATTCAAGACTGTCAAAAATTGTTGTCTTGATTCTGCTGGTCAGTCACCACCTGTCAGCACCAGAAAAGATCTGAGGTATGGAATGAGAAATGTCAGTGGGGCCAGCCATACTAGCTCATACTGTTGAGTCAGTCCCCTGATATCTCATCTCAGGGTGGCATGTGAGCTAATAAATCTATCTGTTCTACATCAACAGAGCTAGAAAAAGCAATTGTAATAACACAGATTTATCAAACAACATATCTCATCCACTAGGACTGCAACTCTTACTGAGGGAACAGTGAATTACTCTCCATGTCAAGTATGTGTCCTTGCTACACCACGTATCTGCCTTGTCTCCACTGCTTTCCATCTGTAAGTATGGAGACCCTGATCTATGTTGTATGAAAAACTTCATGGGAAAGATATTACTGAAAAAGGAATGCTAACCCGTAGCTTCTGTGGTTTTGTGCTGTTAAAAACTTATGGCTGAAAATTGAGGTAGAGTTCAAGGTGATTGACTTGAAGGCTCTGCTATTACTAAATCATGCCATGTAATTACCGGAAAGTTCTCACAGTTTGCTGCAGCACAACCAATAGACTTTCTTTGTGAGCCATTATTTCAAGTAGGTGGAAAAATACAACCAAGCAGCCTTGTGATTGTAAAAGCCTTTCTTTCCATTGTAAACCAGTCACAAAGAGCCTCCTACTACAGTTACACAGAGAAAGATGTAAGTGAGAACAATTAGATGTAGAGAAGGTGTCGTACTGTTCCTGAATACATTATCTTGCAACTCAGAGATGGGTGACCAGTAACTAATGGGTGCTGCCACCAATTCATACCACCTCCCAAAGCAAATCCATTTCTGTACATCCAGTGTGGGCAGGAGGTAGATAACAACTTAATTGAACTGTCCTTATAAAACCAGGAAACTGAACTGTAGGCTTTTTGGCAGGAATGTATGCACGATAACTGCCTGCTTTTCTGCCAAGACACCGCTGTTTCTCAAACCTCCCATTCATTCACAATCAGATCTATTGAGAAACCGCCACTTATCCTTGGCAGAAAAATAATGAAGCCAATCATTAGCACAATATGCCTGAGATTAGCTGAACAACTGGTGCTTCTGGACAGCTGGTGGTACAGCTGCTGCAGGTGCCCCAGCCTGCCCTTTCTATGTGCTGCCAGGCTAGGTGTGAGTTCAAGGCCCAGGTACTAAAAGAAAGAGAGGGGAAGGAGAACTAGCTTGCAAGACAAGCAAGTTCACTTATGCAGTGCTTGAAAAAACACAGTTAAGAAGCTACATAATTAGAAAGTGTCTGTGAAATAAAAGAACTGCAGTGCAGTTTACAAACTCTTCATCAAAGACACCCTCTTGAGGATAGAGTGAGTGAGAATGGATACTCACTGAGGAAGGCTTTATGAGATATCTTGGCCACAAAATTAAAGGCTGGTCTCATGAGGGGATAGGAGGTTCCACCTGAAGCGATAAGACTTTCCTTCTCCTGGGAAGAAGTGAGGAAGTTTGCCCACATTTTTGGTGTATATGGCAGAAATGCTCCCACTGTAATATTTCACGTTTTGTTCTAGTCTCTGTCTAAATGTTCTCCTTCTAGTCTCTGTCTAAATGTTCTCCTTCTAAATATTAACTGTGGACAGTAAATACCCTGAGGGGATCATGTAGTCCACAGATTTTAGCATTTCTAACCCAGCTATTGAAAAGCATGTACCAGTCTGGAGAACAACCCAAGATTTAAAAAAAGGTATGTGTTCCACTAGACGCTGGCTGCTTTTTGTTGTGATTTATGAATTGTAGGAGTTCAAAAAAGCAGAGGTTCAGATTCTTCTTTAATCACCTGACTTGAAGAGTGTCGTGGTTTAACCCCAGCCAGCAACCAAACACCACGCAGCCGCTCACTCACTTCCCCCCCCCCCAGCAAGATG
>JAOBAS010000072.1:21849622-21867535 GCA_025311575.1 Elanoides forficatus
CTGGGCACACTGCTGGCTCATATTCAGCTGGCTGTCAACCAGCACCCCCAGGTCCTTCTCTGCCAGGCAGCTTTCCAACCACTGTTCCCCAAGCCTGTAGTGCTGTGTGGAGTTGTTGTGACCCAAGTGCAGGACCTGGCACTTGGCCTTGTGGAACTTCATACAATTGGCCTCAGCCCATCGATGCAGTCTGTTCAGATCCCTCTGCAGAGCCTCTCTGCCCTCAAGCAGATCCACCCTGCCTCCCAACTTGGTGTTATCTGCAAACTTGCTGAGGGTGCACTCAATCCCCTTGTTCAAATCATCAATAAAGATATTAAACAAAACTGGGCCCAATACTGAGCCCCGGGGAACACCACTTGTGACCCACTGTCAACTGGATTTCATCCCATTCACCACAACCCTCTGGGCTCATCCAGCCAGCCAGTTTTTCACCCAGCGAAGAGTACACTTGTCCAAGCCATGAGACACCAGCTTCTCAAGGAGTATGCCGTGAGAGACAGTGTCAAAGGCCTTACTGAAGTCAAGGTATATAACATCCACTGCCTTCCCCTCATCCACTAGGGGGGTCACCTGGTCATAGAAAGAGATACATTAAAGTTCTTGCACAAGGCCACAGTGATAAATCTCACTGGGAACCTCAAAGACACTTCTGGTCAGGCATGCTTGGGAAATGTAGGCTCAAACTGGAATAAGTGCATTGGGTATACAGAGATGATCTAGGGAGAAACTAAAATAGTGTGACTTTTCCATTCTCTTACATTAAGCCAGGGAGGAAGCCTGACTGCTGTCTATACATACGTCATGCTAGAGATGAAGCAGAAGCAAGATCAGATCAGTGGGCCTTCCAAAAGGAGCAGAAAGAGGACACAACTACCTTAGTGGTGATCTTTAAAGCTTTCAATTTAGGAAAAGGTATGATGGTGGAAATAGTTCTTGATGACTTTCAGGAAGGATCCATCCTATCCTATTGTTCCTAGGAACACATTTCAGTCACTTATCACAAGTGCTTGAGACTGTCTATCTGACATATTGATGAATCAGCTCAGCATTAATGGGTTTTTAGTATAATGATGCTGGAAAATTAGGGTTTTTTTATGAAGTCCAATCTAGATAAAAAAAGAGAAGCGTTCAAATTAAGAAATGTTATTTTTAAATCAAGCTGGGAATGTTTGCACTTCACAAGCAACAGGCCAATCACACTTGTGATGACATTTTCATTTCCTAGCACCATTTTTCTTGAATTTCTCTAATCCATAAGGTAGCATATACCAAATTCTGTAGTCTCCACATGGTTGAATAGCTGGTTCTTGATTGTCATTCAGGAGCTTCTGAAAAAAGCTTATTGGCTTCTGAAAACTATGTTTGTTCTGAGATGCTACTGCACAGGAACGTCTTGGTGTGCAAGTGTATATAAGGCAACAGTCATGGTGGTTTTTGAGCATTTATTCTTTTTTGCATTTGTTACCGAAACTAGTTCTAAAAGAGCAGAATGTTGTCTGTTCTTTGCAGAAGGTATTGGAACTAATTTGTTTTTTATTAATCCTTTTGGCATTAGCAATTAATTCAGGGGAGTGAATGAATGAACAAGAATGAGAAGAGGCAGGTAGTGTAGGTAGGTGGGAGACACCTAGCATGGGTACATTCCTGACTGCATACATGCATATTTATTATACATTGGAATAGTCTTAATGTAAATATGCAGTTCTGATTCAGAGCTTTCTAAAAGACAAAGCTTCCAGTATAATTGAATTTAAATTAAGCAATATTTACTCAGTAGCTAAAAAATGTTTTTTCTGGAGTTCACAATATTTTGCTGCTATGAATGTTTACCAAGACACACCGATTTTAATATCTGCAAGCAGATATTAGTCTTACATGTCTATCAATCTAAGTGTAAGAAAAAGTCTACTTGCCCAACATGCTAAGGAATTATTTCTTTAACTATAAGGTAATCTAGAAATACAGAAACTTTGTTTATGCATTTGTGTGACATATATGTTGTAAAAAATAAGAAATTAAAAGTAGGAGCTGCCTTGAGAAACACACATCAAGAGTAAGGGCCTAGACTTGTAGGCTAGGATCCGGGTGAAGTAAGATTCATGACAGTTTGGTTTTCTTTATTCTGTAGGGATTTGTAATTTTTCCTTCTGTTTAAGAAAACTTCAAAACAAGAAAATTCTGACCGGAAAGGGAGCATCACAAAAATATACAAATAAAATTGCCCAAATCCTTCTCCTTGTGGCCTTGTCAGAAAAATGGAAAGGAAAGACCAGAATATGACAAACTTCTGGAAAGGCTGAATGTAATTCTTCTCCAGATTGCCTGATGTTGGTAAAATAGTGCATCATTCCAGACAATTCTGTCATAGCAGTAGTCATGGATTCACTTAATCTCTATTATGACAATTTTCTAGACCATTCAGTGATGTCAAATACTGAAAAAAATAACCTTCATGGATTTTTTAGTTCTTTCCCAAACACAAAGCTACTGTGCTAAAATAGTTTTCTGACTTAATCATGTGTTAAAGCAAATTGTCTGATGGGATATTGCATGGTTTTATGGATTTCAACCACTTCTCAGTGAGCTACCCCTTTTTCACCTCAGTCAGCTTTGGTACGAAGCATAACTGTTCTCTAACCTCGGTCAGTACAAACCATATTAAAAAAAAGGAATCCACACCAAGACAGAACCTTAATATTTTTCTACTTTCATATGTACATTTTTCGTTGACACAAAATCTTGCAGTCTTATACTGCTAGTAAACAAGAATGTGGAGAAATATAATATATATTTCCTGGCTTGCAATTTTCCAGGAAGGTCTCTTTAATGACTCTACCCTGCTAAATAAGGGATTTTATTGGCTGTATAGAAGTGCTCAGAAAAACAGAAATGAAGTCTGAAGGGGAGAGGACCACAGACTTTGTTCCACAAAGAATGAATGAAGCTCCTGAGTTGTTTTTTACTCATTTAGGATGTCTCTAGCTTTTTGTCCTGGTTTCAGCTGGGATAGAGTTAATTGTCTTCCTAGTAGCTGGTACAGTGCTATGTTTTTGAGTTCAGTATGAGAAGAATGTTGATAACACACTGATGTTTTCAGCTGTTGCTAACTAATGTTCAGTCTAAAGTTAAGGATTTTTCAGCTTCTGATGCCCAGCCAGCAAGAAGGCTGGAGGGGCACAAGAAGTTGGGAGGGGACCCAGCCAGGGCAGCTGACCCAATCTGGCCAAAGGATACTGGCCAAAAGGATATATACTGGGATGTCATGCCCAGTATATAAACTGGGGGAGTGGAGGTGGGGGGATCACCACTCAGGGACTAAATGGGCATCAATCGGTGTGTGGTGAGCAATTGCATTGTGCATAATTTGTATATTCCAATCCTTTTATTACTACTGTTGTCATTTTATTGGTGTTATCATTATCATGATTAGCTTCTTCTTTTCTGTTCTGTTAAACTGTTCTTATCTCAACCGACAAGTTTTACTACTTTTCCCGATTTTCTCCCTCACCCCACCAGGTGTGGGGGGGAAGTAAGTGAGTGGCTGTGTGGTGCTTAGCTGCTATCTGGTGTTAAACCACGACACTTTTCAATTTGCAACCAAGATTACCAAGTGTACAAGTATTTAATTTCCTGTAACATCATCCATAAGTCATTGTTGCATCTTCCCAAGTTTAATTCATCCAAATAATGAACAGAGAATTCTACAGGCTGCATTATAAAATGTGTGCTCATTTATAGTAGTTTTCACATCCAATCAACCACTTAATTGACATAAAAAAAAAGCTTCAATATCCTATTAAATGAAGGCATGAACATTTGTTTTTGATGTGTCTTCCTATGGCTTATATTTAGCACCTTCATTTAGATAATTTTATAAGCTTTAATTTTGTTATCCTGTTGCTAAACTATGGCCAAACATTTAAGGTTCCCAATAAAAAGTGTCTATAAAGCCCATGCTAGGAAAGCAACAGCTTCTTGTTAAGTTCTTCACCCAGTTTATGAGGCTTCAGGACCAAAAAATCCTTTTTATCTACAGTTGCTACCCGCAGAAGGAAGTTGAACAAAACTGACCACAACTGCAAAGATCGGCCTCATCTCCAGTCCTTCTGCTCCCAACAAATCACAGCCAAAACAAAATGGTCTCCTTAGCCTTGCTGGCAAATTCCTGTGAAACACAGGAAAATCATCTGCCTTTCTCAGTCACTAAGGGTAAAGTGCAGGTTCTGATTGGTATTTTGATTATTGTATAACTTCAGGTCTGTGTTTCCACAGACGATAATAGAAAACTCAGTGAAGAACATCCAGAACATCCATACGTTTTCATGATTTTAAAAAACAGTCATAGGGCCAATAGATAATGGGAACAAAAAATGGCTACAGAGTCATCCATGTGCACAATCCCTTCTGAGCCCCTAAAACTTCTACCTCATTCTTAAACTGACACTGTATTTCCCACTAATCTGGCAGGTGAACCACCATTTTCAGGTGTACAGGAGAGAATCCTGCAGGTCTTGGCATCTCTAGAGAGTCCTAAAAAATAAAGTTTGAAATGGAGTGTCTGGGAAAAGTGATTGAATGACAGATGTACCTGCTGCAGCAATGTCAAAGAATGGTTATTGCGATCGCATAACCATCTTAAGCTTTAAACTTAAGTTTTTTGTAATTAGTCTTAGAGCTTTCACATAGTGGGAGGGATTTGGGAGGACCTTTTCCCCCCAACACACACATACAAGTACCCCATACCAGATTATTAAAAAAAATTCAAACATATGTTGAAACCCATGCAGCTGACCTTAGGATTTTCCTGCCCTTTGTTACCTTCCTACAGCCAAAGAATGGCAGATATGCTGTGTCAGTTCTGAACTCTCTCTTCTTTGGAAGAGCACTATCTTATTTTCTAAAGTGAGGGAACCTGTCCTTCTCCACCTTTGCCAGAAATTTTTCTTGCTTCTGGAGAAGCAGGAGCCTTGTTGCTTATTCTTGCACCCCATATTCCTTCCTTGCTCCAGTAGCACACTCCCTCAATCAGCTTCTCCACTGAAGGAGCAACCTCATTGTGCAAACTCCAAGGCACTGTAGGAATTATCCTCATAAGAGGTATAGATAAACCAGGTGAAAATGGTACAAGCTCTGGTATTCTTCTGCAATAACTTCCCTATGAAACTGTAAAGAGAGGTGAACCCTTCCAGTATTTCACAGCCAGCAATCATTGGAGAAGGAGGTTTCTTGCAAGTTGTCTTTGCCAGAGGAAATATGAATACCTTCATATACAGTCATTCCCCAACTCCCTCTCACCCCCGCTCCCAGCTTGCAAAGTAACCGTATGTTTAGTTTAAGCTATAGTTTCAAGAAATTCAAAATTCCTGGCCAGCTTTGAATACCTTTTGATTTTGGAATGCAGATATTTTAAAGGAGAAAAGATATGAGCTCATTTTTATAAAAAAAAGAATGGCAGTTGTAGGAAGATGAGAATACTTACTGAAAATACTGTTTAAATGTTGAAAAAACACGTGGGTAAGATAGTAGTGTTTTGTAGTGTTACTATGTAAGTGTTATTTGTTTTAAAAGTAAGTAACTACTTCAGAGTTGAAATCTTGAAATACAGATAGTAATGCTTATATTAGTTTACCCTGCATGAGTCATTCCCCAGAGCTCTCAATAGTGATTCCTAGAAGTCTTAAGCCCAGTGTCTCTCTGGTTTTGCCTCAGATTTTCTACTGAAATTACCTGTTCCCTGATTATTTTGATCAGGTACAGTTTTCTTAAGTACATTATTGAGTACCTCAACCTTAACATGTTGCCCAATGTTAACTGGCGTTCCAGTATGATGATAATCTTTTTTCCTTTCTGTTTAAGCTTTTCATCTTACAATATATTTTCAGATCATAGATTTGAAATTCTAGATCTGTCATTACTGACAGACATTCATGCAACTATTTCAAAATGCACTACATTTTCTGAAAAAGATTGGCATAAATATTCTTTGCTATAACAAAATGTGAAGGAAGGAAACAGAGATTTAATTACCAAGACTCAGTTGCTGGCTCAGGCTTCCAGTACCTTATAGAAATTCAGAGGAAACCCTTTAATTAAACTAAAATTATATTCTGTGTTCATTTTTTGTATGTCTGCTTGTTGATTTGCTTGACAGCTTCCTTTCTTTTTCTGTGTACCTACCAGGATAAAAGGGTTTTTAAAAGGTTTATTTAAAAGTAAACAAACCTGATATTGAATGGGCTATGGCAAAGCTGTCTAATACTTTCCCACTGCCTGTTTTGAGTTCTTTCAAGTCTACAAAATATCAATATTTTGGACTGATACTTTCTAATCAAGTCTCTGCTTCAGGCTGGTTACTTGAGGAGAAGTTTGATATGAGAGAATGACAATCAAAATAGTCCATTTATGAGAGGAGAGTGGAAATGTTAAGACCTAGTACTTGATTATTCCTGTGTGCTGGGCACTGCAGCTTTCTGTTTGGCAAGGGCTTGCTCCTCATGTCAGAAATGTATTTTTTGCTACCCCTAAATTTTGTCAGGTTTTAGATCCTTGGGAAAAAATTACTGTCAGCAGAAGCACAGTAGAGAGTTTTGGTGATTTTTAGTGGGTAATATCCCAGTGATTTCCTCTGTATTGAGCATGCTCCAAACAGGGGAGTGAACAGAATTTACTTTGTAATTGCAAGTATGAGCTGTTCTACTGTTTGCTGGTGAGGTGGCATATTGAGTACGGTCCACATTTCAAGAACAAGTGGATCAGCCTCCATCTAGAGGACAGCGAAATGCTGGAAGCCGAAAAAATACAGCTTATCTAGACTAGAATAGAGAAGACTAAAGCAAGACATAAGGGTAAGAAAAAACAGCTTTAAAATTAAGAAGGAAGACTGAGGCTAGATATTAAATAGTTTTTACTAACACCATAGCCAAGCAATCGAATATGTTACTTAAAAAAGCTATAGAATCCCCACCATTGAAAGTTTTCCCAGAACAGCAAAGAAAAGCATCCTCTTCAGTGGTCAAGGCATACTTGTTCCTGTCTTGAAGCAGATGATGTATTTAGAAGGTTCCTTCCAGGCCTACACTTGTATAAATATGAATGTGATCATAAACATTCAAAGTGTGACATACAGTTTGTGCAGCTTTCACCTTTTCAACATGCACCTGACTAAGATGGAAAATAGAGCAGACAAACTCTACAGTGGTTATGAACTTTAGCTTGTCTTCATTGCAAAAGTGAGCAAAAATTAACATCTCTGAATTATTCCTTCAAGGCGGCCTCTTTCCAGGTAGAGAAGAATGACAGTGGCCATGATGCAGAAAACCACTAGAGCAGTAGAAGGCGGTTTCTTAGCAGGGTAATTGCATAAGCAGCTGAAAAGCTGCCCATGCATCTCTTGTTTTGCAATGTTGTAACTTGAGCTGCTTTATCCTTCTTTCATTACCAGTTCAGGTGTCAGCAACACTTTAGTTTAAAGCCCCTTTCACCAAAAGGCCATCAAGCTCCATATTAAAGCACCATTTAATTCAAGCTGCAAATGCTTATGGCTAGAAAGACACCTGGATAGGAACAAAATCTGAATTATAGTTTGGACAAAGGTCTTCAACATTTAGCAGTGCAAATCATACTGTGGCACTGTTAAGGAGCTATTCTCAACATCTGCATGCACAGCTGTCTAGATAATAGTTACCAGACCTACGTTAATGTGGCAGAAAGGAGTGTGAGTCAAGGCATCAGGAGCTTTAGTTCACAGGCTACTGTCTTAACTTAAATTTCTGTTGTGAACTTTGTTAAAGGAATGCTGGAGACATAGGCACTATAATGTTCACGCCATCTGCATCAAAATTTGCTTATTTTTAGTGTAAACTCATTGTTCAAGCAAGAGTTCAAATTTTGTCACCAAACTGATTTGTATCTATACATGACAAACTTAGTTTGGATCATCAGACAGAATGTCAACAGTGTAATGAATGTAAATTCTCAGTGGCAAACCATCTAATTCCACAAGGAAATGGTCACTAGTTATGAAATTACAATATCTTATCTGTGCTTTCAATTTACAGAGTCATCTTGAGGAACTCCACGTTACTGAGGTTAGTACCAAATGTGTATGCTTGGCATCCCATAAGCACAGGGAATTGGTGATTTAAATTACTAATGTTAGTTAACAAGTGAGTATTTTTGTATTTAAAGTGTCTCTTGGTCCTCCGCTTTCTATACATGTAGTGCAACAACAGCCTTTTTTAAAAGCGGCTAATGGTAGCCAGTAGACAGTAATAAGCTATTATTACAGCTCTACTTTTTCTTGTCTACATTTTCCATAATTTTGACTCAATAAGAAGAAATTATAGGTGCAGAGAACTTTTTTTACCTTAATAAAGGTGGAAAAAAGGACAGAAATTTAACATCCACATCAAAAGAAAATGGGACATAGGAAAACACAAGCAACTGTAAGTATTCTTGTCTGCTTTCCCCAGTTTGCAACATGTCCTAATTAACAGAATATTTGTAAGAGTGTTCATAAGACTGGGAAAAGAACTACAAAATGACAGATCTCAGTAAGAGAGCATTACTTAGACACAAATAGGTGCAAATTTTGAAAGCTAAGTGTTACCAGCCAGAACTTACCCAGGGCATAAGGAACGCATGAGTGGTCTAAAGCAACTCCTACTTGAACAGTAAACAATTTAGAAAAGGCAGCTGTAAAAGAAAAAAAGACAGCAAGACTAAGTAAGTCAATAATGTTTAAGCTGTATCTCCTTTTCCCATTCATGAGGCAGAAACTCATCAAGTAAAATGGTGTTCATTTTGGTGTGGATTGAATTTCTGCCATCGCACATTTCTGTATCTGCTTTGCAAAGACAAAGAGTGATGCAGGGGAAACTTCTGTTTTTCAAATACAGACAAAGGGATTTGAGTTTCCTGAATTCTACAGTTCTATCTAGTCAATATGACTTTGAGACCATCCAGCATATCTCCTGATCAGGCTGTGAGCTTTGGGGACAGACACTGAGTACTGTCTTAATCCAAATAAGAAGAAATTAGCAGTTACGAGTAATGACCAAGTGAAACAGGAAAAGACGTTTTTGGCTATATTGGCAGTGAGACATATAAATTATTCTAAGTAAATTGTGATTTTGGTTGATGTCCTTTGTAGAAGTAAGGCTAGAGGGGAGGCTACATGCCTATGGAGTAATAAAAGTGGTAGAGCTTGATAACACCACAGACCAACAGTGATGCCCTGGAAGGAGACCGGTCAAATAAAATAACTAGAAGATAGAAGGTTACAAACTAGTCTTCTCTCACTGCAGTTATGACTATTTGCATTGAGTGCCTGTTGATCATTTATAGGGAAGCCACAGCTTTCTCCCCTATTTTGTCACAGAAACTATACAAGGATGTGTCAGGAGCATATTTTTCATTTCCTATTAAAGTGACTTGCAAAGACACACAAGGTAAAATTGGTGGTGAGAGTTGAATTTACACCCTTTAACTAGAGATTATAAAAACAAAAATGAGCCTCAGTACTTCTTTTTGTTTAAGTGGAAAGTGGAAGAGCTGAATATTATCCCAGCATAATTTACTGTTAATTTACTAATCCACTGTATCTGGAATTACCCTGTAAGACCACTTTCATCTGTCCTTCCTCAGATTTCTGGTAAATGTCCACTGAAGAGATAAATGAACTTTGTTAGGTAAATGCTGATAACTTCACACTCAGGTAATACGTTTGGAGTGGAAGATCAGAGAATGAAAAAAAACCCTGGTTGACAGGAGGAGGTCAAACAGATTGGCCTTGGGCTACAACATTAGCGAGGCCATTGGCAGCATATGCCAACAATCTACTATATCAAGTAAGAAATAGCTAAGACAGTAGGCCATGGCTGAGGGGAAAACCTCCAAGGGTACCCAACACTGTGTCGAAGGCTAAGGGGGGTGGAAGTGCTTTATGCAGGGGCGGGGTGGCCAGCCAGGACCTGCCCAGTCAAGCAGTGGGAATGAGTGCTCTGTTCCCAGTCTGAACTGGCCCAGAGGAGCAGGGCACATGTATGTCACAAGAGAGAAGTCTTAGAGCAGAAACCACTATCCACCTACTATGCCCATCCTGCTGAGTAAATAAATTTTACATTCTATGTCACTGAGGGTGTAGGTCAGTTCTTGTGGCCACCCCACCTAAATTCCCCTGTGACAACTGAGGAAACAGGTGCAGCAAGCTAAGAGGTTTCACTTTTGCTGGCTGTTCGTTACAGCCTTTTTGGGGGAGGCTATTGACTCCTTGGAGAGCAGGCAGACTGGGAGACATGCCCATGCCACAGCCACTCACATTGATGTTCTGGTATCATAATTTAAAATTACTTTTTAGCTAGTGATGTAATTTAATGCTGGTTTGTGAGCTGGAGTTTGGAGCTGAAGCATCACAGCGAGATTTGCCAGAGCAAACTGTCCATATAATCTTTGCTATTTTTAGATCCTGATCCAGAAGAACCCATAAACACATGCTTATCTTTAAAATGCTTGCATGCTTAAAATGAAACATATTATCTAAGACCTATCCACACAGTGCTGAAATGTTTTAGTAATGTTTATGTTAACATCTACAAGGTGCCTGGATGTTTGGAATTACTGAAAAACCAGAAAAAAGTGGCTTTAATGCACTATGGCATTCCTAAGTTGGCAGAAGCATTTCCCAGGTATTCCCTGACGTCTTGAATTAGACGCATTTGACAGTAACTTTTCAATTTCCCGTAGTGTCAGGAATTGCCTGCATGTGCATTTTTAAGTAAATATCTTCCCCAGTATACTTCTCAACAGACTAGCTGAAGGAGTATTTTGTGTGCTTGCTGGTATCTATAAATAATTGGAAAAACTGGTCAGAATGTTTTAATTGAAACAATTTTTGTATTGAAACACTATCACACGCTTTTTTTTCAAAATCACATGTTTTACCTAAAATTTTTTTTACACATTCTAAAGAACATCTTTAAGGTAAATAGTGTTGAAAAATTACTTTTCCATTTCCAAATATATTTTGAAAGGACTTTTCTTTAAAGGAAACCCTTCAGGAGCCCTAGAAGCACTGCTGAAAAATTGCTTCACAAAAAAAAGTGAAACTATTATTATCTCAAATCAGAAGAATTTGTCTCCTCAAACCTCAATTTTTTTCCCCCAGGATAAAAAAAAAAAAAAAAAAGGAAAGTTTTCTGACCAAACCTGTTAATTTATGTATAGGGAAATTGTAGCATTATCTTGCAAAGCACCTTGACTAATTATTTTAAGTGTCTAAGTTGAAACATACCTTCCAGTCTGGTTAAAAAGAGAAAAGTAGGAAAAAAACCCCAACCGAACCCCAAATCCTGCCTCCTTTAAAATGACACAGAAGACCTCTTTGGAGGCAATGCAACCCTAACTGGCCATCTAGATGTTCCAAACTGATTAAGAGGTCCCTCAGTCCTGACAGACATTTATTGATATTTGAGGATGCTCTTTCAGTGAAAAAGCATCCTCCATTGCCTCCCTGCTTTCTACAGTTTGTCAGTCTCAGGTGAAGATGAACATGTTAATTGTCTGCCTTGTTAATTTATTAACGAGTAATGACAGAAGGAGTAGTGCTGAATGCTCATAAAACTCATCTTTCAGTGAAGAACTATCCATGTTTTGAGAAAATACTTTTAACTACCTTTCATTACTAATTTACTCATCGTTGTACATTATACTTAAAAGTCAACAACACCCAGCAAACTGCTGCATTATTATGGAGGTGAATGTATCAAAGCGGAAAGAATTACATGTACCAGACAACAGTTGGGGCTTTCAGCTGTATTGTATTACAAGGAGAGGCGAAACTGAATTAGCATTTGAAAGTAGGATGCAGAATAATTATATTCAATTAACTAAGGACTCCTTGGGCAGCAGCTCAACAGAGAACTGCACATGACAAGACCAGGCAGAAGGGAAGGAAGTAAACTGGTCTGAATTCTGTACTTCCCAAGTGCTAATAAATACAAGTACTGTGCCACGGCTGTTAAATACACAGTTATTGGAAATGAATAGCTGCTTTAATCCCAGTAGAAGTGGCATTGTTTACTGCTTTACAATGGTTCTGTAAGCCTCACTGGGGCATGCAAGTGGTATTGAGCTTTGTCTGCAGGAAGTGCTGTCCAATATATGCATGCAGTCCTGCTAAACACCTGTTTCCATACTTTACATTCTACTTTACCTTGAAGTGAAAGGAGTTTGTGTTCATCATCAGGTACTCATGCTTCCTTAAAGCTGCAGTAATATCAACAAAGCTTCTTACTAACAAGCATATTCTACCAAAAGCAGGACAGTCATGTCTTCTAGAAGATTTCCCTTACAGGTGTAAGTAAAGCAAATGGTGTCAGTCTCTGATTTTGGCAGTAAAGAGAGAAGATGTATTCCCACACATGATTTAGAGAGTGGACACACAGAAAGGTAAGTGGCTGCTTTCAGGACACTGCTAGGAAGTGCCCAACCAAAACAGATTTAATACTGTCTTCAGAATTGCTTTCTACCCCTTGCTCCAAAGAAGAGTAGTTTCTTCCCAGGTGCCATGATATTCACTGGGGGACATGTGGATATGGAGGCTTCCTCCAGCAGAAAACCTTAGCTGGCTGATGGAGAGAAGACTATGGTTGCAGCTAGTCAAATGCCAAGACTTCTTGATTAAAAATTTTAGTATGCCTTAAAATGCTTTGATTTTTGTGAAACTTTATAACAGCTGTTGCAAAGACACATTCTAGTGAAACATTTCTGGATGTCTTATTGGTCTTCTTCCATACCCCTTCTTTTTAAACTTGGTCATTTAAAAGGTGGTATGTCTGAGTTAGACCATCTCTTGCTCAGTTGGTCAGCCTGTGCTTTTAACTTCATCTGCTAGAATGATGTAGGTGTTCTTCCTAGCTAGTGTCCTTTGTTTGATTTCCACTACTCTCCATTTGTTTATATCATGAGTGTAGTCATATAGAGGGATGGCAATTAACAGAGGAATTTAACTGTTACAGTTTTGGCTGTGGCATTTTGCATTTTTACTTCCTCCCTAGTTCTTACATCTCAAGTATAGGCAGATTTTTGTGTGCCCTAGTTTAGCTGGCAAGGCTGATGGATAGAATTTCCTGCAAGAAGTTAATCTGCATGATCTTCTCAGTGTTTGGTTACCTCAGGAGATCATTAGGGCTCCTGCAAAGATTTTAGCATGCTATCAATTGTTACTATGAGTCTAGCTGCAGCCCAGTGGAGGAAGACTGCTGAAAACACTATGTGAAAACAATCTTCTTTGCAAATACTTAGTATTACTATAAATAAGTTTTACTCTGGAGTTTTGTCTCAGACAACTACGTCGTGTGCCAGTAAATATTTTGTAATATTTTCCTTTCACGAAAATATTAGGAAAAGAGAGGAAAAATAGGCTTATGTCCATTAATGCTTCCTTATAATGCAAACTGCAGGCTTGAAGCTGTTCTCTCAAAAGCTTGCTTTTCCTTCATATATTAATGATTTATGCAACATAAGAATAAGCAGTGACAGAAGAACTGAAGTAATGGTTTTGAAAGAGAGAAATGACTGAAGGATCACCACCCAAGAACTGACTGATTTTTTTATCAGACATTTGAATGTGTTGTTAGTTTCTCTTTCGTTAATAACTGTTTATCCCAAAGCTTGAAATGTCTCTTGAATTGTCTCTTGGGTCAAAAGATGGCTTTGGCAGCATTCCAGCAACGCCCTCTCAAGTCATATCTTGAAGACACCTCTTTAAAAATTCTGACAAGTCCAGCAGAATCAAGGAGGAGAAAATCTGAATTCATTTTATCACTTGAAACACAGATATATGTAGTCAGTGGTGGGGGAAAACAAAGGCCCTAAAGTTTTCAGAAGGCTTATTCATTAAACTTAAGTCATGTTTAAGAGAGAAGAACCTTAGGAAGGTCTTTAGGAAAACTGAAAGAGAGAAATACACGAACTTCTTAAATAAAACACATTAATCTCTACACCTTCTAGGACTTAGCTCTTATAATTTGCATAGCAAAACTACTTACATGTTATCTGCAATTGGATTTTAATATGTTGTCTACATATGTTAATGATACATTTATTAGTGGTATGCATGAAGCCTAGAAGGGAGAAGAATTTTGAAAAGGATTTTTAGAGTGACTGATTTTTTTACTCTCTACTAATCCTTTCTGTGGCAGTTTCAATTCTGATTTTTTTTTTCAGAAGAATTATTCGGATGATCCAAAAGTCCATAGGAATATTCTATTTAGCTTCAGAGGACTTCTGAGGATGCTTAGTTGGAAAAAAGATTAGTGTCTCTTTAAGTAACATAGTATCATATGCTTATATGGTTTATTGTTCTGTTTCCTCTGTTTGGCAAATTCTGCAAAACCTGTGGCTCTGAACTGCTATTGCTATAGGGAATGAATTTTCCTCTTTGAGAGAGACCTCTGATTTTTCAAATGAGCTGCAGTTGCTAACTTAGGCTGTCTGTTGTCTGTGCAGGATATCCAAAGTGACATCTTCCTTGACTTCAAGTCAGGAATCTTAGCTGAGAAGTACATGGCCAGGCAAGTGTATTTTTTCTGAGGAAGACCTTATAGAAACTAGAGGAAGTCTACTACTGCTGTGACTTATGGAGAAAAAATGGGAAGTCACTCTTCACTCCTACCTAGAAAGTTCTCCTGAAATTGGGAATCTAGTGATTTTAATTGCAAATGTGTTCTCCTAAATTTGAGAAGAATCAGCATCACATCCTTATCTAAGTTGCTGCAGATTGCAGGTGATAGCAGTAAAGTTAGGTGGGAAAGTATCTACTATAAGTAAGAATGGTACGCAATCTCTTTCTGAAAGTTAGCTTCAAATGAATGGGAAGAAGTATGTTCCCGAAGTCTCATATCTCAGTCCAAATTTAGATCAAGACTTCTTTGGAATTTAAATTTTGGCATTTTTGAAGTGAGAGTATTCCTTTTCTAGACCAGACCATGGCAGCAATGTTTACAAAATGCACTCCTTGATTTTTGATGAAATACTTTCTTAAAGTCAGATTTTGCTTTGGCTTTTGAAATGAACTCTGCAAAGTTCATTTTCACCTCTCTTTTTAAAAATCCCATTACTGATGAATAAATACCTATGGATTACTACTTCCCTAACATTCTCATCCACAAATATATGCTTTGCTCCCCAATAAGGTAGCTTAAATCCAAAGAACAAGTGTTTGTTGTCCCCAGAAGAGCTGTGCAGCTCTCTCTCCTTTCATGGCTCTTTTCCATGGAAATTATGTCAGCCAAGTAAAGCAACCTGGAATCATGTCAGTGCATGCAGCGTGTCTGAAAGCTCTTTGTAAATTAGTCCTCTGTAGTGAATGCTTTCACTTTAACATATGTCACTGCTGAGTAAATTTTGGGGGGGTATTTCTTTTTTTCTAATTCCTAATGTGCCAAGGGTCTTTGTGAATAGCATTTTAAAGGTAAAAATCCTAAAATTATTGTTACTTATTGTAGTTGTATGATTATTCCTTTGTATGACAGCTTAATTTGCATCAGTGCTTAGCCTGTCTTTGACAAGCCCAAAGGAAAACAATTACATTTTCTTCCTTTCAACTTCACAGGAGCAAGAGGTAGTACCTGGCATTTATGCACATTACCCCCAGAATGCCTTTTTTTCCCCCATTTTATTTTAACAGTCTTGTAGGTCTTTTATATATGATGGGAGAGGATAAAATAATGAATGGTGTGTGGTAGATGTAATTCACATCACTTAGAGTGCTCTTGGAAGAATCTCAGGTACAAGTGAGATGAGGGTGGGAATTAGAAGAGGGTAGAGTAGAAGAAAAGAATCTAACAAGGCAACAATGCTTTTCAGTGGCTGTTTCCAGAGGCAATATTGTCTCCTATTACCTGTCCTTGGAAAGGACCTTCCAAAACCAGCTTCAAATATTCTAAGGCAGGTGTGATTGTCCCAGGCTTTTGAACCTGTGGACAAGAGTGTAGGCTGAGCTTTTTTTGTAATATATACAGAAGCTGTTGCTGTTCTGTGGAAATTCAATACATGCAGGTCATATATTGTACATCCAAACTCAAACATGTGCTTCTTCCTTAGGTTCCTAAGGTAATTTAGAAGTTTAAATGGGTATTCACTTCCTTCAGTGGAAATTTTTATACCTGGCTGTAGGCTTGGAACATTCTAGCTGGGTAACTAACCTGAAAACCGAGTATTCAGATCCAGAGGTGAAGTAAACAGCACATGTTTGGTGTGGATTCAGAGGTTTTTGCATGTATGATATTCAGCTTCAAAACTAAATATAGCTATACTGCAGAAGCTTGTGTATTTGTCAGTGCTGAGATAAAAGAAGAACAGATAGTGGTTATATTGTTATATGACCTCTAACAGGAATAGAGATTTGCAGGTGGAAATGATACCTTATAATAGAAGAAACACAACCTCATTCTCCTCTGAGTGATGCCAGAGCAACCATTATCATTTCCGTAGAGCTGAACTGGTCTAATTGGTAGGTTTGATGCAGCTTTCCACTGTCAGTTTTATGCTAATGGAGTTCCACTGGATTCATTGTTTCTATGCTGGTATCAAACTGAAGTAGTATGGAGAAAAATTGAGTCTATTGCTCTTTAATAACAACTCATTATACTACTCTTTTTCATAGCAAAAATTTGAATTATTTAATATAGGCAGTGTAAAGAAAGTGGAGCGTACTTATAGCCAGTATTATCTTTAAATGACTCTTTAAACTGGCACAAGAAATATGTCTGTATAGCATGTATGGCAGTTGGTGAGTAACTGGGAAGGGGAAGAATGTGCACTGGAGTAGAGCTGCAGTAAACTTACAGCTAGTTTTTGTCTCTTATGCTGCATAAGAAATATGTGCCTGCTTGCTCTCATGGCTCTCTGCCTGTTTTAGCAAGCTACTGGTATTTTGTCTATGCCTCATCCCCTTGCTATGAACTATTCTTGTAAAGAGATCTTATCCACTGTGTCATACTCACCAACGTAGAAAACAATTTAGAGCTCAAACATGGAGTCATAATATCCCTGAGATCTTCTACTATTCTGTACCTACTTAAGCATCTAAATAGATGCTAATCAGACTTTGTATTTCAAACATAAGTCTTTGGGATCTCCTTTCTAACTGCTAAGGTATGAAAAAAACAATGTTATTGAGTAACTGGACATTGGTCCATTTTAGTATATCTGTTATATTTTCTTTATGGGCACCAGGATTGAACCAGAGCCATCCAGAGTTATCAGAGCAAGTTGTTGCTGTTCAATAGCCCTTGGCTCTATGGCAAACTGGGAGGTCTGTGAATGAGTAGGAATGCAGATACCATGGTAATGAGTAGTTACTCGTGTGTGAGGCTGGGCAGTTCACTCTGAGCTTGCAAGGCTTGCATCCCTGGGCTTGGATGGTCTGTTGTCATCAGCTGCATTTCTGGGGCAGCCATCATCTTGCTGGACACTGCAGACTGAACAAAGTGACCTGGGGAACTGAAAGTGTGTCTTAGCCACTTGAAAGAAATAGGGGGTGTGACCTTTATGAACCAAATATGGCAAAGGACACATGAAATGCATGGACTGGTAAGTTATATTCACCTCAAATGGAAAATATTTTTTTTAAATAGCTTTGATTCAAGGGGATAAAGCAATCTTCAGAACTTCTGTCTTCTCCCCTTTTCCATAATTCAGTGTAAATTTCACATTATGAAGGCAGTGGAAAACTCTCCAAATGAGCCCTGAAGATCACAGGGGGGAAATATTCTAAAATGGACTACTCTCTAGGAGTAAAATTTACTCTCTAGGAGTAAAAACTTCTGGGTTTTTTTCAGTATAAACATATCTACTGTGTAATTTAATGTATTGGGTTTGTGTGGCAATGTTTTGGTAGCGGGGGGG
>JAOBAS010000072.1:21868486-21909623 GCA_025311575.1 Elanoides forficatus
ACGGTAATTGGTGAGTGATCTCTCCTGTCCTTATCTCGACCCACAAGCCCTTTGTTATATTTTCTCTCCCCTGTCCACCTGAGGAGGCTGTAGTGATAGAATGGCTTTGGTGGGCACCTGGCGTCCAGCCAGGGTCAACCCACCACATTTACTTTAATTATTTACCTGTTAACAAAATTAGTAACCTCATTCTGAAGACTTTTAATTGTGAATTAAGAGTTCTAGTGCATTATTTAGTTAATACAATATTGACTTTTAGCTGCAATTGTACAGGAAAGGACAAAAAACAAAGGACATTTGACATTCGGTAGTCAACAGTTTAATAAGTTTGTGAAGACAGAAGGAAATGTGGTGGAGGTAAGGTAAGAGTAATGGGTTTGGTTTTACAGGGAATTCCACAGCTTTTCAGCAGCATACCATCCCATGGACATTACATACTCAAAGCAGTCAGAATCAGAGCTAGGTCTTCCTGTTTTCACAGCCTTATCTTTTTGTGTAAGGTCAGGTAAAGCAGGTAGATAGACAGGACACATAGCTGAAGTGCTTGACTTCTGAACCTCTTTATACCTATGCTATTGATACAGCCTATAAAAGCAGCTTTTCCTTATAAAATATAAAATATATTTATAATTGTTATCAGAGTAGAAGGAAGCATCATAAGTCTATTTCTTTTCCTAATAGCACTGCATTACTAATTAGAAGTGAAACTTTGGGACTGTTGTATCAGGCAATGGAAAACCATTTTGCCTTTTCTACCACAAAACTAAAGCTGTCAATATTACCTACCTATATTTTCAAAACAGCTACAGACACTGCACTGTCATCTAGAAATGACTGCAAAGCTCATGCATCTGCTTAATTTTTTATGCAGCATAGGATGTTTATACATATTCATTTGGACAAGTCTAGAGGACAGCATGCAACCTGTGGAAAGTGAACATGTAAGGACAGCAGAGAATGCATTGCAATCAAGTTAACCCATTCAAATTAGTCTATCCCCGTAGCTTATTGGTCAGACCTTATTAGTGCAATGACATGGCAGGACAGGAAACATGAGAGGTTGATTTGAAAAGCAAGATGTCTGGTAATATTTGCATTCATATTTATAATTTCCAAAATCTTCCATTTTCATTTTGCAGCAGATCTTTCTATTAGTTAATTATTTTGGAGAAGTTGCCTGAAACAAAAACAGAACCTTTTGCTTCTGAGTTCAGTCTCAAGTTTTGGTATACTGGAAAATGTGTAAATTCGGGATGTGATGTACAACTGAGAATTTTGGATGCGAGAAAGTACGTTTTCCCTAATCCCGTGGGAAGGGCAGTTCTGACTTTAGACCTGGGAATGACATGTTGCTCCTCTGCCTTCTGTTTCACTGAAATGGATACTTACTGTATATACCACTTAGCCTGGTAGCCTTCTACAGAGCCCAGCACTGAAATCATCACTGAACAATTTCACACTGAACTGAAATGATCCTCACGACATCGTAACAGCCAAAGATTCAGAACATGATATTGTCAGTTTAGCATAAGTGTGATTCCATGGATTCTCCTGGAAATGTTCTTGATCTAGCCCGGTATGAGAAAAGGGTGAGATTTTCTCCTTCTCTTTTGTTTCTTTGTTTAATAAAAGCAAATATTTGGACTCACAGTGATTTCTATTAGATAGTAGTTTGTAGAGCTGCATGATCTATGAGTTTTTCCAGAGCCTGCTTCTCAAAATATTTTCTAAAATTTCCTTATTTTGGAGAGTGAGAACCACTATTGTCTCCTTCTACTTAAACTTTCTCTGACTGAGCTTAACAGCTTTGCTAAATAACACTGCTGCTCCTCTCTGGCTGCTCTGCCCATCACTTCTGTCCATTTCTGTCTGACTCCAATACTCCATAACCCATGTTGTTTTCCTGTTGGAGTAAGTTCTCATGAATGTTGCTCATCACTCTACATTATCACACCTATTCCTCTCTAGGCCAGTAATATCCCTTCATGTCTGCCCCTCCTCCTGACTTCTGTCCTTATTCACCTCCTTTCTTATTATTCTTAAACTTTATCAGCTCTTGTTATTATCTTAAGTACTGTGAAGTACTTAATAAATTAAAATTTTTTGTAAATGTTTAAGCAATTAATTATGCAGATCTGAAATTATTTGATGCCTCATCACTGAGTTTCCCATTGTTTTCCACTAGAAGGATGAGAGTATTTTTTAAAATTTATTTAATCTGTACAGTTAACTAAGCATTGATAAAGAAAATAGAAAGAGAGAACCCCTACACATTTTCATATAGGTTATACTCAAGAGGCAATGCATGTAAAAACATGTTTATAGATAGAGTCTGTTGTTAGCTCCTCAGTAGCTAGTGTGCATCAGCAGTAACTCCTATGAACCCACCAGACTTACTTTAAACAAGTGCCAGGGAAAGCAGTCATGGCCAAAGTAGCTGGGGTGATACACCACAGCATGGCATCAGAAACAGGCTTCTAAGGAGACCAAGCAGTGACATCAAGGATACTGCTAATGAAACATATTCAGTTTTCTGTTCTTAATTACATGCCTGTTTCCTACATAAAAGCACTGTTAGGTCACCTGAAAGCTGCCCTGATGTGCTGAGATGCAACGAGTTTTTCATGTGCTTGAAACTTCACAGAACAAGAGGTTAAAAGATCCATTTTAACAGAAGAGAGGGCTGTGCAGCACCCCCTCCTCTGAAGGACAGCTGTAGATGCCATGAGACCCTTGGCCCCCAGGCGGTAAGGAGGCAGGCCTGTGCAGGAGGCTGACCTGGCACTGTTTGCTAGGGTGTTCTCGGGTTTTTCTGGTTCTTTTCATTTTCAATAACAGATTTTTTTTTTTTTTAATATAAATTCTAATGCTTCTTGCTCAAGGTAAGTTCTGAATGTGTAAAACAAGTGGGAAGTAATGGTGCGATTTCAACCCTCAACAGAGGTGCCAAGAGAGATAATCTCATGTATGCACTGCAAACCAAAGGAAGAAGTGGAGCCATGGCTGTGCTGATCCCCCTCTTACCCAAGCAGGCTGTTCCCCATTTTACTTATACCCTGTGGTACCCCATGAATGTCAATGAAATGAAAATAACCATTAGTTTCCTACCTATATTAAGATGTTCTTCAGATAAATTTGTCAGTCTTAGGAAGCACTGTCCTCATTATTAATATAATAGGTCTGTGATGCCACTTGGCAAACAAACTGTTATGTAACCTTTAAAGCTCTTATACAGCAAAGCCTCAAAGGGCATATAAATTCCAGCTTTTCTTGAAGTCTTATGAAGGCCAGAGAGCTTAAACACTTAGAGACATTGAACTGGGAAAGATTTTCTGCACAACTGACTCTGTTCACCCTCCTGTTTTGGGCAACTGGATGATACAAACTCAGGAAGGAAGTTAGCAAGCTCCTTATGTATAAATATTTGGACTTTTTTGAGCAGTGAGGAAACTGTAACTAATGACTCAGTTATCTCTAGGTTAAAGAAATACACCAATATCAAGTAGTGACTTCTAAATACATTTATATATTCAGAGCACATGACATTGGTGAATGTATTTTTAGATTAGGTATGGAACCATGTGTATATTTTGGATTTGCAAGAGTGTGACTGAGCTGAAAAATCTCTTTGCTATTTATTGGGGTAGGCACAGAGTGTGTAAATTTTCATTGATCACATTTTTCTTCTTCATTCTTTATACCTATCACTCTAAAGCACAATGTTTTAAATTAAAACCCAGAAAACCAAAGCAGATTGAAAGAAAGTGCTTCAGGGTATTAATATACTATTGTAAGCAACCCAGCTGGGTAACCCTTTCCCCTAACATTTTGGATCAATGCCAAAAATGTCTCCTCAGTTCAAAACGCCATATATTATTTTTGTAGTACACTTGCAAAGAGGAAGACATAGATAAGAATCCCTTTCAGACTTCAGGGTTATAGACGCAATGTTCAAATCTGGCATCCCATACAAGCTCTGCAGATGGAGAGGCACTGTCACGGCTGCAGACTTCCGTATGTTGATGCTGGAGACAGAGGCTGGTGGTTTCTAGCAAGTGGATTACTGAGGTCAGGTACAGCAGTGTCCCAGCTCTTCTGGATACAATTTTAGTGATATAATTAGATATAAGCACATTAAAATAATAAGATTTTTTGCTGTTCTATCCTTCAGTTTCAGTATCTTTGACCAATTTTATTAGTATCCTGGTTGGATCTAATGCAAATTTTCCCATCAGTTTTTATTAACTCATTTAATGTTTGCCTTGCATTCGATCCCAGGTAGACATGATGTCCCCTTCTGTTGGGGACCATATTGTTTGCCCTGTCATAGGGAAAAGTCATCTGTAGTTTAAGAGAATGATAGAAGAATCTGTAATAAGAAAATGTGAAGTTCACCAACAAAAAGGAGAGATATGGCGGTAGTGAAAAATCAAACCATGCACTTACACTGCTTAACTATTGCACAACTGGAGAGCCCCAAATTGTCTGAATTTTAAGACCATGTAAACACACACAAAAATAACCTCAGCTGCTGTTCAGGCTGGCCTTCACTGGTTGAAACTTGGCCAGCACTGCTCAGAACTTGCAGTGGTTTTATCCATGAAGTACGTTCTGCACTAACAAATCACAAGGACGTTCCACCGCTTCCTGTCTTGTTCTGCCTTCACTTGGTACTGCTCTGCCTTTCTGACGCCAATGGAACATATACTTACTTGCTAGTTTATGCTTATTTTAAATAACAGATCAATTTCTCCTTGATAAAGACAATTAGAATAGCAACAAAATCACTGCTCAGAAAGATTGAATATGGAATAGTTATTGCAATGCTTAGAAAAACACCCAAGGCAAACATTCACTTTCTTTGAACAAAATTTCCAGGAGGTTTTAAACAGAAGGGACTTAGCACAGCAATTTTTTTTTTCCCCAGAAAAGCTAAAAATTTGCCTTCTTTTTTCATTTTGATATACAGAACCTTTGAGGCAGTGAGGTGCTCAGAATGGTGATGAAACAGTCATTTTTTCCAGCAAAAGCACATGCATTTGTAGAATTTCACTTGTAGGTTCTTCATATATAAAGTAGGAGGCTATGTTTCTTTATGTATAGGTCATGCCACAGTGGTTCTGAAATGGGATTGTAAATTCAGGTGAGATTAGTCCATAGAGACAAAGACTCTTCCTTTCATATTGATTGAAAGAAGGGAGACGAAAGCTTCTCAGTCGTGCATTCCTCCATCTTTATCCTTTCTCTGTTTAATCTGATGGGATTACTGAGAATTACATGATTTTTCATTCCAGTTTGTTCTGTTATGTACAGATGTCTTTCCAAGTGCTATGTTCTCATATGTTCTTCTCTACCACAGTATCAATCTCAATGAAGTTTTACAGATAGTTTGCAGTAGTATCAACTAGTATCCAACTGATTCCATGGTATATTATTACAAGAACTTTGCTCAGTGGCTGTTAAAGACATGGTGGAAGAGATCCATTCACTCTAAGATCTAAAAAGAAAATAATATTCTAAGGAGGAGTCATTCTTTTACTCTACCATCATATTCCTTAACTTTATGAACATAACAGAGATTTATTGTGTATTCATTCCCATCACTGAACAACGCATCAAAGCAGTATGTTCCCACCTACATCAGGTTTTCTAAAGTCACTCTTGAACTGGAACAATGTAGTAGAACAACACACAGATCTGACTGCCACTTGTTCTACATGATAAAAAAGTTTGAGATTCAATGCTTCTACATTAAATTTTTTGCGCAAACTTGACTATATGGTTAACAATAGAGAATTCACCTGGAAAATTGTCAGCAGTGCCCAGAGAGTATTATACATAGAGTTCTTATCTGGAACGGGTTTGAAACATTTGGACATTTATTCACACACAGATTCCATTAATCTTACTTCAAAACACAGACACCTCACAACAAAATTTGCCCAGACAGCAAAGCCAAGTGTCTGATTCAAAGAACATAAAAAGCAGTATTAATTTTGTCTGGGAAGAAGGACAAAACAAGCTTAAATTAAAATTCCCATATTCTAGTAAAAGGAAGCTGAAATCCAAATCTAAACTAAACCTGAGGGATTGGTCTGAAAAACAGACCCAAGAAAAGGATATGCAGTATAAATATTCAAAGGAATTTTGATTACAGATATGCCTTCAGTTTCAGCAAGCCTGAAATAGAAGCTGATCTTCAAATTGCAGCCATCTACTAATGGTATGTAATAATCCAGCATGGCAGTCTTCAGTTCTAGTCCAATTTCAATATGGGAATTGTGACCTGAAATAAACTTTCTTATGGACTCTTCCAGGAGTCCAAGAAGAAATATCCATGCAGTGCGGTCATTGCTATCAAATAAGTTTCCTGATAATGTTTCAAAATGGTACATTAATGCATTACAGAATTTATGATACTTATTTAAAATTTATTATTTTTCAGTAAAGCATTAATGTCCAGATATGTTATTCTCAAAGGCCATGATCCTGCAAAGACTCAACTTTATATGCTGAGAATACTCCCCTGGAAATGGATAGCTCACGCCTAAGGATCTTTGGAGGGATCTGAACTACAGAGTGTTAACATGAAAAGAGTTAGCAGAATGTCAGGTGTCCATGTCATTATCTGTGGTTCATTTTTATTTCATGCCAACAGCAATTTCTTATTTCATGGTGATCCACACTTTCTTTACAAATTCACTGTGTCTCAGTCAACACACATCATCACAGCTGACTCATCCTTAAGCTTATTTTAGTGCTTGCTGCCTGATTTCTTCAAACATCTCTTTTTCGAGGTCATTTTCATTTACCTTCAGGACCTAATCTCTTCCTTTACAGTTAAATTCAGTTAACACACATACTTACATAAGGGTCTTTGAACTCTCAACACCTTTGGCAGTCTTTCTCCTGTCAAGGCAAATATGTCCCAGGTGCAGCAATTCTATGTTCTTCTGCCCACAGAATGGGACAAGAGGGCAGAGTGTACAACTGAAGGATAATCTGACTGCGTAAATCAAACAAGATATATCTCTATGAGACCATTGAAGCCACATATGTATTGTAGCTACGTCTGGCACAATTGAAACCTTTTATAAACAAGATTTTTAAAAATTCTTGTGGGAAGACCTATCTTGAGACATTTCAAAGGGATCTGTGTCCAGAAGGCAGACACTCAGCATACTTTGTAGTCTGGGACCTGTTCAGATTTGATCAGTAAAACTGAAGCACCCAGATGGCTTGATAACTGACAAGCTTTTGTGTAGCTGTTTGGTTTTGATCAGATTCCTCATAGACTGACATAGGACTTGGGTTGATAGTCCCCTTCGGCTGTTATATTTTGGATTTGAAGTTCCCGCTCTGAACAATAACATGAATACAATTGCAAGTTGTTTGTAAAGATGAATTGACAGAAGATTACTCTTCTACTGAGCTGAAAAGGAAGGAGGTCTATTCCTATATAATTATTGCTCAAGAAAGCACTATACAATGACTTTTTAGTTAGCCTTTTTCTTTAAACCATTTTAATTAAACATTTCAGAACTAAGGCAAGACAGAAATAGTGTCATAATCTTTTTTTCTAGTTGTGAATTCAATGCAGTTTTTAATTAATTATAATTCTGTATGGCAAGGCTTCAGATATGTTTCTATCATTACCAGTTAGCTTCAGAACTAGGATATTGTTACAAAATACCTAAACATTTACAGAAAATTAATCAAATAATCAGACTTGCTTACTTACTTCCCTGTCCCAGAGAGGAAGTCACTTTTCTTAACCAGTAGAATTCCCTCAGCAGGAAATTAATCTTTAAACTGGGCAAATGTATAGACAGGCCTAAAAGCATAAAGAGTGATTTTCCACAATCCAAAGAGTGACTCTCATGGATACTTCCATAATTCAGATTACTTTCTGAATCTTACATCACAAAATTGTTAAAGACAAAGAGTGAACAAAGGAGCTTTTCTGATTTTTCTTAACATCTTTATTTTTCATAACACAGAAACGATAATAGAAATAAGATAACAATTACAGTCTGCTTTGTGTCAATGGTATGACCTTTTCCTCACTATTCCTTCCAAGTGACTAAATCTCTCTCTGCCCTAAAAGTGAAACATATTGAACCAACAGTTTAGTTTGTCTAAAACACCTTTCCTAGTAACTGACTATATATATGTTTTGTCCTCTGTTCAATGTGGTTGTGTCTGAGTGAATCCCATTCCAAAGGAAAAAAACATTTCTGTTGTCCTGCAGATTGGAAGACTTTTAGTTGTGTGAAATGTGGCCTGTCAAGAGTACTCATCACATTACAAAAGTTTAGAGTAACTCAAACTCTCTAAAAAGTAAGTTACTTTATCTTTGCTTATAATACACTATAAAATATAAACTGTATGAGACTGAAAGTGTTTCTCAAAGTTTGGGCACTGCTACAAGCAATGATGCTCCTATCTTACTGTGGCTTCTTAATAACATGTAACGTGTCAAAAGCTCTTCTTATTTATCATGATCTCTGTTACAAATAAATATTATTAGTAGACATATGATAATTAGCATTATTGTATACAGTACTAGTACTGCATTTCAGAAGTGTTTTCTTTTATAAGATGTTATTTATTTTATATTCTGCCTCTCTTTTAATAAAGCCAAGCTTTTGCCTAGTTTTGCTTAGGATTTCAGAAATTTAGTGACTAAATTGAACTCTATATAATCTCCTGATTCCTGTGGGAGGATTAATCATTGCTTCCATCACAAGTCCATCTCTCTGACGCCAGTTACATTCATAAAATTAAAATGCCTGTTAGTCCAACTCAACATAGCTGCCAAATAATAAAAATATTAGAGTAGCATTATGCATCTGTCAGCCTGTTTTGACTTCTGTATAATCATGCATATTTTGTTTTTAAAGGAAGTTTTATGCTTTTAAATTGATTACTTGGCTACTTTTTCCATTTGGATTGCCAAGTTCTTGTTCAGTTCCATGCTATTTTCATTTGAGACTAATTACTCTTCACAGTGAAGAGCACAAGAAATACAACCTGTGTAGGAAACATGAGGGGTTCTGATAGCATGGAAACTGCTGTCAAAGTGCAGTGTTGGTGTATTTTCATGAATATAACTGAGGTAATATGAGTGGGAAAGGAGAAGTTAAACTTTTAATAGTAACATAATTCATTACTATTATCATAAGCAAACCTTCCAAGCAGCTTTAGAATTAAAGTCTTAATGTCATTTTGTGATAGTAAATCAAGGAAAAATAATACAACTTCAGCATTTTAAAAATTTCTCTCTTTTTTCCATATGTTGTCAGAAATTCTTTATGGCACAAGCCATTAAGCTTTCTTGGCACCCACTCAATGAGCTGCGTGTTACTTTGAGGAGTTGCTGTTTGTTGTTTACATATTTGCAGCCTTGTCTGTACTCTGATGCCAACATTGTGGTCCCGCTTGGCCTCACACAAGATGGTGCTTAGGCACCAAGCTGGTCTTTGCCCACTGCTGTGTCTTGCTGTACCTTTTAATCTTTTATCTCAGGTGTCTTCCTATTTTTTTTTTTTTTTTTTTTTTTCCATACCCTGAGCATCAACCTCACTTTTACACAAATCCAAGCCTCTGTCTTACTTGTATACTCTAATCCCACTGATTTAAATGTAAACATATGGTCTTTGTTCATATGAACCCCAAAACTTAGCTTAGCAACACACTCTGCAGCTAGGCACTACAGCTTCTCTTATCTTACTGGCTGGAAACCAACACTGGTGCCAGTCCTGATTTCTGTCAGGAAGTGTGCCAAACACTCTTATTCCACCCAAAAGTGGTAGTTTGTCAAGACACATTATATGGGCTGCCATAGCCCTTCTGAAGTTATATTAGTTAAACTTATAACCTTGCAAAAGATTACCAGTTAGATCAGGTGACACGAAAAAGCCAATATGGGCTTTTAACATAATTTTTGGTATTTTGTATTTTTTGGTATTTCTGGGCAAGATGAGAATTCTGGTTCGTCACTGACTGTGGCAGTGACCTAAGTTTAAACAAAGTCTTAGAGGGAGCTAAGGCGATAGTCACCCCATAACACTACATTACACAGAAGAAGGATGTTTGAGAAATAACAAGGACAGGGCTTTAATAAAGCTTAGGTTTGCAGGTTTGGTTTCATCTCATGCTGAGAGATATTGCTAGACCATGGTAACAAAGGGGGTCAGAGGCACACAGCTACAGCCAAGGTTTCTCATCAGATTACAGATGTGCTGGAGATGAAAGGAGCTAATAGACCTCAATGCCATGGAACTTCTTTCTGACTCATTTGCATTATTGCATTAAACTAGCTCAGTTTCTCCTAAAGAATAGGCTAAGCCTAAACTTAAAATGAACTCTGCAGCTCACCAGGTACCTGTGAACACTTCTTTTACTGCAGCTTGTAGTTTCCTTACACCCCCAAGATGCTAAACTCAGTCCTGTTTTGAGGTCTAGTTCAGTAATCCCTAAATATAAAAAACAAACTTAAGAAGGGCATAAATTCTGACACCTAGCTTTGGTTTAGTCTGGATGATTTCCTTAACCTTTTTAGATAACTGCACGTCATTTTCTTTTCCCATTTTAAATGTAACCATAATGAAATTCCACACCAGGTCCAAAATCTATTCCATCAATGTTTACTTGCCAACTCCCAGTATCACTTTAGATCAAAATCTGCACTAGAGTTTGACAAGCTCTAACTCTTATGGCTTCTAGGTCTCAGTTGCATATGTTATAGATAAAAAGTATTGTCTTACTGACTTAATTTACTTTTTTCCTGTTTTGTTTTCTGAAATAACAAGTAGAATGGATAAATATTCCTGTTAAAAGAGGTTAACGCAAATGATCAACATCTGAAGCATTTTCCATTTGAGGTATCATAAGATTTTTTTACTCTAAGTTACTACATATTTTAAGATAATAAAAAGTAATTTTAGGGAAAACAAAGTTGAAATTTAGAATTCCAATATTTCTTTATATATGTATTAAAAAGCACACAACACTGGAAATAAGCTGGTTTAAACTCTGCTGAAAGGAATTAACTTTAAAATTGTTTTTGAAACACTGTTATAACTAAATATTCATGAAAGAGATTTTGTGAAAATATGAGAGAAATTTTGTGTGTCAGAGGTTTTGGATGCTCAGCATAGGTTTCTCCAAGAAACCTGACTGTGGAAAGTTTTTTATATTTTCTACATGTTGGGTACACTAGGATACTGGAAACAATTCACAAAATGGCAGATAACATTTTACCGTGCTTTTAAAAACTCAGATTATCAGATGTAAGAATGGTAAGACTTACTTTCTGGTAGAAGGCAGTCTGACATACCACTCTTCTGAATCAAGCATTCCAGCAGAAATAGATTGACAATATTGCAAATCTGTACCTCTAAGTGTTTGCCTGCAATGAATTTTAAATGCAAAAATTTGTAACAAAATATCAAACTTCAGTCTTTTATATTTATCTCAATTGCCTATGACCACTGCTGGAGACAGGAGACATAGCTACATGGATTTTTTTATTTAGCGTGGTCATTTCCAGGTTCACATTGTTGTGAAGGAAATATCTAGAGATCTAATCGCTAAATATTATACTTCTAATACATTGCAGTTATTATTTGTGGAAGGGTCTGAGTTCATGTTTGGCAACAGTGCAAGACCTATATACATATACTGGCCAAGCAGTTTATCTTGAATGTTTTTCAGTTGAAAAGTTCAAGTTCTCTGTGTGCACTTTCCTATCTACACTAGTGCAGAAAACTGAGGATTTTTATCCTCTATATATAAGATCATCATAACTTGTAACCATTCTAAAAGCTTATAAAAATAAGCAGAAATCTTACATGGCTATTAGGATTCTATGTTCCCTCTTCATTGCCATTATTTCCTGAACATGCTGGCCTTAACCTAAGGAGGAAAAGCATGAACACAGTCCACTAAGTTTGTGTAAAAAGTTTAAAATAATTTCTGAGCATATTTTTCAATCATTATACCACTTTTTCAAATTCTAAATTCTCCCATCATGCTACTTTTAATCTGTAAAATATCTGCAGTAATTGCTCAGTGTATTCAAGTGTCATTCATACGCTCAGCAAAAATGTGTGGAGATTTCAAATCAGGTTCTTTAAGGCAGCTGCCTAACTCCTCAGCACTGAAGTACTGAGCAACATAGAACCAAAGCTCATTTGTGAGTCTCAGCTGTGAGCCACTGTAAGGACTAAGCATGTCAAGTTCCAAAGTTTGGATGATTTTCTTTTTAGCACATCAAGTGAGGCTGGGAGTTTCCTAAAATGGAGACATGCTTTTAATTTTCTCAGAAAACAAAAGTTGTTAAGGGATTTTGCTTAATGATTCCCACTGAAAAAGGCAAAAAGCCACCCTGCCCAGTCTGAAACGCAACAGATTACCGTCTCGCCATGTAATGACAGTCATATGAAACCAGATCTTACCCTGCAAACAGTTCTACATACAGTATTTGCAGTTAGAAGGAGAACAATATCTGCTACAAGAGTAACTTGCCCCACCAATTGACTCATATGTTTAAGTTGAACACCTTTGTTAGGATAGAAAGAGGGAAAACATGGAAAAGATTAAAGGAAAATTCTAAGAAAGCAATAAACGTAATATTGCAGTATTGCATAGTTAGCAGTTCCTTACTGAATGGGATGCAGCTGCAAGAATCATTAATCCTCTCTAATTCTTTGCCAATCTTAATGTTACAGAAGCAGTGGGAGTAGAACTAATGGAATCTGAGTATGGTTATTAATTCTCCTTTTGTAATTTCCTGTTTCATTTGTATTCAGTAGACTACTGTTGCATACAAAGGAGGAAATGAGACTTCAACAAGATATAAAACAAACAAGGATGTTAAAAAAGAGATTAAGTAGCTCATAAGAATGAAGAACTGCCCAAACCTCAGTAATTTTTTATCTTTATTAGAAATGTCTCAGTTTTACATCATTTCATGACAAAGAAGTTTCTTTCCTTTACATCTGTCCTTGCTGATTCCCAAAATGCCAGAAAACTATCTATAGAATTTTTACTCCTTTTTATTCTCTCTATTATTCTCCCATAAGCATAATGACCCTTACATCAACACATGCTCCAAATCTTCCTTCTCCAACAATTTACAGTTCCCTCTAGGACTCAATAGGCTTATTCTATATATACCACAGTCTAAAAAGCTACCATGGAATACCTCAAAGAGGAGTGAGTATTTCTGTGATCTTCCTTGTAAGCTTTTGTCCCTGATGACTACATATCATCTGGTTCATTTGCTGAATTATGTATTCAACTTTTATCCTAAGTGTCAGCTCTGGTCTTGGGTTGCAGCTAAACAAGGTAAGCTTTTTCATGTAGATGCATCGGCATTGCAGGTTATATGTTGCTGTTACTTAAAAAACACATTTCTGCAATAAAAATGGGGGCTGAAATAATAGGGATCCCATGGAGATTTGCAGGTCTTTATGACATCTAACCTCCTACCAGTCCCTTTTCCCAGTTTCTCTTAATTAATGGGTGAAGGCTCTCCATAGGTACAGCAGGCTGGCTGGGGGACCCTAGGCTAGGAAGTGGGGTGCAGCAGTGAGGCTGACTCACTGCCAGGGTGAGTGTTAGGGGCCACAATGATGAACAGCAGTGTGCTTTTAGCCCATGGGCAGGTGTCTCAAGGCAGAAGGTAGTAAGTGGTACCTGTCATTCAGATCCCTCTTGGGCTGAGGACCGCAGGCAGGAGAATGGTCCCAGACTGGCTTTAATGGCAGAGTGTGGAGTTGAAGAAGACCCTGATGCAGCTGATGTCACGATAATGGTGTCTGTGAATCCTCCCCAGTGGCCCTGTAGGGGTTGCAGGCCTGCAGAATGGTAGCACTTGCCACTGGTGTGCAAATAGGAGCCACACCATGGGATGAGAATGCCAACAACTATCCCTGTGCAGTAGGGGAGGTCCTGCTGTGCATTGTTAATCAAGGGGATCTCTACCACAGTCAGGCTCGTTCTGGACTTACCTAGCTCATGTGGGTTGCCTGGTGAGATTTGGGGATGATAAGGCTCAGTTGCACAGCCACACAAACAATGCCTCCTCCTCTGGTAAGGGGTACTGGAAACTGACATGCTGAACATGCTTATTGTCAAAGGCCAGCTCTTTATGAAGAGCTCTGAAGACTTCCCTCCAGTTTATGAAGTTCATTATCCTTAGCTGGTTATTCAGTACTGCCTGGTTCCAGTAGCAGGAACTGATCCCATGATTGCAAGATCTCCTCTCCACCATGAGAACACTGGTAAGGGCAGCCATTGCCACCTCTCTGTTGAATGGCAACATCAGTGGCATCACCGTGTTTGTCCACCCTTCTGACAGCAGTCTGTTCCAAAATCTGGAGCTCCCGGACAAGCTGCTCAACGCATCTTTGGTGAGGGTTGGTCCTATTGCCTGGACATGAGCTGGCAATATGCACTTGCAGCCCAGAAAGCCAATGGTATCCTGGGCTGCATCAAAAGGAAGCATGGCCAGCAGGTCGAGGGAGGTGATTCTGCCCCTCTACTCTGCTCTGGTGAGACCCCACCTGGAGTACTGCATCCAGCTCTGGGCCCCCAGTACAAGAAGGAGATGGACCTGTTGGAGCAGGTCCAGAGAAGGGCCACAAAAATGATCAGAGGTCTGGAACATTTCTGCTATGAGGAAAGGCTGAGAGAGTTGGGGTTGTTCAGCCTAGAGAAGAGGAGGCTCTGGGGAGACCTTATGGCAGCCTTTCAATACTTAAAGGGGGCTTATAAGAAAGATGGGGACAGACTTTTTAGTAAGGCCTGTAGCAATAGGTCAAGGGGTAATGGTTTTAAACTAAAAGAGAGTAGATTCAGACTAGATATAAGGAAGAATTTTTTTACAATGAGCATGGTGAAACACTGGAAGTGGTTACCCAAAATGGTTGTAAATGCCCCATCCCTGGAGACATTCAAGGTCAGATTGGAAGGGGCTCTGAGCAACCTGATCTAGTTGAAGATGTCTCTGTTCATTGTAGGGGGGGTTGGACTAGGTGACCCTTAAAGGTCCCTTCCAACCCAAACGATTCTATGATTCTATGCAAAGTTCTTAGAGCCCTGTAGAAGTAGCCAGGACTAAGCTGACTTTGGAAGATGCAGAACTTCATCTCAGTACAAAAATTAACAATTCTGAATGTTTTTGCAAATTGCTGAGGCATTTGCCCTGCTACTTCCTCTTTTTTTTTCACCTGCATTTAGAGCCTATTTCCTTTGATTATGTGAGCTGTGTAGAAGAGACATGCTGAATGTCCTCCAGGGCAAGTTATTCATGCCTCTTATCCACAAAGTTGGCAACTCCCTACAGTGTGCCTGGTCTCACAGACCCAGTTAAGTAGGAGCCCTAGTCTGATTCTAAATGCAGAGCTCCTAGATGCCACATTTATTTGTAACAAACTTGCTCAATTGTTTTCCCCATCTGTTTTCCAACACATATCTCTAATACACTTTCTACAAATAGCAATTATTGCTTTTACTTCACATGATGTGCTCATGCACATCAACTATATTTAGTAAGAAGAATCTTCATGGGATATACTTTAGGATTCTTTAAAGTCTTGCTTGTGTCATAGCAAGCCTTCAGATCAGCATTTTTAACCAGAAAATTGATGTCAAATGAACAGGAGGATTTTGGGAATGTCACCTTAGGGTTGTGGAAACGGAATACCAGCATTAAAAAGGTGAAATGCATTGTGTCCTGTAAAGCATCCTTTCTTTCTGTCTGACAAAGCAAGTAACAAAAATGGTTATACCTGAAGACTAAATGAATTTAAAAATGCAGTAAAACACTGAAACAAAAGAAGAGTTGACACATTTCTCCCTGACAATTCTATCATATTTCATCTTTAGTTAGAGGTTTTAGATATACTTTTGCTTGTGAAACAAGCCCAGGACCATGGGTCAACAAGGCATCCCTTTAATTAGATATTTTCTCTGTGGGCATAATATATTGTAATGGCTTTGACAAGTGGACCTGTCTCAGATTCACATAGGTGATAGAGATATTGATAGGTAATAGAGATAAGTAAACATTAAAGATGTTTTTACTTTAAATAAAGCATTTGAAGAGTCAGTTGCTTTAGCACTTTTCTTCTCATGTTTTGAAAGTGTTTGATAGAATATACTATTTTATGTCATGGACCTTAGATCCTGAACTGGTATCGACTCCTTTGCTTTAGTTTGAGTTATATCTGTTTCCATCATATGGAAGAATTGTTTCTTGATATGTATTTGACTGACAACTGAAAGATTTTTACCTGTATTTCATCCTGATTTAAAAAAATCCATAATAAATCTACTCTTTCTCACAACTGTATGCACATATTCAAGGACTGTATTGACACTATGTTACCAAAGCAGATGTTATCAAATTATCAAATGCCAAGAAGTTCTTTATGACTAAGATGTGAAATATTTAGTATAAAATAAAAAAGAACAAAGTTTAATTTGCTCTCAAGGTTCAGCTGAAACATAAACCATCTATTTATATTTGAAATCCCAAAGGCCTCAAAAAACATTTTCTATTAAGATTTCTTACATTGTTTTGTAGACTCATGAGATCTGATCTAGTTGTTTTGCCTGCCCTGACTTTTGAGTTTTCCCTTTCTTTGATCCCTAAAATGCAGATGTTTGTTTCACTAGATAATTCTACAGAAAGCAAATAAGTGTGCCTAGGCCAATGGGATCAGTCAGAAAAATCAAAATGAATGCTACTATGCTAGAAAATGAAGGAATGTAAAAAAAACCCAACAAAAATCCAACCACCTTTTCCAGCCTGATACCCTCTTCAAACTAAGAGCATTTACATACATTTTAAAGACCTTCATCTGGAAAAAAAAAAAAGCAAGCTGGATTAAGCAGCTCATGAGTGTCAACGGAACAAATAGATTAATTGGAGTACGCAGTGAATCATTAGAAAATTGAATGCAAAGTTAGAGAAAAAATTTCATTCTTAAGAGTGAGGAGTTTAAATTTGAGCTGGTTTAGTAATGGGAAAATCTTCAAAAGTTTACATATCTCATTTTCTGTAACTAAAGAAATACTCATCTTTATGCAAAGTATTTTGGAAATTGTGCAACAACTTTTCTCTTTCCTTTATCTACTTGGGAATACAAACCCATGCCAATAACCACTAAACCTTGCCCTCTTCCTCCCATGGCCCTCAGGAGCAGCTCAGCAGGATCATGCATTTTCATAAGTGTTCTTCTCTCTTTCCCTTCTACAAAAGAAAAGGGGAAATAAAGAAACTCTACAATTATTTTGTACCAACTGTAGCAATGCTGAAAATCTTTGTAATCTAAAGCACTTTCTTCCATGTGTGAAAATGGTTAATAGTGACTCCCTGTAGCTAACAGCATTCTGAGCATTGAAGCAGAATATTAAACAGTAGTAGGTCTTTGTGGAATATGAAGCTCTTTCTTCAGTCCACAAAGCTGGCACCACTTCACGTGTCACTGGCTGCATCCCATACATGTCTGAAACTTTAAGGATATGCAGAGTTGTCACAATGGACTTGCACTTACAAGTGGCTATTTACTTTTCTCTTAATGAAGAAAAGAACAAAAAATCTCTTACAAAGCCCCAAGCTGAGGAACATAAAAAGCAGACCCTGAATTACCCTATGTCATACATTAGCTGCTTTTTTCCATGATTGCGCTTCAGTCACTGCAGGGAAGCACCATGCAGTGCTGGCGTCCATGCTTCTTTGGAGAAGTCAGTGGCAGGGCAGGGCATGGAAATATGTTGACAACTTCTGCATCCTAGCATTTTCTAGGTTGTTCTAAGAAAGCAAGTCTTCACCACTGGACAGGTGATAAACCAGCTAACATAAAGACAACATGTTAATTATTTTTTCCTCTTTTTTTCTTGTTGGTTACTTCTTCACTACTCTCAGTTGAAAGGAAGGTGTGGTGGTAAAGGCATTGAGCAAGTTAAAGTCAGTTTTAAAGACCTCTTGCCACCATACTATGCAGTGTAGAAGTATCAGCCTTGGTAAATTTCTGGAACATCTTCAAATACTTGTCAGCCAGGTCTTACATTAGATCACTCTCTGAGAAACTGAGAGGCAAAAGTTGTATCCAGCTGGCTCCAGGAAAATGGTGAAAATAGCTTGATTTATGCTTCCCTGTTGCATATCCCAAACAAAGACTGGCTGAGACGGGCTTTAGAGTCTATTCTGTTAGGGAAGCGAACTGTCAGCTGTAGCTTCTGAAGTGCCTTTGAAGTGTTTTATGAGTAGATTTAATCTAATGCCAAGCAGTGTTTACAAGACAAAGTGTGATTCTACCACCTTTGTTGCTGCATGTGAAGATTTGACCTGTTTCACAATGGCCACGATCAATGACTATAATGCTCCTCTGGAGTTCCCGTTTGTTTTGCTTCATGCATGAATCTGATTGCCAAACTTACAAGTCTCACTAAGAAAGATGTTTTGCTATGAAAGCTAAGCTAAAAGGCATCAGAACATAATCTACATTTATCAGAACAGAAGAAAAGGTTATTGATAGTTTCCTTTCTTCTGTGAACTCAGCAAGAAAAATGAAGGTTAATATAAAAAACTGCAGCGTTACCATTTTCTAGGAAGTAGAAGGAAGCATTGTATATAACCTAATATAACAGAGAACAAAGTCAGTAAATCTTTTCTTTGTTGTTTTTGAGTTTAAAAGTGGAATTAGCTGCTTTACTAAGACATTCAAACAAGTCATGATGACCAATATATTAATCTAATTGTATCTCATGTGTTCATGAAATATTTGGAAGAAGATCCTGAAATTCAACAATGCTGTTTTTTCTAAATAATTGACATAATAAATTTACCATAACTTCTTATCCCATGATTTAGTATGAGCACCTTAGAATTCTCTGCATTTTGGAGTGCAGAATGAAAACTTCATTAAGATGTTGAATGTTCTTTAACAGTCCAGAATACCCTGATATTTTTCCCTTGGTGAAATTTTTGACAAGTTTATTGGGATTTTGGGCTTTGTTTCTTTTTTTTTTTTTTTTTATTATTTGGTTGCTTTCTTCCATCTAGCAGTAGGGATAAGTTTTTCTCAGGCAAGACTGACATGACTCAAAGGAATAATATTGCAAAGGAATCTCAAAGACTGGGAAGGCATTTAAGAAGTCAGAAAAAATTTTCTTTTGTCATTGCAATAATTTATATTAAATGGATAGCCCATTGTTGTTAGGACGCTGGAGATTATCAGTAGGGACAAGCAGGCTTGGAGATTATCATCAGGGACAGCTATGTCAGGTCAAAGATACCAGAAGAGAAGGATGCATCAACATCGTGAATGAAGAGGTCCAGGGGATGTGTTACAGCACTGGGTGCTGTGATTATCTACAAAATTTCATTGTTAGTTCACTCCCTGGCTCTGTTTTGAACCACTTAAATGGGGTCTTTTGAATATAAATGTCTGCCAGGGGTGGCAAGCACTAAAGCAGGGTCAACACTAGCTTTAGCACCACTTGCCACTTGGCTTTAGCACAATTGATCAGTGTCTGTCTCTCTCTTATTTAGCAGTATAGACATAACAAGAGACACAGAGCTGCCTGGAGGTAAGCTATCGGTGATCTTGATTTTTCACCTAACCCGGGTGTTAGCCCCACTTTACAAGCTTGCTCCTGTATCTTTTTTTATAACACTTTTAGTTGTACAAGTGAGAAATGCTGTGTAAGTGCTAAATGTTGATTAATTACTATTATTACAAACATTGCAAGGTTGGCTTGCTAGGGGTGTTCAGTGTGAGGGCCCTAATCACAAGTAATGAGAGATTAGTGGGAAATGACATAGGTTCCAGTGGAGTGCTGTACTGCTGTACAGAAAATGCTTTATTTTTCCCCTCCTAAAAACTTAATTGCTTTGTGTTATTGTTTAACATCCTGTAATTAAAGTAGTTGCAAAGAAGGAAAAATATGTTCTTTCTGGGTTTGTGTGTAAGTGTGCATTTAGAAAGTACCTAATGTGAAATTGTAACAACAGAAGAAAGTAAAAGGAAACCCAAGGGTGGCATATTACCTTCTTAGAGAGCCTGAGCTTCCTATGTATAAATTAACATCATTAACATTAATGGGAGTTACACATGCCTATGCTGTGAGGAGGCTAGCATCCCAACTACAGAATACCACAGTGCAAATGCAATTAATGACTCTGCAGTGTGACATGCCAGCACCTTCCCATGTATTAAACTGGAATTGAATTCCAAACGCAAACAATAAGGAAGTTTAACATATGTCTTTGTATTTTACAAAGTTGCAATTCTGAGATTGTCTGGAGAACGATGCAAAATAGAAAAGGGAAGGATGCTTATAAATCAAACAGTTATACACGCATACAAGCAGATTGTTACAGAATCTTTTAATAAAACATAGAATGTTTTATTAAATGTATTTATGCTAAATGTAGTTATGCTAAATATATTTCTTATGACTGTTTTCCCCACTCTACCTCTGTCTGCAGTCAGTTTTTTTATACATCAACCTGATGGGGAGCTGTTTTGCTTCAGCTAATATCTAGACAGTGACTGCCAGAGAAACATCTGAAGGTGAGACCTTGCAGAATTAGGATAATTAGCACTGCTGGTCTGTGTCAACATATCCTAAAACATGATAATCTGTTGATGCAGAGTTCTCAGTACTAGATTTTATTTAAGAGTATGAACATATTACAGCAAAAAGTATATTTTAAAAGGTCTGTTTTGAGTTTGAAAAAGCTAAGTGAAGAAATAAAGATATGTAGAGCTCTCAGACAAAAGCACTACCAAGAAAACTCTTAAGGCTCATTGCATACACCAAAAATAAAAAATACAACCAAATAAAGTAGAAGAGCACATGCTGGTGTTAAAGAAAAAATTGTTTCCTTAGAGCAAAGTAGGCACAGATTTTTTTGTGCCAATTGAAAAAAATATCTGTACTTGTCTTTTGTTACTGTGCTCACTTCCCTGTAATTTTACATATTGGCATATGTACTTGGCATAGAGAAGTCTAATCATGAATTACTGGGCATGCCTGTAAGCATTTTGCAGGGGAGTATGTATTGGAATTCAGAAATGTTCATTCTCATTACCCCCAGTATTGTATGTTTGTAGGAAACTCCATCTAACACCCCTGCCAAAAAGAGCCTGCATATTCTATTCCATATTCAATACTGCTTAAGAATGGCACCAGTTCAGCACCAGTTCTCAAAAGCTGTGAAGACAATATTTCTATCTTTGGAAGTGGATGTTAGTATAACTGGGAACTTTTACATGTAGAGAAAGACCATAGAGACAGAACAACAAACTCAGGCTGCTTTGTCATCCTGACAGCTGCTGTCAGTTCATGCGAAGCACAGTGTGCCTACTGCATTTACAGAGAGCAATGTGTCACTAGGACTAAATCTGTCCCCCTCTGACCTTGTCACACAGGTAGTCCATCACTTTCTGCAGTGGAGCAGGGAATCTGCTTAAAATTCCAAGCAGAAGGGAAATACCATCCCAAAAGCTGCTCTTTTTTTTTTTTTTTCTTGAAAGACAATTTATGACTAGCAGATGAGGGCTAAACCACAGGCTATAGTACAGCTACAAGCTATTGACTTACTTTTCCCAGATAATAGTGATTCCAATGTATCCCAAAAGGGAAACCCAGAAGTCTCTGTGACACCTGGGACACCTCCGAAACAAATGTAACAGTCCTTGCTGCAAATTGAAATGCCTATAAATGTTTGTTAATAGCTTTGTTTGAGTAGGAGAAGAAGGTACTGGAAATTTTCTGTCAGTCCTTTTGATTTCAGTAGCAATGCCCCTGAACCATGAATGAAAGGTGACAGGACATTCCCTACAGGTGTCTGTAGGGACACTTTCCAGATAAGTCATTCTTACTTTCTCTCACTTTATTGTGTTTCCTTTTGTTTCAAGTTTATTTAGTGGGAGGTGGGGCAGGGGTGTTGATTAAGGAGGCAAGAAGAAACCACATTTTTAGAACAATACAAATCTTTATTAAATTTACATAGTTGGTGCCACTGTACTTTTCATTCTAGTCATATGGACCAACTTTTTGTATTATCCCAGACTTTTCTGCCTTGCAAATTGTATTCCTTCTCCCAGGACTCACACACATTGTTACACTCCCATACTGAAACTAGCAACTCATATGTTTCATTTTAGCTCCCTTTTTTCTTTCAGAAGAACATAAAACTTTTCACAAATGTGACATCCAGTTTTCATTACATATTTGTGGTTCTTTCCCCCAGTCTTTTTTGTCATTGGAACATTTCTACTGTGTTGTGCTGCCAGTTTCAATCTTCATTACATCATGGTTTATTCTTCCTAATCATAGTCCATACAGTGTTTTTTTTCTGGCTGGATTTTTGTCATCAGTTTATCATCACTACAGGCTGCTTTGAGTACGTGCTTTGATTACAGAACTGCTTGGTGTTTGCCATGTGGCTTCTCTAAACATGGTTTCTTGATATTATTTCACTTCAGAAATAAACATTTACTTGATGTGCACCCCATTCTCTTGTGTTATAAAGGGGGCTTCTTGTAAAGTAGGTGATTTACTCAGTGCTTCACTGTACCCATTTCTGTTGCATTTTCCCCTTGTTAAAGTTGTGGAGCCATCCTGACACTGCTTAAACAGTGTTTTCTCTTATAGGTAATTGGTGCTTGAAGTGCTATGCTGATGCATCGTGCTGAAACGTACTTTTAGCTGTGGCTTCTTAGAATTGGCATAAGGAATAAAAGAATTAATATTTATGACACTAAAAACCCAATTCTGAACAGTGCATTCAGAAATTTAATTTGGCCCAGTACATTTAGTAGGGCATGGCCTGGGGCTAAAGAGTTATGATCTGAAAATTTAATCTGGAGACATTGCTAAGGGTATGTTTAATCTCTGTCTAACTGCAAAGCTTTCTCACATAAAAATTGGTTGATTTTATTAGGCAGATCATGACAATAGCTGAGGTCAGCAGAGGTAGCAACTGGATGTCTACAGCAAAAGAGTGTGATCTAATTCTTTCCCCAAGGAACAGTGGAAATACAGTCTGCAGGCCAATCATCTTGATTGGTGCAGGCATTCTTCTGAGCACAAGAGGAATTTTTAAATACTAGGGCCTAGAGGCAAGGAGGCAGATGATTAGAAGATAAATGGTCTTTGCACGAGATGAGGCAATTTTTCCGTAGGGGCCTTGTATCAAATGTTCCTCTGGACATACTGAATTAATTTCATCCTGAAATAGTACTGAACCCAGGTAAGTGGATGAAATGTGTTAAGCAAACTCTTCCTTTTACTTTGCTCCTATCCTCTCTCTTTTTTAAGACATTTTGTCTATGGATGAAATAGCATAATATAGATGCAATAGGCCCTCTAAGTGCAGAGTTCTCTCCCTTATATAGAAGTCAAGTTAAGGCAAGAAGATTATCTATGGCTCAAAACCGCCCTAATTTCTTTCATTAGAAGGCAGGAGTACCAGAACAAAAGGGCTACCCAAAGCAAGGCTCTTGCAGACAGATAGCTGAGGAAGGAGGAGCTATAGAACTCAAAGGGGAACTGTAAGCCAAGGAGGTGTAGGTAATAAAGTTATTATCTAAAAGCTGAACAGCACTGTGTTTTCTTCTGGCTACATATGAAATGAAAAAAAATGGTGTGACCTGCTCATTCCTTTAAAAGGCCTCAGTCTTTTTGGGAAGTCTGTAGACAGCAAATCTGAAACGGATGGAGGCATTCAAGCTCCTGAGGGGGATGGAGGGCCAGGCTGATACCAGTCAGTGAGCACTCTCCCTTGCTTATCTGTGGGACACTCCTGGCACATGCTTTTTTCACCTGCCTGAAACACTAGCTGTCCCAGCCGGCTGTATGAAGAACTGACTCTGGGTACTGGACTCCACTCATGAGAGACCTTCTGAGCTGTATTAGACATGCACAGCATCACTTGCCCTGTCAGTATCAGAGAGTACATCAGTGAGGACAAGGCACAGCTGGTCTCCACTCACTCTTAGTCAGATGCACACTTGGACTCATGAGGGCAGTTTGGCAGGTCTGGACTTGGAAGTAAGGAGAAGAGCTGAGAGCTGCCCAGGATTAGACTCATGCATATGTCAGAGAAATGGCTGGTCTGAACCCACAGCCCAAGCAGAAAGGTAGAGGAGCAGCCCATGGGCACGTGTGAGAGGAGATTTTAACTGCTGCCAGCCCAGTGCTGGGTGGGCACGCTCAACCTGGTTTGGAAGCTTGGTAGCCTACCTGGCTTGCTGAGAGACAGACTGTGGGTCACAGTATGTTAGCATAGATTCAGTCATTGACGTAGCTACACAGCTTCTGCGTAAGAGCTGGCTTCAACCTGGCCAGCCTGAGTGTAGGTGGAATAGAAGTTTCTCTGCCTACACTTGACTGTTACCAGACCTATTCCTAAACAGCTACATATAACAAGTAGAAGACAAAGGAGTCTGAAAGGAGGGCAGGGAAGTAATGAAAATAACAGTAAATATAAGTAGCTTGTAAAATAGGACAAGTAATCATAGCTCTCCAGTTCTTCAGTTTCCATTGTCTTTTGCTGGAGATTACTTTAAACTTTTTTCTAAAATTATCTGCCTATAAACTCTAAATGGTTGTGCTATTCCCACCTGGTGACTTCCATGAGAAATACAGCTTGGTTCATTATGAAGTTACTTGGTGAAAATGTTTTTTTTCTTGGAAATTAACTATTTCCCTTCAGAACCCAGAAGAGTCTTTGAAATGGCAATATGAAAATAATGATTTTTACATCTTTCAAAAGAAGGAAGTGAGGGAGAAATTTTTTCTTGAGCTGTGGATATGCATGTGGTCTTCAGACAGGTTCTAACCCACCACTTAAAGTGCTATCAGACTCAGAATTGGTACTACTGGTAAAAAGAAGTTTTGTACAGTTAAATCTGTGCTATCACAAAGCAGTCAGAAAGCAGCCAGGTTTGATCACCAGTTGTTTGGTAAAAGTTCTTCTATTATTCACTTTCTTTCCACTGCTCTTCTGTAACTGAATGTGCTGACATACAGTCAGCAGATCTGTACTCTTTAAGTACATCACTTCTTAGTCTTACACTTGATTTCCATGTCACAGCACTATCCAGCTATTATTCATTGTTATTTACATGTTAAGATGTTTCACTACTTGCTAACACCCACATATTAGAAATAGATATACCTCTGAGTACAGTTCAGATTATGCTGTTAACAGTGACCCACATTTTCATTTGGGAGTTTAAGAATCTGGGGATTTCAGAAGTCATTTTCTTGATTCCCTAGATTCTTTATAACAGTCTTTACTTTTCCTGTCCTCAGACCTACACTTCTGTCATCAGATTCTCCTCTTTAAAGAAACTCTTAAAAATTATGCAGCTGCAGAGACCATTAGAGTAGATGTCCTCACTTAAAGCTAAGTGGATATCTTCCGAACTGTTTTGATGTTTCTACCACATACACCATGATAAATATCTTAACTGCATGAGTTGGATTTATGAAGCAGCAGCAGCAGCCTGTGTTAAATCCTACTCTCTGCTTCCAGTGGAATAGCAAAAGAGTCCATACGCTCACAAAACCGGTAGATTTATCCTCACTTGTTGCCAGCTATTACTCCTCTCTGTTTTGCTTCTTGCCAGCAGATAGGAAATCCCTGCACAGTGGAAGCCCTTTCTGAATGTTTCCTCCTTCTTTTATCTCCAGCTGAGAGGAATTGTTGCTATCAGGTAGCCTCTCTACTCATCAGCTACTGTGGAAGAGGAAATAACCATATGGACATTCATATGATAAGCACATTAAACAGCAGGGAAGATTTCTGAAACAGTAGATTAACTTTTGAGTACCAAAAAAGGATATTATTATTTTGTTTTACACAGAATGTTTCCCTTACTGCTTCTCTCTCATTTCCATCTTGAGGTTGTCTGTACAGAAAGCCTTTACAATAAGTATTTCAGATTCTGAGGCTATACATAATAAAACTGTGACTTAATAGCCATCATTACTATCAGATACCTGTTGGTCATCACACAAAGCCAAAGATGTGACAGACAGACCAATGGAATGCTGAACTCTTGCTGTACAGTGTATTGCCATGGAAAACTTACAGCTTCATTTTTGAAGAAGACATTTCATTACTGTGCTGAGGTTGTTAAAGTCAAAGTAGTGGTGATTCAGAACACTTGTTTTAGCTTCCTGGGTTCATTAGAGCTCTTTAGGATTGGTGTTGCAGAGGAAGCTGTTTTTCTAGTGTTTCTCTACAAATTCTCCCTCTTTACTTTGAGACGCTTTCTTCAGTTTTAGAGCTCTGCTTCCCATTTAATGTTTTGAACAGTTTAAACAGTCATGGCTGCCCAGGGAAGTGGTTGAGTCATCATCCCTGGAGGCATTCAAAAGATGTGCAGATGTGGCACTTAGGAACATGGTGTAGTGGTGGGCTTGGCAGTGTTGGGTTTACAGTTGGACTCGATGATCTTAAGGGTCTTTTCCAACCTAATTGATTCTATGATTCTATATTTTTATTTGTCTATCACTATTTTCTTTGTAAATTGGGCAGGCTGCATCACTAAGGTTAATCTGAAAAAATGAGTATGTATATGTCTTCCTTTCCTTATAATCAATTACAAAGCATTGTTTCCTGTCTTCTGGGTAAACTGTCAAGAACTGTTATACTTTAGTTGTGTTATACTAAGCTGATAAGGGATTCATTGCAATCACTAAAACTCCCATGATATTCTCTTTGTTAAAATTAAGAAAAACCATATCACTGGCATCTGAAACTCGCTGTTAACTCAATCATGCAGTTGGGTTTTGTTGAAGTTTTTTTAAAAAAAACCTGGTCTATACCATCCACTGAAAAACAATGAGAAAACTCTGATTCAACATGGGATTCAACATCTGCTTGCCAGTAAGCATTCAGTAATTCCACCAACTACAATGAAAGTGTTCATGTGTTTAAACACTTTTAAAGTGCTTTTCTGGGTGGGACGTGTTTTAAACTGATGTGACTCAAATACCATCAACATAACAATAGCTCTAGAGATCCTTATAATTAGATTTACTGAAACAAAAGACATAAGTCTATAATTGCCTAGCCTACCTAATTGCCCAGACTATGTTTCTGGTCTTCTTTCCTTCAGTACTATAAACTCAGTAGGCCACTTAACATAGGACTTCCCCAGATTTCTTGTGACATCTTTATAGTGTTTTTGATTTGTTGTATCCACTTTCTGACTTTACAAACTTCAGGTGCTGCCTACTTGTCCTTCTATAAAGAGCTCCAAGGACTTTAATTAACTTATTTAAATGTGCTTTTAATCTAGACTGAGAAAAGTATCATTGTTGCCAAAACCAGGTGATCAATTTGGCTTTACCCTCCAAGTTGTCATGCTGTTACAGGGCATCCTACAGCTGCAGAAACCAGCAGCTTTCACGGGGTCTTCAGTCAGAATAATTCATGTATGCCATATGCTAAATTTGCTCAGAAGTGCAATTTTTGGCAGGGGGTACGTTGTTTTCTTTCTTTAATGTCAAATTCCCCCACCCCACACACACCCAAATCCCAGGATGTCTGAAGGCATCCCTACCTGTGAGACATTTAAAGGTGAAAAGATAGAAGAACTATGACGTGTGACTGATTCACAGAAGACTGTAATATTTTAAATATGTATGTTCTTATTCCAGGTGTGTGATAGTTGCATACACTTCTTGAGCTGAACAAAATTCTCAGCTGAATAAAATTCTGTCTTTAATTTATTTTTGTAATTTAGAAAGTTAGTCAGACTATAACCACATAGTTATGCAACAACCCTGCAACAACCACTCTAAAAACATTATTCATTAATATTTACTAATTTTTTAGTAACTAAATAAACAATTGTTCAGTTTCAGACCATTGCTTATTTCAGCAACTCTTTTAATTTGCATACAGTGACCATAGAATAATCTAACAAAAGGCTGGATCTAGTTACAAAAATGTGCTGTCCTGCTCAGCTACCTGCATAATTCATTTACTGCCATTTGCTTCCTCCAGAGTATGTTGGGGCTGGCTAGCAACTGGAGAGATGAGCTCCGGAAACATCTGTTTCTTTTCACAGTCTCCATTTACTTAAAATGGATGGGCATCTAGTCTCTTCTCACCTGAGTGTGTTTTGTCACAAAACCCTGCTCACCAGAGGCCTCTGCAAAATTACATCAGTGTGAAATGTATGCAAGTGGAGACGAAGGCTGAGATTTCACAACCCATATGAGTCAGTCTAAGAAATGGTCCATCTGCCTGTCCCCACCCCAACTCCAAAGCTGAGATCTTGCTCCTAGGTGCTGCCTTCTGCTTGGTGGGGTGCTGTCTTTTGCTCAGAAGGCTAGAAATGTTACAAGCCCTGTGGGTGATAAAATTTGACAACTACATTCCAGCCAACGAGATCAGGCGCCAGCCCTGATCATAGAATATGATTATTCATGTCAGGATCATAAATGTTTTGAGTACCTTCACCATATTAACCTGAAATTTTGCCAGCTTTTTTTCTTAAGCTTTCCTCAATGAAAAGGGAATCAGGGTAAATCACCTAGAGAGGGAAAGAAAGGAAATTTGTTTTTTTCTAGTGCAAATAAAAATAAACCCCAAAACCTTAAAATTATGTGCAATTAGGAAAATTAAGCTGTACATAGTATGTGTAAAAGTAGTGAAGTAGGAGGTGTATGTTGCCATACAAAAGAAAACCCACTAGATCAACTAGCTGACAAGCTGCCTTTCCACAAAGAGTGCCTGATACATGTTTTCCTCTTTTCCTCTTCTCTCCCACATCACCTTGGCTTAGGGTGTATTTTCTGAGGGAAGTGCATACAGAGTGGATGATTTTATTTTGTGTTAAATAATGACTCTAAAGTAATTTGCACACTGTAGAGTTGATTAACATATTTTTAAAAACAACACCAAAACACCACCCAATAGAAGTTAATCATGAAATAGCAATATGAACCATACTTTGGAAATTAAGAAAGCAGCTCCATCAGGAAAGTAGTCATAGTCAGAGTCTGAAATGGAAGGAAAAAATTAAACATCAAAAGCATTCTAAAATTCAGATGCTTTTTGGTGTAACATAAAACCCCTCTCACAAACTCACAGTAAATAAAGTATCATAATTTCTGCCCATCTCATCTCCTTATTTTCTCCTCGCTTGCAAGGCATCTATTCATACTGAGTGTAATAACCCCACTGAATGCGTGGATCATACTTTCTAAATGTTTGTTAACAGCTTGAAGCCACCATCAGCTAAAGGGCAATGTATAATAATTTGGGGTAACATTAGAAAGCAAAGCTTCTTTGTGTGCAATTGGTAGAGATAGGCTATGGACAGGTCTGACTTAGAGCAGTATACACCCTGCAGACAGATTTCTGAACACATTAATCTCTATTTCTGACAAAATGGTTTTCAGCTACATTAAACAATGTTAGAAATTAAGATTTTCCCAACAGTCCTCTTTGAATTCACTGTTTATTTACAAAAAACAGATGGTGGATTTTTGTTTACAGAAATTGTTTGGTTGCCCCCAAGAAAGGTGCAGGTTCACTTCTTATACCCAGCCCTCAATGCCCATGAAATATGCACCTATGCACAAAATAATCAGTTTTTTTTACATTCTGGATACTGTAGTCCTTGTTAGGTGTTCAATATTAATTACTCCTAAATAAAATCCTCTGTCTTTTGTGCTGTCCTGAAAAAAAATTGTGAGAAACTTCCCTCTGTATGGTCCTGAGCTTTGAAACATCCTGCTCAGAATGTGAGATGGGTTGTTAACAGGAGTTTCTTTCACAATTAGAAGTGAGGATATAGGCATGAGGAAGTTGTTTATCATACAGTTCCAATTTGGTGTTAATAATAGTACACAAACAAGCTTGAAACATTATCAAAATGAGTGCAGCTAGCCTTACGAAAAACTGAAAACATCATTGCTCAAGCATACCTGATCTGAAAAGCTCCTGGTAAATATCCAAGTGTGGCACTAACTTGAGATCTTCTTCTGATCCGTAAGTGAGAGATCTGGCCATTTTCAGTTGAGAGGTGAAACCAAAAAGGCACAAATAATGTACATTTTGATCCTATTTTTCCTAATGTTGGCACCTGCAGCATCTGTGAATTGGTTATGCTTTGTCTTTTTTCCATTTTACTTTTGCTTCCTGTTGGTCAAAGGGTGACCAAAAAAGAACATTTTGCTTTTGAGTTCTTCTACCACGGACTTCTGCCAATGATAGTCCCTCTGCCATTGCTAATCTTTGTAAGATGTCTGGACTATTGAGACAATGCAGCAAGAGCAGTTGTGCTGGACATGTCTCATGTCAAAGCTTTTAAGTCCAAAGCATTTCGCAGCAATGACTACTGATGAGTAAGAATTCCTTGTGAAAATTGTTCTCATAAATTGCTTTTTCCAGTGACAGGGAAAAAAAGATGCACAGGGTATGGATTTCATTTCAGAAGGCTCAGAGAGTTTATCTTGATCCAATAACTGAATTAGGAAGAAAAGACTGAAAAGATCCTTCATGGAAAAACATGCTGAGAGATATGTGGTTAATGTGCTTAAATCCATAATGTGATGTGATGTTTGATTTCTGTTTTTTTCTGTACTATCATTATTTTGCAGGGTTGGATAATAAGTCAGATAACCCCCTTTTTTAAATCTTAGCATTAACCACCATCTTTTATGGGAATATCATCAGGAATGACAAATAAGGAAAACCTATTTTACTTTGAAAGGACCCTATAAATGCTCATTTATAGTTTATATTCCAAATTAAAGGTAAACAAAGACTGATTTCTAGGGCAAATAAATGGAAAAGAAATTGTAGAAAGTGGTAAAAATATTCAAAGTACCTATAAGAATTTAAAACATAAAGTAGACCAAGATTTTACCTCACATATTTTATCTAAAACAGAAAGAAAATAGTATTCTAAGGTATTCTGTGTGCCTTTTGGAGAACAGAAGATACACACTGTCAAATCCTTTCCTCCTTACAAACTTCCTTGAAAAATTATGTACTTCATATATTTCATAACTCATTTTACATTGATCATAAACATTCCTGCATACCTAGAAAACAAGACACATATTTTTCATTTTAATATAGGAACAGGTTTTATTTCCATTTGAGGAAAGCCAGCAAAGAACAATTATCTGGTTTCCATGACAGAGAATATACTCTTTGTTCTTCAGCAGCCTGATGCTGAACCTAAATCCTCCCTATATAAAGGAGTCATTTTCAAGAAATAGATGGACATTTGCTTTTGGTTATATGACTATTTCAATAGCAGTACAAGATGCCTCCAATTTAAGGAGCCAAAGAGAAGATATGATTTCTGAAATAGACTTTAAAAAAGACACAACAGGAGTGATACCATAGTCACAGATGTTAGTAGTAAAAATTTAATTAGGGAAAAACCTTGTTCTGTTCTCTGCCTTGTATTAAATGACCTTACACTAACATGGGTACCAAACTAATTCTGAATACACACTAGTAGAGAAAATTTCCAAAGAAGTAAGAAAGATATTAACAGATTGATGTGATTTTTTTTTCTCTTATATAGTACTTCCATTACTTTGCAAAAGCAGTGTCCTAGATGAGCAAGCTGAGGCAAATTGACTGTGTCCAGAGAAGCCACTGAAGTTGGCCCCCTGTGAAGCTGGAAATGATACGCAGGCCTGTGACATCCCCAGACAACATCCTCATTACTAAGCAGCCCTGTTTGCTTAATCAGCTATTAATTATATAGAACATTGTCTAGTCCCTATCATACTCCCTTTGATATTTTCTTGAGAATCCAATAAAATATGTGGAAGTAATTTAAACCAATGGTTGTATCACAGTGCTTTACAAATGTCAGATCTGAAACAAAACTTTCACTGGGAGTTACGGGTACATTAGTTGCTACCAAGTTGACACCTTAGGTGAACAGTTGCAAATCTTGTGGCAGCTGAAAGGTGACAGCAAACATTTCATAAGACAGAGTAGCCTTTCTAGTAGGACCTGAAACTGGTCCTATCTCTCAGTGACATCCATAAGAATATGTCTAGCCTGGACTAAAGCTTAAAAATTATGACATAAACATTGCTGTCCTTATTTCTATCTGTTCTTCAGATTATCTCCAAGCTGTAAAATCTGATCAATGCTTTGAATCAAAAAATATGATGAAGTCTTGCTAAAGAACCCTTTATAAAAGAGCCAAACCAAAGTCTGGCAGCTAGACATTACTAATATTTATGTTGTTAAATGCCAGATTTTTCAGCTTAAGCCCATTTCTATTTTTAATGCAATCTAATGACTTCATGCTCACTGTAGTTCCATTTCTTGTATAATAAATATTATATCTGCTAATACTAATAAATATTGCATTTGGTTATAACAATAAATGCATCTTAGTGGGCTAATTTGCTCTCTGTTGGGGTGTTTCCAAATTGATGATTCTTTTAATGTTAATGAAATTGCTAGATGGCATCCAGTGTCAATGGAGGCCTTGGCAAAAATGGCAGCCTGTAGTAGTGTACCAGTTCATCGTGTAAGTATGTAGTCAAATTTAAAAATACCTCTTCAGGAGCTAACTAAATTAATTATGGCATCTGCAAAATTAAAAAGTTTTGTGAGCCTCCTGGCTTCTTTGCTACACAGTCATCACACAAAACTCACCTTTGTTGTTTTTCTTTGTTCATCATGTTTTCGTGTTACAAATGGTATGAAATCAATCTGCTATTGCTAAAGACAAATTTTAGCAACTGTGATCTGCAGTAGTCTTCTGTATAGAGATAATGTATATTATAAGCATTAAGGCATGAGATTTCTTAGAGAGTTATATTTAAGTTACTTTGCAATAATTTTTTTTCCTGTACATCATTGTGTTGTTGTTTATTTTAAAATTTCTCAGTCTTCTGTCATCCAAATCTGGCACTCTGTAGATGTCGTCAGAGAACTGCACTCAGATGGGCAGAAACTGTGACCTGTGCAGGACAGGTGTTCCTGTGGGTCTAAACTTCTCCTTTTAATCATTCTTTGCTCCATCTGTAATTTACAGAAGTTCTAACCCTTCACAGACAGGTATGGAAATAGCAGTCCCTTACTTTTTGCTGAATTTTTAGACGCCTTCAACTGTAGGAAAAGAAGATTTTAAAGAGGTACTTGTATCTCTTGAGAGTCATGACAAAGATAATATATATAATACTAATGAGTTAATAGTCATATTACTAATTTCTCAGCAATAAACAAGGACAGTCTTTAATTTCTAAATACCTTGTAAAGAGGTTTATGATCTGAGGTTCATAATTAAAAAGAAGTACCTGGTGAAAGATTTTGACCTGGGAATCCTTGTTCTCTTTCTTCTTACTTCCCTGAGAACTACTATCTGACAGGCCCAAGAAATGATCATGCCTTGACATTTGAATACAGTGTCAGAGCTTCAAGCTATGCTTCTGAAATCCTTAGCTGTCTTTAAGCACAATGTTAGTTGTATGACTTAAGACTATACACAGTTTAGAGGCTCTTCTCCCATGTATCATCGTTTAGTTGTAGCGTGAGTCATATTTAAGCATTTATAATTTCACTACAATGTTGGTATCTTTCTTTTGGAAAGAGTCCACAGAAGCCTCACGGTCTCTCTGAGTGTAATAGAAGGGCTTTGAATTTACTGGCTAATCTGTGCTGCCCATTTTTGCTGATGAATTGAAATGTATTACAATAAAAAAAATTCCAAAACTCCAGAGGTGGAAATTACCTACAATTTTAGAGTATCCCCTTTGCCTCTGAACCTCTGCCATGCTTGACTCTGCACAGTACATTATCCAGTATTATGTTTTGTTTAGTTTTGAAGTGCTACCATTTTCCTTGGGAGTGTGTTCCACACGCAAGGTAATGAATTGTCATGAGCTATCCCTTGTATGTCTCATACTCTTTTCCCCATTTCAGCTGAGGTAATGCCTTGTAATTACATTCCTTTATACTGTTCTAATTTTATGTCCATTTTCACAGTCTAAGCGATTCTCAGAAGAGTAGATCTGGGGAATAAATAACCGGCAACTTTGCCCATTAGAATAGTGAAAAAAAAGCTTATCTTCTGAGTTATTTCAGCAGAGATTTTTTTTTGCATCTGTGGTTTACAGTGGCAAGCATGGTGGGATTTAGTCCACAGCTGAGTTCCTATATAATGGTGAAGTGCAAACTAAAATTACTTAATAAAAGTAGCAGTGGGTAATAACAACTTTCAAAGTGGATAGGTGTGTTATGTAAGGTAGGAATTTTCCACCAAAATGGTTTTTTACATTTCTCTGAGGAAGTTTGATGCTAGTGAGCAGTACTCAACCTAAAGCATGCATAGCAGGATTATAGCAGAGATTTTGTATGTCTTAATGTTATAATCCTGAGTGTTCAGCTGCAGTGCACAAAAGCCTACTTGGTGATGTTTGATTGTTGAAGCAAAAAAAGGGCATGGAGAATTATGAAAGTTCTAACCTCTTATTTATAAAACCTTGAGAATTTTGTGTTAAACCAAACATCTTACCCAGTTCTTTGATAATGCATGTAATTTATTCATAAATATAAATTCACTATTTTCATGTGCTGTCTTTTATAAAACTGTAATGGTTGTAATCCATAAGTGGTTGTCCTAGATATGACCTGCTTGAATACTTCTGTATTGTTACAGTTAATAGTTATGCTTTGACTCAGCAGTGAGTCAAGTGAATGATTCCTTTGAAGTAATAATGAACACAGATATTAAGCACATTTAATGTGCTATTCTTTATGATACACTTATATTAAAAAAACCCCCACAACTATATCCTGTGGATATCATTTATGGTATCAATGTGGATAACATTCTATCATTTCCGGATAAGATTAAATATTATTCTTATTTGATCTCTGAGAAAATTATAAAGCATTATTGTTTTTCTAAGTTTTTTTCACTGTTCACATCCAGAAAAGCATGTAGTTATGGTAGCATCTAACTATTCACATTGCAAAGCTAGATTTACTGCAAAATTTATACAGTAGTTGCAATGCAGCCAGGGTTAGACAAAATCAAATAGCGAATTATGAGATAAAACATATAAGTAATCTATCCCTCTATGTATCTTCTTAGGAGCATACACAGTGACTATTAAAATGATATCTGAGCACTTACAAGAAAGTACAGTATCATAAAACAGCAATGGAAATGCCCCAGAATCATTCAGAAACAGGAGGACACAAAGTGAGTCCAAGCATGATTTCCTAATCATATGAAGAGGTTCCATTCACTATCAAATCTCTCTTTTCCAGATATAATGTGCTTGAGACCAAAAGGAGTCAGGCACCAGAAGCTTCTTCAGCAATACTCTCCTAAGAAAAAGGCTAACTGGTGAAAGAAGCAGGAAGGTCAAATCCTCTGACAGTGCAGACCAACACTGGTCTACAGATAACAAGAGCCTGATGTTCACTTGTGCCACCTGAAAACCTAGCCTGTTAGATATACTAATAACATGATTTCCAATGAGTGTAGCAGTTACAGGCAAAGGGAATCCCTTCCTTTTAAGAGAAGCAAAGTGATATGTATCTTTGTCAAGTTTGGAATTTGGTTTAACAGGACTGCAGATGTGGTTTTAGTACCCTGCACAATGTAAAGCACAGATGTTACATCTCCTTTTTAGCCCCAGCCTGGCTTGCTGTAGCTACTGCTGTTGTCTGACTTTCTGAAACCTGCTGCCCCATCCTGGCAGCATGGGCTCCATCAGCAGCCTAGGAATCGCATCGGTGCCAGGGTTTGGGTGCCCCCCTACAAAGGAAGGCTTAGCTTTTGAGTTGATGCCTGAAGGGCCTGAGGAGAGGAAGATGAGCTTGCTCTGTAAGAGAAAAGAGTTACTAGGGTGTCTGAGCTGAGAGAGGAAGAGAGAAAGAAATGGAAAAAGATGAAAGTCAGATGTCTTACTGTCGCTACATGTAGAATAATTCGCTGTCCTTGAGGTGAAAAATAGTGATATGAGAGTTATGGTAACCAAAATCCAAGTGAAATATCAATGAACAACAGAAACACTGTGAACCTTGTATCCCTTGAAGAAATCGTCCATGTTTGAAAGCCCTGCCTTTTTAACCTCCCTCACCTGACAGTTTTCAAAAGCAAAGGACCAGTGGTTCTATGAAAAACAGTGGGATATATCCCCATGTCAGAAGTATAATCTTTCAAATATGATTCATTCATTAATACCTTGAAGTCTTTCTCCTTTGGGAACAATTAGAGCAAAACCAGAGCAAAATGTCCTGCAGACGCTGGCTGTCTAATAGAAACCATTCAGTAATATCGTCAAGGACAGTATTACACAATCTGCAGCCTTTTTCTCACTTCTCATTCAGACAAGGAGAATACTACACGCTCACGCTCCAGTGTATCACCAGCAAGGCAGCAGCAGAGTGGAGCACCATACCTCTCTGCTGGCAGGATACAGGCATATATTAAAGCACTTCCTCTTGTCAAGTGCATAGCTAAGGTGAAATTATATTTTTGGATAATATAAAAAGGAAGTCTTTGAAAAGGAAGACTTTGTGAATATCTGGTCCATCCTTTATTTCTTCTCCCCTCTCGATGACAAATGAAAGATGGTAATGCTTTTTCTGCATTAAATATTTTTTAACATTCAGCTGATTTTTAAAGAAAGCTTTTATTCTGAAGATAGTGCTTTTGGACAATCATTCAGTTTCTTGAAAACTGTATTTAACTTCATGACTATCATCTGCAATATTGCTTTTTAAATTTGCTGGATATGCAGTAATAGGATTAATCTCAAGACCTTTTTTTAATTACACTGAATTATTGGCTAAAAGTGTTCTAAAAATTATTTTAGAAATTCTGAGTACAAAATGTACAGCTTGATTTCAGTTTCTGCATGTACAGTACAATCTTGGAATTTACTTGCAGCATCAGATCAGTGATTGTTTTCCAGAGAATTCAACTATAAAGTTCTTATCAGCTTCTACATGGACACTTGCACACTTTGTATAAATGTAATATCACCAGAAATACATGTATCTCCTGCTGTACTCTGCTCTGATGAATAAAGTACCAAGAAATTCTTCCAGTTTATCTTATATATATATCTCCCTCTCAAGCCCTTGTCTTAATGGCAAGTGTATTCCTTGGTAAAAGGGATGACAGTCAAGCAGCTACGTATTCTAGTGATCTCTTGCAATCAGACAAGGCTGGAAGGGCCAAAATACAGCTGTGTATGAGTGAAAACAATGCTAAGGATGCTCTAATTAATCATAGAGACTAGACTTGGCTTTATTCGTCATCCTATCCTCCTTCCCATGTCTATGAGGCAAAATCAGGGACAAAAGTAAGGGTTAGTCTGTTACAGCAATTTTCAGCAATGCATGAATATCTAGAATCCTGTCAAAATACAAACACACTTCTGTTTGAATGAATGGCTAAAAATTATAATTAATGCCCTTTATTTTACCATTATAAGTGCAAAGCATATTTCTACAGCTAGAGATATAAAATTGTTCAGTACAGCTGTATCACAGTAAAGTCTTCTGGATGAAGATCTGACCCCATACACTTCTGCGATTTTACTTCTGGGCCCCTATTATGATGCTATGCAAAAAAGGAGACATTTTTCCTTTCTCACTGAAAGGATGCAAACTTAAGCTTCAGAAGCTTACCTGGGTTATGTCTATTTAAAATAATTTTTAACTTCTAGCAGCTGTGGTTAATGGAACTACCTAATACTGCAGCGACCTGGTTAAACTTGATTAACATCCACAGTTTTCAGGTTGTCAGTGTCCGAGTCAGATACTTCTGAAGTATTCAGGAAGATTTTGGGTTTTTTCTCAGGTGAGTGAAATAAATTTATTCTGAGTCTAAAATAGCTTTATAATGCTGTTCTCTTGATATATTGAGTTATTTTTTGTTTCCTAGGCAGCAAAATTCTGACAGATGGGAACTTGATTTACAGTCATAATTCCTGAAAACAAAACAGTAGAGAAACAGATGCCTGTTATTTTCCTGTTACTTTGAATTTAGGAGATAGAAAATACCTAATTTATTAACCTGCTGTCTGAGTAGGCGGTTACAGTTTGCTCCATAAATACAAGTGTAAGTGAAGATTTTTGAAAAAAAAATATTTCTCTGACCTAACAGAGAACAGAATAAAGACTTTTTGCTTTGTCTTAGCTACTAACCCTTATTTATAGGATAATCAAAATATTAAGCGTTGTAAGGACAGGAGAGGCTTAATGTTTGCCTGCAGAAGAAAAATCTATTAAAAGAATGTTTGATAATTGAGGCTTCCTGAGATTCCCATATTCCTCCCTGAAACTTTGCTATGAGAATTCTCTGTGACTTCTTAAGTGGAGAAACTCTGGTTTTAAGGTTACTTTGTTTCTTTTCAGTAAGAACTCTTTCAAAGTATTTCTCCTTTTCTTTTCACTTATTTCAGTCTAGACCTTCCTGAAACTTATGTTTAGATTGCTTTTTTTACTGGTTCATGCTCCCTTCCAATTTGTAATATAAAAAGTAAGAATTAGTAAATACAAGATATTGCAAATACAAGATATTATAAACATGAAACTATTCCTTCACTGCCGTTCAGTAGTCATGCAAGAAAAATGATCATTTTGCAGATAGAATTTTCTGAACTTGTGCCTGATTCAGTTCTTCAGCTGTTTAGTCTATTTAATGTTTATCCAGTTTATTATAGCTATTTGAGTACTAAGGTTTTTAAGTATTTTTAAATGGTATCTAGACTTCTTGCAAAAACCTCAGGACAAGAAAAAGAAAAAAGGATTTCCATATTAATTCTGTGCAGAGGCTAGCAATGCAAATTGTTTAGGAATCAAAGAATGTTTGAGGTTGGCAGGGACCTCTGGAGGCCATCTGGTCCTACTACCCTGCTCAAGTGGGGTCACCTAAAGCTGGTTGCCCAGGACCATGTCCAGGTGGTTTTTGAACATCACCAAGGATGGAGATTTCTCAACCTCCCCGGGCAACCTGTGCCAGTGCTCAGTCACCCTCACAGTGAAAAAGTGTTTCCTGATGTTCAGAGGGAACCTCTTGTGTTTCAGTCTGTGCCCATTGCCTCTGGTTCTGTCACTGGGCACCACTGACAAGAGCCTGGCTCCATCCTCTCGGCATCCTCCCTGCAGATATTTATATACTTCAATGAGATCCCCCTGAGCCTTCTCTTCTCCAGGCTGAACAGTCCCATCTCCCTCAGCCTGTACTCTTAGGAGAGATGTTCCAGTTCTTTTGTCACCTTGATGGCCCTTTGCGGGACTCTGTCCATTCTGTCCATGTCTCCGTCATGCATGGGAGCCCAGTACTGGACACAGCACTCCAGGTGTGGCCTCAGCAGTGCTGAGCAGGGGGAAGGATCACCTCCCCCAACCTGCTGGCAACACTCCTCCTAATGCAGCCCAGGACACCACTGGCCTTTGCTGCAAGGGCATGTTGCTGGCTTATGTCCAACTTGGCGTCCACCAGGACCCCAGGTCCTGTTCTGCCAAGCTGCTTTTAAGCTGGGTGGCCCTCAGCATGTGCTGGTGCCTGGGGTTGTTCCTCCCCAGGTGCAGGACTTTGCACTTCCCCTTGTAGAATCGCATGAGGTTCCCATAAGCCCGTTTCTCCAACCTATTGAGGTCTCTCTCAAATCTTACTTGGTCTGCTAAGGGGCAGGTCTTGCTTCTCAAGGTCTGTTTGAATTATTGTTCAGAGGATATAAATCCTGGTAGCTGATATCCTTTTAAAATCATTCACATTGGCTACATTTTAGTGAATCTTTAAGGGGAAATTAAAAATACAAATTAACTGAATGGTCAATTTAAATATTGTGGGTTTGTATCAAGAGTGTTGAACTTGATTTAAAAGGAGCAATACAACTACCCAGTGAAGGGCATGACTTCCAAGTGTTTTAAACAAAAATTCAAAAGCCTGCTCTTCCTTCCCTATTCTTTCCTCTGTTCAGCACATATTTAAACTTTCCATTCTTATGTGGGTGTCTATTTGACATCCTAATGAATTAAGTCAAACTGTTATCTTTTAACTACAGAAAGCTTGCGATATTCTTTCCAGCATTTAAAAGTCTATCACTCGTTCTTTACAGCAGCTATCTTGTATAACCTATGTACATATTGGAGGTCTGTGGGTTTCTTGTTCACATGCAGAGAATACTGGATCAATCCCTCTCTAGACAGTAATCTGAAAATCTTGAGGCGTTGTGATTGCAAGCGTGGGCCCTGCAGTCCAAGTGCCATTTATCGCTGTGCAGAGCAGCAGTGAGTTCCCACACCAGCCTGTGCCCTGCAGCCTGCTGAGATAATGAAGCTCACCGCAGGAGACAGAGCACGGCTGGCGGGTGGTGGAGTTCATGCTTTCCTTTAAGTAATATGTAACATGCCAGTAACTATGGCTGTGTACTGGAAATTGTTCTTAAATGTAGTAAACACAAGATTCTGGCTTTTTCTTTCCAAAAATAGTTATAGATGTGATATAGTTTTGAAGGAAGAGAAAATGAAGAAGCTATGCTGTGAACTTCTATTAAGTACAAAGATAAGCATTAATGGCAGATTGCTAAAATGCTCCTACCTGGCACAGGGTTTCCAGTAAGGAATAGTTATTTTTCCAGTAGAAAATACCTCAGAAACATAATGCTGAGAGGTTCTTAATGGCAGCTAGTCTACTGTGGAAAATGCATGTAGAATATTTGTTTCAGTGCCAGGCTTGTGCGGCAAGTCTTGTTGGCTATCCAGGAGGGTGAAAGTCTGATCTTGCTGAGGCTGGTGTGAGCTCACCCATTGACTCCTAGGATAACAATATCCCTCTCAGTTTTTCCTTTAGAACTGTTGAGGTTATGGTTCCTGGCTTTAACTGGAGCGTAATGTTTCATAAACTATATATTCCCTTTCTATCATACAAAGCTAAAGCTTCAAATTCACTTATTTGCTTCAGGATGTTAGTTTTTAGTAAAATTATTTGTCCTCTGGCTATTTTGTAATGAAACTTAGAAAATAAAAGATAATGACCTTTGGATTTTCCTCTAACAACCTCCTCTTTGTCACGGTTTAACCCCAGCCAGCAACTAAGCACCATGCAGCCGCTCACTCACT
>JAOBAS010000072.1:21912510-21931801 GCA_025311575.1 Elanoides forficatus
GAAGCTGAAAAGTCCTTGATTTTAGACTAAACACTACTTAGCAACAACTGAAAACATCACTGTTATCAACATTCTTCGCATACTGAACTCAAAACATAGCACCGTACCAGCTACTAGGAAGACAATTAATTCTATTCCAGCTGAAACCAGGACAACACCCTACTGTTAAAAAAAAAAAAAAAAAGCTTTGCAATGTCCCAGAAAGCTTTGTGATGCCCTACTCTCCTTTGTACTCATTGTTTCTATATGGTGAAGACCTCCTAGCTCAGTAATTTTTGTGCATTTCCCTTTTCTTAGATGTTTATATGCTCTTAAGAGTTTCATCTTTTCATGTAACCAAAAGTAAGTATCCTGTAGATCTTCAGGGACACTCATGAGCATTTTCTATTGCTTATAGATTTAAGCAAAGCCTTAAAGAAATCTCTTCCTACGGCAACACCAGCAATTTGAATTTTTTGTTGCATCAGTGATCTGTTTCTCTACAGTGTTGTCCTACACATCGCTTAAGAAAAGACACAGAGTCTTTATGAATCCAGCTCCAGAGTTCCATGTAGGAACAAAACAACACAAGTTCTTTATAGCAAAACTATGAGATGTGATTAGGAATAAGAACAGGATTTGAGCTAATGTCTTAAGGGACAAGGTAAGTGTTACAGAGCTCTGCAATAGGACCTTGTGATGGTTTTGGGGGCTGGAATCATGCTTAAAGCTAGATGAATGAGCAAAGGAAATATAGGCTTACTAGGGCAACTATGCACCATGACTGAGGTCTCCAGTTCAGCCGGTCAACAGCCCTCACAGTGAAATTTTGATTCATCTCACTGAGAAAGGGTTGAAATCTTTACACCTGAGGAAAAGGACTATAAGAGCTCTGATAGCCCCAATCCTGCTAGAATCTAGGTGAACAATTTGAATTGCAGGACAACTTTTTCCTGAGATTTGCGAAATCCATGATGCAGAGTGGTGGCGTGGCTGGAGTGGGAAAAATAATGTGTAAGTAAAAGTAGGTGCAGATATAAAAGTATGGCCTTAAAGTAATCAGTTAAACCAGATGACATAGCAGGGCAGGGAAAAAAGAAATTTCACCACACATTTAGAAAAGAACAAATTTAAAATGAAGTAAAATTTAAGTTAGTCTGCTGTTCAGCTAGACAATGTCAGGGATAGGGGGGTTGTTGGTGTATGGGGCAGAAAAGAAAATCAGTAAAGAGGAAAGTGACTTGGAATCAGCTGCAGCTTGAAGAACTGTCATCTCCAGCTGGGTGCAACTTATGGCCAGTATGAGTCCCATCAGGCAAGTGTCCAATGCAAAGGGATGGCCAAGGCCCAGAAGGAACACATGGGAGCTGTTTTCAAGACCTTAGCTCACGGAGGGAGAGCCAGCTTGCACAAGGGAAGATCTGAATGAGAGCTGAAGACCCTGAGGCTTACAAGAGTAGGTGTTGAGAAGGCACCAGTATACTTATCGAAGGAGTGACCTGGTCTATGGGACCACGTAGCTCCTTTTGTATTTCCCTTGCACCTTTGTAGATGTAAATGGGAAAAGGACTGTATTTTCATCTTGGTGCTGGCATATTTCTGATATGTTTGTTTTATTGTTACTGGCAAAGGTCAAGATGACCTTTCTCAGATCTTCCTACTGTCCCTGTATAACTGTTGAGCCATAAGTGAGGATGAACTATGCAATTGCAGTGCTTAAGTGCTGTGTTCTAAATTTCAGTGCTACTGTTTCTTACTCTGCATCTTTCTGGTGAGCTTAAAAGAACTTTGACTCCCATGTGATTAAAATAATATTGTGGCACAAGCCAAATAAAAGAAAAAGGAAGAATGTCTTTTGCTCTGGAGAGTTCTCCTGTATTATCCATCTAGCCTTCCTCCTTCCCGAAGGGAGTGATAGGAAAGGTAATTCTCTTCACTCCATGTTCATTGCAGTGTCAAAATGCTACTGTATCATAGCCATTTCTCACAAAATAATGCACTGTATAGATATACAATAATTTTAATAACTTACTGAATAAACAAAAAATAAAAGCTGGCTCACAGAATTCTTTAAGAGAAGAATTTACATAATTGAGTTGTTCACTGTGATGTAAAGCAGCATAGAAGTCATAGAGCTGTAATCAATTCTGTGCTGAATTCTTTTGGAAAAGCTGGTTAGTATCACTTTCTGCAGCCCTTAGCTCTTTCTTCAAGTTCTGACTATCTTTGAGGATACTGAGTTCTCTAGAGGACAAGATCAATGGTAGTGGTGACTCGGTTGGCACAGAATTAGTAGTAACCCTGTAACAGATGATGATGAAACATTAGAGAACAAGGAAAAAATATTTAAGCATGTGAGAATATTACTAGAAGTACTAAATAAACACTTATAACTGAAGAGACCTACCTCACACTGAATTATGCTGTGGGATTTCAATGGTGCTCATTACCAGGCTGCAGCATTGGAAAACCAGAGACATTTCAGATTCTTGAGACTAATATTTGCCTTCATGATACCTGAATTTAAGATACGCTAAGAGTCATAACATCCAAAGACAAATTGTCACCAGTGAGGTTAAAAACTGTCATAAATCCTTCAGTGTGATGCAGGAGAAAGGAAGCACATGTTTTTTCTTGTCTCTATATGACTGTTAGTGTCCAATTAGAGGGGCAAAAGTTTTCATATAAATATATTTTGTTACTCTATGTCCCTAACTAGAAAAAACTAACTCGACAAAGTCTACTGCTACTGTTGTAAGTAGTGCCAAATGCTAATTTACCAAAAGCTTCTAATAAAAAAAGACAGCCTCCTCTAAGACTCCTGAAACGTAGATTAAAAAGGGCAACAGAAGGACACAGTCTAAAAGCTGAAAATAGCTGAAATAAAGCCAGAAGCACTGGTAAACTCTGGGGTAGAAAAGGAGATTGACAAGTCTAGGATACTGTCAGGAAGCAAACAGTCTGCAAGAGCTGGCAGCTAGAGCTGAGGGTGGTTGGGAGGCCAGCAGGACTATGCCTGTGTCAACCAGGCTACGGACCCATCGCACCCCAATGAGGAGAGCGGTGCAGGACTGGGACAGTGAGCAAGGATGGCCACTGGATCTGTGGCCACCGCACCAGCCCCACTGATGGGGCAGGTCCCGTCTCAGCCAGGAAGCCGAGTCTGCAGGTCAGAGATGGCAAGGGGCAAGGGCCTGAGCTGACACGCAGCTCCCAAGGTGGGGAGGGAGAAGTGCTCAGTGAGTCACCTCACAGCCCTTTCTCGCTACGCAGCTCTTTTCCCCGCACTTTCGTCCAAGGGTACACCTTGGCAGAGCTAAGCTTGAATGCAGGCAGCTAAACACTTGTGGTGCACAGGGAAAGGATTTGAGCCTGACGGTGCACTTGGTGCCTGACAGATACCGACTTTAAAAATGTCAGTTGTTGTTGTCAGTTTCCTGTAAGTATAACTGATACAGTCTTGTGTTAACTAACCTTAATGCAGAAGACCCAAGAGAAAAGAACTGGTACGGTTACAAAAACAAAAACCCATAGAGAGATATTTAATGAATATGGTGGAATAGTTTATGTCCCAGTAGCTTTTAACGTGATCCGCACAGAACAGAATTTATTCAGAAGTGTAAGGTATGTTGTCTTATAAATCTTTTTGCTGTTTTCAGCTGCTGCTTCCACAGTCATAAAACTAGATCAGCACAGTACCAAGTCACTCAGTGATAAAAAACTGACTTGAGTCAGGCATGGCATGTGATCATGCTTCTGTAGAATTTGCCAAAGGATGTGGTAAAGAACATAGATAAGACAAAATCTTGTTTTTCTTTCATGAGCCAGCATAAAACTAGCCTGAAGCCTGCTTATGCAAAATTGATCTTTCTGTGAGAATGTGATCTACCCAAGCTGGTTTATACCACGGCAGGGCTGTGCACTACATGTTTGCAGCATCTTCTGGTCCAGCACTCGTAGTCCAAGAGATAAAGGCACCATGTTCAGCATTAACCCCTTTGTTAACCATGGCTTTGATGCCACTAGAATTACATCTAGAACTTCTCAGTCAAGCCTGATGTTTACACATGTACCTTACCCTGCCTTGAAAGAGATAATGCAGTTACTCTTGTGCAAATGTGAAATGTATTTAGAACAGAGGTGGAATTTTGTTCTTTCATGGGGTTAGAAAGTGAACTGCCTGTAGTTCATTAGTATGGATTTGTGTTTTAAAGAATGCATTCCTTTTATTCATATATTTTTTGTTTTGTTTTGTTTTGAAATCTTCTTTAAGTTAAGTGTAAGATTTCAAACCTCTCGTGAACCCTTAATGTAAAAGGATGATGCAGGATGATTTCATGCTGGAAACCATGAACCTAACATATCATGTGTGGTTTCCACAATGATGACTGCATCCCAGTGTAAAAAATACCTTCTATTTGAGCTATTCTTACATTTTTTCGTAGGCTGCAAGCAATGTAGTATGCAATACTAAAGACATTGTTCAAAGTGGGGTGGAAAGCTGTGCTCATAAACTAAGTAGCCTTCAAGCACAGCAGAAGCCCAGGCCCATAAAATACCTGTTAGTGTTCATACCTCTGAAGGCATGGAGCAGGAAATACCCTGAAATGCTGAGTTCTGTATTGGCATATATATTTCAAACCCTAATTCTGTAAGTATGCAGGCTAGTATAGGAAAAGATAAATGTTTCAATATAAAAGCACCTCAGTTTTAACATCTGGGAGGGCTATAAGCAATTCTAAACAATTTTTCAGCATGGACTAGAAACTGAACTGGGAAAAGATCCATGCTGATTTCTGCAAAGGGTGAATCTGTACCAGACAGTGCATATCAAGAAGCTGTTTGTATAGAGGTGTATGATAAGGACCCAAGACCTTGGGTTGTTTCCTGCTGAGTTGATGGAACTCAGCATGGGGCTTGCTATTACCAAGTGTTAAAGTAGAATTGTGTCCTTTAAGGCATAAGCCTGCGCATCTCTGCAAAAAGCAGAAAACTGAAAAGAACTCCATGTGCAGCCACAGACTTAGGTCTTTGTGCTTCTGCGTTGGCTTTCCATCACTGGTTTGCTGTTGTATCAAAGTCAGTGTACACATGCTACTTCTATCTATTACTAGTGTCAGGTGTTGAAGTACAGAGGCAGATTTGTTGTTGGATACGCAAGGTAATTAGAGGTAAACACAAACAGAAGTTAAACCAGTCTTATGTACTAGTGAGCAGGAAGAAAGCTAAGCACGTCCTTACTATCAAAGTTATGAAGGAAATTGCCTTGGTTGAAATTTCTTACAGGTAGAGTAAGGAAGTTGCTCAAACAATATCAAAACATTGCATGCTTTCCTTGTATAGTGTGATAAAGTGGATTACCTGTACCTTCCCACTCCGCTGGCTGCCTTGCTTGTAACTTTCATGGAGATCTGCAGACATATGGATCACAAAAAGTGTCAGGTGAAAATAATCAGCTAATAGTTATTTTGCCTCCCTTACTGGCTGAGCCTCTTCCAGTCTTCCTTTTCATATCTGTCTCTCTTTTCATTTTGGGAAGGCTGAAAAGAGATGAAACACCCTAGTAGGATAACCAAATCAGAAAATGAATGTAGAGCGTGTACTGATATACCTCAGAATTCTGGTATCTTCAGAATTGAGTTATCTTTATTCATTTCAACCCACAGCTTTTATAATGAAATGTTCCCTTCTCCAACAATAAATGTTAAGGGCAGGAAAAATGTATTTAGTATCTGTCAGAATTAGAGGGATAGTGGAGACAAGTAGCACCTGAGCCCGTTCCTGTTGCAGGTATTTTCATTTGGAAAACAAAACCAGCCTTCTGTTCTAAAGTTTGCAACCATATCAGATAATTGCTCTTCCCATTTCTCATTCCCTGACTTCTTGGGAATTTCGTTCTCAAAAGGCAATAGTAGCTTCTGACGGAAATTTCTGGTAGTACAGTATGATTACAGAGAAGAAGAGTAGTGAGTATCTCAAACAAGTAGTAGAAACTGTATAGCTGTTGAGAAAAGTGCTGCTAAGTTTTTTGGTTTGCTTGTTTTTCTGCTGGGGAAGAAGTTTGCTGGTGGCAGATCTCAAAGTTGAAGGATATCTCTTTAAAACACAGTTTTGCTAAAGAATAGAAGTCCTCCTAATTTGCAGGCAGAAATCCATTTCCGACTCTAAGCTTCCAGGTGCCTGACTTTTTTTGGCATGTATCCCACAGGGAGTCTGACCAGGAAAGCAGAGTCTTGGTGGTTCTGAGTGTCTGCATAACCCAGGGAAACTGGAGAAACTTCTGAAAAAAATGTCCCACTGCTGCCCCAAGCACTAATGGCCCAAGTGGTAGTTCGTTCTCTGCAACCACATTCTGCTTACAGCACTTGAGCAAAAAAAATCCTTGGCTCTGATTTTTTTTTTCTTTTTTTTTAAAGCGTGGGTTGAGGAATGGGAGAGAAGAGCCTTTCTTAAATACTTGTTCCCTTCAGACCTTTCATGCTATATTCGACTCTACTTTATTTGCGTTTTGAATAAATTTTGTCAGCAATTTTAATTCTACTTATGTTATTCATCTTGCCTTACTATGAAAGCTTACAGGCTAATTAAAGTGAGAAAAGGAAACACTTCAATGTAATAGAGGGATAATATTCAGTCTAGTTCTGCAGCCACTCAGTTGACTTTAGATTGCAACAAAGATTTTCGGAATGGGTTTCAGAAAACTATATAATAACTGTGCTCAGCAATATTAACAAACATGAGAATTTGCTGGCATTGCTGTCTTGGACTTTTTGGGGTGCTTGTTTGGTAGGTCTGATCTTGCCTCTGTGGATTTGCATACGGCTGAAATGCATAGTCTTGCAAAGTTCTCATGATGACTTGGAGATTCATTCAGGAAGATAATTTTTTTATCTGCAAAGGTTTGGGGCAGGACCTATGCCAAAGTCCACTTGTTCTGTAATCACTGTGGTGATTTCAAAACACCTGGAGAACAACTCTTGCTTATCCTGCTAGGTAATCTGACAAGATTTGTTACTAGTATCTGGTATGTGGTCAGTGCACCATGTGGAAGAGTTGATGGCAGTGGTGATGCAAGGCACTTTTGGTATTTTTTGCAGCTTTTCCAGGGTTAATTTACCTCAGGCATGCTCAAAGCTGTAATTGTTCATATATATTCATAGGTTGCATCTCTGTTCCAGGAGAAAGATAGATTTGAGATGTTCAGATCAGCAAACTGCAAACATTACCAGAAACAATCTTGATGCGAGAAACATCACACAAAATAGAACCAGCTAAGGAATAGATATGAAGTACATAAATGAACTTGAGAAAGGTTGTCCTCTGTCTGCTTTTCCAAAAGCAGCAAGGGACTAGTCTTTCACCTAGGAAGCAAGCCAAGTGTATGGGAGCAATGTCTGGTCAGGTATGTCAAGGCATACGAAGCACAAGCCACTTCAGTGTACTTCATACGAGTGTTGTATTACTTTCTGAAGTCCTTTATGCTTTACAGTAATGGCTAGAGCTTGTGTTGTACTGTGTCAAATGTAATGGACTTTCACCAAATGAGCATAAACAACTCTTGATAATAGAAAACTTCTGTTCTACTGGAAGAAAACAAAGAAAATGTGGGAAGCCTTTCTTAAAACAGGAAAAAAAAAGACACACTTCTGTGCTTCCACAGTTTACTGTGATCCTTTCCAAACACAGAGAGTTTTCTTCTGCCGGTTATAGGCCACAATATTTGGTATGTGTAGAGAGATGTTAATAAGTACAGAACAGTGGCTTTGCAGTGCAGCTGATGCTGTAAGTATGCAAAGGAAGCCAAGACATGCAATGGAGTAACTGCAAAAAGCCAGAAGCTTTTATGGAAGCATAGCCATTCTCGTGCATAGAAAATATTTGGGAGATGTTGAAAAGCTCTGCACAGTGTGGTGGATGCTTTCTAAAGTAATTTGCTGAGAATGAAGGTCAGGTAGGACAGAGTAGAGTACGAGAGTAGATGAGATGATTTTAAATGAAAATGGATGTGATAGGGAGGGGAAGACAAGAGAGACTATCAAACTAAGAAGTCCTTTTAGTAACACCGAGTGACTTCTGGATAAGGAGCAGTAGTGACAGGACTTAGGGTCCAGTGCTGCTGCCAGCTGGACTCCTGTCAATATATAGAAGTTGTTGAAAATAGAATCTTGCTCAAAATGTGTGGAAAAGTTGATATATATGACAGAACAGGACTGTAATGTGTGCGTTATTAAACTAGTATAATCCTACCAATTGCACAGCTAAAACGTCTTAAACTGTTTTCATTTGGAAAGCGAGTGTGAGTGGCATGTGGGCAACTCAATGCTTATACATAAACAGCTGCATTGTTTGATAATTTAGTGTTGCATGGTAAAAATTTCTATTCCTGAAGGAAATTTGAATGAAGAAAAAAAGGTTGAATTTGAAAGATGAGATAGCTCAGAGTAGCAGCATTTATATGCCAGCAACTTGCAGAAGTTTGTGTGATCATGGAATGTGGTGCTGCATTTTTAAAAAGCGAAAAGGTGCATTCTTACTGTAGCAACCTTTCTGCTACATAGTTCACATGCTAAAAAGATACATGGCAACTTGCTCAAGAAACTCCCACACGTGCCTTGGAAATGTGACATTACCTATTTGTAAAGATATTGTGGAGATTGTTTAAAGAAACAATTTCCAGCATCTAAATACAGCTGTTGGGTGAGAGAGAAGAATAAGTGTTTTCTGTTCTTCCTGCTCAGCAAAAAATTATTTCTTAGGAACACAAAAAATGCAAAGATTTGGTGACCTGGTTAGCATTTGATTTTTCCTTTGTGCTGTATGAAAGTGAATAGCAAAGCAGGTAAGTGCCTGATCTACTGGAGTTGATCAAAATCAACAGCACCATTAAAAGTGCTTTCAATTAGACTAACTCTCCTGCATAGACAATCCTCACAAGTTAAAGAAATGAAAGTCCCATCATGGGCATTTAATTCACTGGAATGATTGCAACCCATTCTCAGTGAGTGTCTTCAGAGATTTCTGACACATTCTGAAAACAGAACCAAAATTATTAGATGAATTGAGGCCTAGAGGCTGTAGTGCGGCAGAACTGAACAAATATGTGAGAAGGAATATCCCTTCCCTGAAGCGCAAATAATTTGAGAGTCCATCCTGATTTCTGTTTTTGAGAACTCCTGGGATTCCACACAGGCTGTGCAGGCTAATTGGCATGGAGTTTTATGGGGAGTGCTCTTCATGGATTTCCCTGTGTGCTGCCCCCACTTAAACATGAACAAAATCTTAAGGAATCTACCAGGCTGTCCTGCTTTCTGCCCCAGCAAGCTGGCTGCTTGTTAGCCTTGCAAGAGAAAGTAGGCAGGGGAGGGCAGGATAGCAGCTGCTCAGAACATTTCAGGGAGGGCATCCCTGAAAGAAAACGCAAAAGCAACTGTGGAAGTGGTAGTGCATCCTCCAGATAAGTTTGTGATGCTGATACATGATACGTCTCTCTGGTTCAAAAGTTGGCTTGTTTTTAAGACACTCTTTGTCAGGGACCAGCTGCTCCAGAAGTGCTGGGAGCAAAGGGTGACAGAGGCAGGCAGAGCCATGCCCTCGATGACAAGGACACAGGATCACAGACCACAGCACCTCAACAAGGAGAGCTGCGCAGGGCTGCAACAGTGAGGAGGGGCAGCCAAGGGACCTGTGGCCACTGTAGCAGCACCATGAATGAGGCTAGTAGGAAGTCAAGCCAGGGAGCCAAGTTAGTGGACCAGGGTCAGCAAGGCACAAGGCCAGCAAGTACATATCTGCAAGATGGCTCAGGCAAGGGCCAAGGAACAAGAGCCTGAGCTTAAATGCAGTGCCTGAGCCAAGGAGGAAGAGATGCTCCATGAGGCATCTCACAGCTTTTCTCACAACATATCTGTTTTCACAGGAGTTTCATCCAAGGCTGCACGGCTGCACCATGGCAGAGACAACCTTGAACACAGGCAGCTACACCCTGAGGAGCAGGGTGGAAAGTTTGCAGAGTCTCCCCTCCTCACATGGGGCCCTGACATTCTGCAGCATTTTTGAGATGTTCTTCTCACTTAATTTTTAAATTTAAACAGCTCAAGCCTCATGGCAATATGATATTTTATGGGTTCTCTGTTATGCTCATCTTTCAAGCCATTGCACTACAGATTATGGACCTGGAAAACATACTGCAAATAACAATGTATCAGGCATGCTAATAAAGTTGATTTCCTTCAAATGCTCAGTTGCCAGTAAGCAGAATAAACATGTATTATGAAATTATATTCTTCTCACTTGCTCCTCTCAACAGGGCATTGCAACTGCAGAAAGTATCAGAAATGGAAAACTCTTAGTCTTGTCTTGGCTGATTGCCTTGCCTCCAGTACAACATGCCACCAACGGAGATCTGTGATTCCCTGCTCCCATTCCTGTTGAGTCTGCTCTCCAGTTCCAAAAATGAAAGTGGCAGCCACACAGTTCTCCTCTGAACCCTTCCCTTCCAAACCTTCTGGCACTACTTCTAGCAAACCAAGTGGCAGAAAGGGATGTGACACAGCAGCTGCAGTAATGAGGATGGAGGCGTTGTGCGGGCATGTGAAGGAGGCAAGGCTTCGCTCGTCCTTGACCCTAATGCTATGCTATCATGTTAACTCTGTTTGTTACCGTGTACGCTTGAGATGCCCACATTGGTAGATACGTGCAATGTTGTGAGAACCAAGTGTGAAATGCTGTGAAGTGTTCAGATGGAACATGTTAGAAACGGGGAAAATATCACTTAAGTTATGGAGGCAAGAACTGCTTATGCTATATACTCAAATAAGCTTAATAGTTCCAGAGGATGAACTCCCATCTTTCAGTTTCCTCTCTCCTCCTCTCCCCTTTTAACCTGATGTAGTACCAAAATGATCAAGAAAGTAGAAAGGTCAGATTTTGCAAGCATACTACACAGACAGCTCTGTATTTGTGAGGGTGAAAACAGGTTTGATTTGAATTGGTCAGGAAAAAACATCCCTCTCCTTTTCCTTTATACATGTGCTACCTATTATTATTTGACGTTGATTTTTTTCAGCTTTGGGTGCTGTGATGAACCAAGGCTGGGTTCTGACAGACCTGCCTAAATGCCATCTTCCTATAAATCCACCCAGGAGCAGATGCAGCCCTGATGCTGGTGAGCCACCCCTCATCCTGTCTCGTCTTGTGGCAAATGACAGGCGTTGGACTGCAAACAGGGCTGTGGACAGCGAGCCAACCTTTTCTCTGAAGAACGCTGCAGGTCCAGTTGAGTGCCCCCTTTCTGGCCGATGGGATGAGAGAGCTGGGGACTAATGCAGGGAGAGAGCTAAGCACCCTTGCTGTGTTTCCTTGCTCCCTTACTCCATGCACAAGTTGCTGTTTTTTGCTGAGAGCTGGAAAAGGGTAAAGGGAGGACTGATGCTAGAGCCCTGGAGGCTCTCGCTACGCAGAACTACTGCAGTTTCTTCAAACCCCTTTTAAGTGCTGTGCTTCTCGATCACCCCCAATCAGGGTTGGGCCCCAGACTGCCAATTTACCCTACACATACATAGCTAACCTCACTTATTGCAAACATTGCAAAAGTTGTGCAGCCCTTGTATACTCAAGTGGTTTCTGATATCTGTGCAAAGAATTGTTGTTTGGACTCTAAATGGCTTTATACTCTTTGGGTGTTTTTTTTAACTGGATATGCATCTCCTCTTGCCCTATGTGTTACAGAAGAGAGAAGCTGTGGCAGATGAGCTAGACACCATGCAGAGTGCAACTGTTGCTCTCAGGCAGCTCCTCCTGGGATCTGGGTGTGTTGTGTATCTGCAGATACCTCATCAAGGAGTTCTCACCTCCTTTCCTCATTCCCCCTGGTTTAGATTTTGCACGTGTTTTTATAGAAATGAATTGCTTGCCAGTATTATGAAGCCAGTATTATGGTCTAGGCATAACAATGCCTCTTACTTGTATTAATTGCATATCTGGAAACTTCTGTAAAGTAATGTGTGCTGAGATTCTCCGTAAATAGTAGTGGCAACACCCAGAAAAATGGCTCAGAATTTGGCAATCCTTTTACAATGCTTATAGTTGTCTATTTTTTACCTCATTAGGGAAAAGCAACATTTAGGAGACTCCTACACTCTGTAGCAGAGGAGATGGAATATAAGGTGGTTTGACTTTCATTGTAATCCTAGATTTTTTATTTTTTATTTTTGAACATACAAAGTCAAGTGTTGCCTCCTTGGTAGTTAGTGAGTTGGCTGCTTTAGCCACTTACGAGTGAGAAGACCACTGTCAATTCTTGAAAGTCTGGTGGGTTAGTCTTAGCAAGAAATCAAAACAGATAAATGAGCTTTCTGACCCAGGGAGGTTTTAAAAATTCCTCTGACCCTGCTATTGAGAGAATTCTTTCCTGAGGCTGGAAAAAGCTCTCTGCAAAGGGCTCCCAGTTTAAAAGCAGTGAAGCTGAACTCCTCATACACAGCTGCTCTTTACAGGCTATTTTGTTTCACAGTCTTCCCTGCAGTAAGGTTCAAGTTTCATGGTGATTTCAACAAGCCCTTACAAACAGCTGCTGTATTTTAACAGAAACACTCGTGTTTTCTGACACTGCCGAGCTTTCCCTCTGAGCTACTGACAGAATGGCTAATTTAAAAAAAAAAAAAAGTGGTGTTTCATCATTATCTCATTTTCCGAATATGATTTTGGGGACCTGTCTGAGCTAATTGAACTTCTCTCTTGTGACACTGGGATTGACTGTATTTATAGCAACCTAATTTAATTTTTCACTTCCCCAAATGGATATGCTTTTAATACTAAGTTTAAAGAAGTACTTGGATCTCCCAGCAGGCTCAGTTTTCTGGTCTAGAAGGCTACTGTAGGTGGTATTTAGCCAGCTGCTGGAAGACAGCCTTGTGCTCTCAACAGTTCAGTTGGTGAACTGGCAGTAGTGTTTGCTTTTCTCCTTTCTTAATCAATTTGTTCTTGTTAAACTGCTCTGGAATTCCAGTCTATTGGCAGAAATGAATGTGTGCTATACAGTTATGGATTTGTGAAGTTAAAAAACAATTTTTAGGTGCTATAATATTTAAATGACAGATTTCTTCTCTTGAGTGTGCTGTGAGTAGCAGGGAAAGTTTTTGTATGTCATGATTATGAGCATCCCTTCACTACCCATCTCCACCTCCCCCCTCCCCAAACCTCTTTAAAAATGAGTTAAGCTTGTTTGACGTAGGTGCAGACTTGAGATACCATGTTTGTGTTCTCATGTTTTTCATTGTACCCAACACTTGCCAGTAGGTAAAAGAAAAGCTAAAGTAATACTTGGTCAACAGGATTCCCTGTCACAGATTGAAGACAGTTCAGAAGCTGGTCACAGTATCATCACCTGCATTTTGTTAATGAGTCTTTTAATCTCCCTTATGTCACACCTTACCTTTTCAACAACCAGTTACCTTCCAGCTGTGACCTTAGTTTCAGAAAAATAAGTCCTGTTGACATTTGATAATCTCAATCATAAGCCAGGAGATTTTCACAGACTTTTCACAAACTTATAAAAGAACTTTTGAAGTAAGAAAACAAAATAATACCAGATTGTTCAGTATTTTGGGTGCAAAGAGACAGATTTTTATATATAAAAAAAAAAATCTTTGCAACTCTTTAGTGTTATCCTTCCTAAAGCAGCAGTGTTATCCTTCCTAAAGCAGCAGTCATGCTGGTTTATTCCATTTTCTTGAGTGCTTCCACATTCACAAAGGAGAATGAAATAGCCATTGTTAATGGTTTAATGGTAGTCACCAAACTCTTGACACTCTTTAGAAATTTTCCTCTAACTATCCAGCAAGTGGTCCTTAATTCTGGTTCTGTTGCTTTTGAGAGAAATTATGCTGAGTGCTGCAGCCAAAACAAAACATCTGGGTTTTGGCTAGGATTGATACCATAACCAAAGATAAAGCATTAAGATTCATTACTCACTCATGAGATCTATTGTTTACATGCTTTCCTTGTTATTCATGAGGAGACTACAGTTTACATCAGTGCAAGGTGGCTTACCCCTGTGGAAGCCGTGTTCATTAGGTGACTCCAGCAGCAGGAGCCACAGTGCTTGGCAGAGGAAGCCACTTAAGTCCCACATCTGTGGACAACTGCTGCAACTTCCTGTGAAGATGCAGTTCGGGCCAGAAACACTGCTTATCATCCAGACTAACCAAATCCAGTTATATACTTCATTTGTCTCTACCACACTTCCAGTTGTTGTTGGGCCGACATGGCAGTACATGTCACACACTGTATTCCTGCAGAGTGCTCAACCTTGTCCTTTTTTGTGACTGCAGTAAGCCTAAACCAAAGCTCTTAGTTGCATCAGCCTCTGATCAGGATTGTAAAGCAGCAAGATAAGATTGCATAGGGCTGAGACCCTCTTTATTACTGCCTTGTGCTAAGGACAGGCAGAATCAGTGTGTGTTTCCTACCCTAGTTGCATGCTCTGAAAGTATGTAAAGGTTTACCTCTGCACTGGGACCTCCCACTATTTAGTGGTCCTGGAAAAAAGGAAAAAAACTACCTAGTTTATGCTAGAAGACAGTCCACAAAGGAACTTACTGCTAGCATAGCCAGAAATGAATTATTATTCCAGTGTAATCATGGCCAGAAATATCACTGCCTAGACAACTTTAGACTTAAGTAGTTATTTGTTTAGGAAGATAGAACAGCGTTTAGGAAGATAGAACAGCATTCAGTAATAACTGCATCTTTTAAAACTGTGATTGTAGAACCTACTTAAGAAATGTAGTATCTCTGACCTACGCTTCTCCAGGTGCAATTTCAGAAGTGCAGTGCTAAGGTGAACTTGCTTTGGTTTTGCCCTTTTCCTCTTCTCTCTCTCCCTCCTCACAAAGGCTGCATGCCTGAAAGCACTCAGTTACCTTTTCCTTCATTATCTCATATAGGAAGCACAAAGGAAAAGGAAGGCATGCATAAAGATTTTGATCTGTGTCTCTTCCAAAGCAGACTGTTTAGGAACGCAAAATAAACTTATTTTCATCCTAAATGGGATTTCCCTAAATGTAAAAGAACTTTTTGGTTGAATTCTTTAAATTTTGAAAGAAACCTGTCTGGGATACCATATTCTATATTGGTGTCAGACACTAAAGAGCACACACAGGTTGACTGTCTTTGGACATATGTGATGCTGGCTGAGGCTGCCATTGACATTAATGTATTAGGGGAGAAGAGGCTACAAAACCAACAAGTGCAGTTGTTGCCTGTTGTGTTTGCCATCACTGGATCTTCACATTAACTCTCCGTTGGCATTCTATCTTGCTTTCCAGCTGCTAAGGTAATGCTTCACATGAGAAGAGGTAGAGGGCTGCTGTCTATAAGGGAGACGGCAGTTAAGATTAATTTTGCAATATGATACTTAACATTCTCACTTAATATGTACTTAATATGAACTCCATATTTTCCTTTAGCATTAACTTATTTCAATAAAAACAGTTCTGCAGCAACTCAAGTAGATTTGATTATACTATCTTGGCTTTCAAACACATGTTTGAGAGAGACTCCATTTAACTATCAAAGAATACAGTAATTAAGGCAGAACTATTTATTTTCATGTCTAATTTCACTTTATTGCTAAGGCCTGTTTTTTAATTTTAGTGTTCTCTTACTGTCCTATCAGCCATTTACCTCCAGGAATCAGTCATTGAAGTGACTGGAAGGACAGCTGATCTTTGTTATTTCTGCAACTAATTTTGTTAGCAGACAACAGAAATCTTCCATTTCAAGAGATCATGCCGGAGGACGTCTGTCTTCTTTATGTGCTCTAGTGCTAAGCAACCCTTCCTCTTGCATTGCTGGTTATCTTGGATTTGCTTTGGAGAAGAAAAAAATGCACTATCCTCCCTAGCCCTTCCTGTTTTCTTTACTAAATCTCCACTGAAATCTGAAAGATTCAGAAAAACTCCTTGAGATGGATACAGGGTGTCAACTAAAATTCAACCTATTTAAGAGAATGGGGGCTTAGTATCTGCAATGACAGCAGCAGATAATTCAAATACAGTTCAAATTCTGTTGTTTGGAGGGTGCAGCCAAAGAGGTTGTACTTGGCTGATCAAATTAGACAATGCTTTTTTTTCTTTACAGGCAGCAGTTTCACTTTTTCACAGAACAGATAAAATAATTAGTTTAAAGAGACAGGATTTTCAAAATTTAGGAGGGTATGCTGTTGCTTAGGGGTACAAACTACTATCCAAGTATTACAATATGTGAAGCATCAGGAAATTTGATAGAAGCTAATGCATTCTCCAAGCTCTAAAATTAAGCTGGTTATTTATGTACTGGCATATGGATTTAGGAGCTATATGTGGACACTTTTAAGGCCAACATGAAGAAATCAGTATTTCTCCACAAGCATGCTCACCCGGAAATGTGTGACCACAAAACTTTGTACAAAGGCTAATATTAAGTCCTGCTAACAGCATTAAAAGTTTGACATTTATTTACTGTGTTTAGGAAAATCAAGGTGTACCTTGTACTGCACCAAGCATTTGGTTTATTTATTGACCTCTGTTTTCTCTACAATTATTTTTCACATAGCAACCTCTTGTCAGTTTTGGGTTTTTTTTTTTTCTGTAGGTGGCAAATAGAAGCTAGATAGATGTTCAGATTTAATGAACTGGGCCCTTTAGTAAAAACTCTTGAGGAAAAAGTGTCCTAAAAAGGAAACTTAATAACTGATGTGCCAAAGTAATATTTGCAAGATTTCTATTCCCAGTGAAGAGCTAATGCTAACTGGTTTTGGGAGAAAAATTTTGGTTTGTTTTAGTTCTTGCATTTGTGAATGCAATGTACATCCCATGCATTGGAGTAGCACATGATTAGTGTCTTCAGAACTGTAGACCTACACTGCAAAGAGTCAGTCTTGGACACGACTGCCAGATGCGCACAAGAAGTTGAGAAATAGTAGGAATACCTGTAAGGTTTTTTGCCAGTTTTGCATGTGCAGTGGAATGTATCCCAAAGATGAAGACATGTTTATTGGATGTAAGTGTTTAGGAGGGCACTACTGTGGTACTGGGCTTTCTTCTCCCATGAAATCACAAGTCTGGTAGAGTGGACATGAGGGAGGAGAGAATGAAAATCTTCAGCTTTGTTGTCAGGCTAAAGACAACTGCACAACTTATCTCCCTTTCACTACCTAGCCTTCACATTTTAAGATCTTTAGGGGGAGTGAGTTGAGGTGTCCTACTATAACAGTGAACATACTAACATTGAAAAATAGAATTGATAGCTATTATCACATTATGTTGAGGAGAAATAAAAACATCAGTGGTAAATGTGGGCTTAGAGTAGAAAGTAACTTTATGCGTACTTGACCAAACATTGGTGTGCTTTAATATTTACATGGCTAGATTGCTCTGGCCTGAAAATCTGTGTTGTAAGCTAGTGAGAGTCTGAGGTATTCCAGATGCTGTGGACTCCAGCTCCTAAGGAACTGCCAATGCTTTCTGAGTAGTCCTGTAGTTCACACATGAAGCGTATGTTAGGAGTCTATGGGCAAAACCTCCTTCTTTTCTTCTACAACTCTACACCCTAGCTGCCTCTGAAAGGTGTCACGCACATCATTGCCACAGGTCAGCCAGGAGATTTAATTAACAAACACCTGTGTACGAAAGGAGCCTTTAGGAGACATCTGAGCATTTTAGGATTCTCTGTAGTTGTAAGGGAACCAGATTTTGTGTCTCAGGCAGTGATTCCCAGTTAGTTCTGTATTATCAATAACTGTGCAAGAGCTAGCTAGCTTGCTAGTTTTGGTACAGATTAGTACCTCTGTTGGGAGTATATAAAGTGCTTTGACCTGGCTTCCTAAAGCAGGGAGGCGTGCAGGATTATACAATCAATCGCTCCCTTCTTTTCTCTTGAAAGAGTTGGCTAATTTCAGAAAAATTTAACTGTGGAGTAGAAAAGTAAGACAAAACATTTTTACAAAACTTCTAGGACCTTAGCAGCTGGAGGAAGAGAGGATCTATTGCTGTGCTGCCGGTCCAAGGGCTGTGGCATGGCAGCATCCATGCAAGAGCTGGATCCTCAGCCAGGGTCTGGTCCTCTGCCAGGACCAGTTTTGTGGTGCCTACACTCATGGAACTGCTCATCTGTGAGTCTCTGTGAATCACATAGAGGGTGTTGAGTGCTGTGTTTGGAGAAAGGCGAAGGGGGTTTGTTGTTGTTGTTGGATTGGGGTTTTTTAAAGCAAATGATGGTATGAGCCTGACTGGTTTGGAATCCTACATTGTCTTTCTTGCAACAGCAGATGCATTTCAGTTATCTCTTCTAGTCCAGTTTGTGACAACCAAGGTAAAACCAGCTCTCTGAAGTCTGTGCAGATCCAGCTACACATGAGCAAACAGGGTGCTGAGGTTTACCAGCATCCATGACAGCTCCAGTTTGATTAAGCTGACATTCAGCAGTCTGCTGTCTCCTGTCAAACAATTGTGCCTGTTCATCTGAAAGACTCAACTATGGTCAGGGACCCTCTTTCTGCACTAACAGCTGCATTAAAACTTGCAAGTATTTGTAACGGAAGTCCAGAGATCATGAAAGGGTTTCCCAATTTTATTCTTGTTGAACTGGCAACACTGCTTTTAATTAGCATGGACTCCCCTCTTTCCTCTTCCAGCTTCATCTGGTGCTACAAGCATTTTTGGTTTGGGATCTGTTGAATTCCCCAGGGAAGCTTGCAGCTTGTTTGGTCTCTGGCTGCCTTCCCTCAGGGGGAAGCAACTTTGCAAGACTGTAAGGACTGAAGTTCTTGGGCAAAAGTTTCATAGCAAAGAGAGAAATCGCACAAATTGACAGGACTTAAGGAACAAAAAGAAAATACCAAAGATGAAATATGCAGGTAAATTAATTCTAGAAACACATTTTTTAATCTTAATTCCTGCAAATGGGTTGTCTACAATCTTAGCTTTTTATTTAGCTGTATTGGCTTTGTGTGGCAAGGTTTTGGTAGCGGGGGGGGGGTTTACAAGGGTGGCTTCTGTAAGAAGTTGCTCGAAGCTTCCCCTGTGTTCAACAGAGCCAATGCCAGCCTGCTCTAAGATGGACCCACCGCCAGCCAAGGCCAAGCCAATCAGTGATAGTGGTAACGCTTCTGTGATAACATTTTTAAGAAGGCAAAAAAGTTGCTGGGACAGAAGGAAACGGCAGCCGGAGAGAGAGTGAGAACATGTAAGAGAAAGAACCCTGCAGACCCCCGGGTCAGTGAAGAAGGAGGGGGAGGAGGTGCTCCAGGTGCTGGAGCAGAGATTCCCCTGCA
>JAOBAS010000072.1:21937840-21953803 GCA_025311575.1 Elanoides forficatus
TTTCCCCCCCCCCCCCCTTTTCATTCCCACAAAACCAAGGGGGGATAGAAAAAGCCTAGGACTAACTTCACAAGAGAAACAACCTTGCAGAAATTAAAAACCTTTTTTTCCTGTAAGTGTTATTGCTACCCTGCTTTTGGGTTAATTAAAATATTTTTCCTTAAAAAAAGAAAAGGAAATGTCTTCTTTTTTGGAAGAAGCACTGAACTTCAAGTTTATTTACAGGTGTGGGTGATGTATATCCATCCCTGAAGGGTTAGAAATCAAACCTCAAAGAAAAGAGTAGTATTTCCTATAGATCACTTTGGATAGCTAACTTTATTGTTCTCAGTGACCTCCCTTCCATGGGAGAGTTATCTGGCAGAAATGCCAGGCCTTGCAACAGAAATGAATTTACTTGCTATCAAGATTTTCTGGCAGTCATCTTGCAAATTACTGGGAGCAATAATACACACGGAGCTTCAGGGAAGCTTCTGGCTCTGTTTAAGTAGATTAAACAGAGCAGTGGGATAGTGCTTCTTCATTCACCAGACAGAAACCACCACAACCTTTGCTGGGCTCCTTTGAGCAGCTGCCTTGTACCTAGCCTTGGTGCTCAGCCTATTTATTGTGCACTCAGCTGAAGTGAGCCAAAACTGTTCAAACAACTGTGAAACAACTTGTGAAGCAGTGCAAGGTTTGCTATTCTGTAGCTCCTTGCAGGGCAAATAGTGTGAGTCGAGGCAGGTGGAACTTCATATCCTGAACCATGCATTCAAATGCCACTAGCTAGTATCTGGCCATTTCATACACAACGTAAGAGGCGTTTTCTTCACCAATTTAGAAGGTTACAAAAGGCCTCTGCATCTGACAATGTCTTTTTTACATCGACTAAGCAAAGATCAAAGGGGGGCACGGCAAAGACAGCTTTAAAAAAAAGAGAGACTTTTCCAATCTCCTTGTCATTTAGAAAAAGCTTAATGTATAAATGTCATGGAAACAAGCTGTTCCTACTGAATAAAACCAATACCTTTCTTCATATTTCTTCCTTCTTAATCTTTTTAATGCAGAGGAAAAAGAAGGCCTTTAAATGTTAAACAGTTAAAACCAAATATTTTCTATGTAGCCGTCTAGTTGTCTTTTTTTTTTGTCTAGTCCTCTTTGAATATGGTGTGCTACAGCTGGAGATCTTGGCAGGGGAAGCTGGCAGGGGAAGTAGATGTTCACATGGGCAAAGTGTGGGCTACAGACAGACGCTCTCATGCTGCCTCTACGTTGTCTGTAGAGATGGACCCATGTCTTTTCCGTGGCCGATGTGGACATGGCCTCCAAAGGACAATTCAGACCTCTCCATTGAACACTGTTAGAGAGGCTGCAGGCTGTGCCAGCTGAGGATCAAACCCCTTCTCTGTCCTATTTCTACCTCTCTTAAATCTGTTGCAAAGCTTATTTGAAAAGCCTACCCGCCACTTGCCCATCTCTCTTCTGTTTTCCTTCTAATGAAAAGAATACCTGCAATTCTGGAAATGCACACACTTCATGCTGCTGTATTACAGCAATTGCTTCAAATTGAAAATAAATATAGCTGAATCACTAAATATGTTTTACAGGCTGAAGAGAACAGGGTAGCAAGGCAGGAAATATAACCCTGAATATGGCAGTTCTGGAAAAGCAGTCTGTTTCTTAGGTATGATTTTTGTGTTTCTTTTCATGCACTTGATAACTTAAGTAAGCATGGCCTAATTTCCTACCATAGCACTTTCAATACCTGATTAGCTTCCTCTGTGTGTAGACTGTAACTAAAAAGTCTGAAAGAACAGAAACCCTTCCAGCTATTCCTGCATTATCTGCCAAAGTAGCCTGGGAAATAATGGGAAAGCTTCTCCTCCCCAGACCTGATCAAAGATGATGTGCTGAGCAGCCAGCTAAAGGTGTTACAGCACCTGCTGACCAGATGAACTCAATGGGCACAGACATTTTCTGGCACATCTGTGGAAACAGCCTGGCAGTGGTGCCAGCTGAGCTGCCTGAAGTCAATACACTCCTCGGAGGGTCCTGAGGCCAGCAGCAGGAGGTGCTTTCAAAGTGTGTCAAAACCACAGGTAATGCAACATGTTTGATTCACTGTTATTATTCAAACTGACTGAAAGCTCCGTTTCAAAGGAAGCTAACAAAGCTAGGTGGCTTGCAAGCACATTTCACGCTTGGGACTGTCTTCTGAACTCACATGCTCAGGAGTGAATCTGCCGGTCTTTTGTCTCACTGTCACGCAGCACAAGTGATACTCTGAACTCCGGCAAACACAGATGTCAATAAGGAGTAATTGATGTCTCTCCTCGTACCATTTTTTCCACCTATCTCATTTTTTCAAGAGTAGACTTTAATGTTTAACCACTTAGAAGCTAAGTTCCTAAATCTTAGGAACACCTTACTAAGGTTTATTTCCCTTGAATCTTGATAACTGGTGCTGGTGGAGTGCTGTCAGTTTTGATCTCCAAAGAGGGCAGCTGTCTGAAAAGGTCCTGCTGAGCAGCACTGCTCTGCCCTGTGCTCGCAGTGGAGCAGCAGACCTCGTGCTTTGCTCACAGCAGTGGCACAGTCTGTCAAAATGAGTGACGTCCTGTCATGCTTGAGATATGATAGGAAAAGCATTTTTCAGTCCCTATGACCATTTGAGAAATACAAGAACATAGTGATACAGTGATGTGGGAGGAAGAATGGATGGAGTCATTGTAACCCGCAGGATACATGCCGAGGGGGCTATGACAGCCTTCAGGTTGGGTCTTGCTATCTGCTCTCTCCAGTTACATGCACTGGGCCAGTGGCTTCTCAAGTGCCCCGGGGCACCTTGCCTTTCAGATCAGTACTGGTAGCTCTGTACCAGGGACACTGACAGAGGCAGACCCAGTTCCCAGTGCTCAGCAGCTGCTAGACGGAAAAATGTAAGAGCAAAGGGTTGAGGGTGGGCAGGAGCAATGGAAGGAGTGTGGGTGGCACAGGCTGTTGAGAGACCTTTTAACCAAAGCACATGCATGCACGTGTGTGTGGTAAGCGATGTTTGCAAAAATAAAATCTTGGTGCTCTGATCGTTACTGCAATGTTACCTAGTGTGCCACAATTATTTGAAACTGCAGGTTAAGTTTAGGAGTGATCCTTAAGATAGATGTCTTGTTCTCCTACATGCATGTCAGGTTCACGTGCTGACCACTGGATGTTTCTAATTTCTGCAGCAGGAATCTGGACTCAGTCACTTTGGAGAGGCAGAGCACTGACATACTTCATTTTGCACAGGTTTGTGCTGCTCAGCACATTGCATAGGTTGGGTTTTTTAAAGAGCAATTCTGAGTGTGCAAAACTGCTCCCAAGGTGGTCTTTTTGTTTGATTTTTGCTTGAGATCACTTGAAACCTCATCTCTTGCAATTTTCCTGGAAGCTAGGTGCCTGTCTTTAGAGACAATAATCTAGCACAAGCTCTTTCAGGTTTTCTCCTTATTTGAATTACAGAGTTTGGATTTCTTTGTTTAAAAAATCTTGCTTTATTTCTGTATGATGAGCAGCCCTTGTACTTCTGTAATAGCTTGACAACGTCTCCATATAAGATGATAGATAGTATTAAACACAGTGCGTCCCTCTTGTTCATTGTCAGGAAATATAATTGCGCAATCTCTTATTTTTGATATCCATGACTTTCAGACCTGGTATGAGGCTTCACTTAAACTTCTTCTAAGCTCTGAAGCCTGTAGTTGGTCAATTCACCTACTTGAATGTTTTAACTTCATTATTATTCCTGACGCCACATGATGTTTGACCATTTATCTGGACTGCAGATGCTCTTCTGCTCAGAGACATGCTTTGTTGTAACTGTCTACCATAACATGCAGCTCCTCTTTAGACTCAAGTTATTTGGAAATGCAGGTTTGGAAGGCAACAAGAGGTCAGAATAAGCATCATTGTAAAGTACAACCTTTTGCTCTAACTAAAAGCTTGTTGCATGTATAATTGAAAACAGTCTAGGTTTTCCTAAATATTTGAAGATACTAATGGGTTTAAGTGAATCTGAATGCAAGGGAAGTCAGCACAAAGCATTTTGTGCTTCACTTCTCCGTCTGATGTTAGATTGCAACAGGTTCATGTTTGTGGCATGTTTTTTCTTGCACTGCAGCTGTGTTGCATATCCTCTGTTATGCAGAAAGGCTTTGCAGTCCTCTGCAGGAGAATCTTCTTCATATAAAAGCCTGAAAATTATTGACCTAATGGAGCTTCACATATATCACTATAATAAAGTCTAGTACACAGCACTACAGTCATGCTAATTCTGGTAACTAACTGCCTCCATTTCAGCTTTCTCAAAGCATGTCTACACACCCTAGCCCAGACTATGCTGCACCTGCTCCATCCATGTGCTTTACTGCCCAGCTGCAAGGAATTCTTGGCAGGGAGTCATGAGACTTGGTGCTATCCTAAGTGGTACATACTGAGCAGAGGTGCATAAATTACCACAACTCTCCTCTCCTGTTTATTGTGATCACCTTGTGCATTAGGCTGCTCTTGAGAGATGGGGCTTATTTGCTCAGTGTTGTGCTAACTCACTCTATAGTGAGTGAAACCTGTGGTTTCTGGACCAGAGTTGATATGCAGATGGCAAAGCACTCAGGCAGATCAGAGCCATACCTGTGCACACCTGGCTGCAAAGTGTCTCCTAAGAATCTGTTTTTCTTTATTCTCTCAGTCATGGAGAGGGCAAAGATCCTTACAGATACTCCTTACAAGGTTTGGAGAAAAAAGGCTAACAGATATTACAGCTCAGTCTTCTCTGCCCTTGTGTTAGCTAACAGGTATAGGATAGGATTCATAAGCCCTGATTGAAAGATGTAGGTTAATTTTATTATGCATAAAGTTCCACATACATAAACGGTTGGCTCTGGATGTGTGTAAGTTCCACCTCAGGACTGTACTGATATGGGAGTGCTCTTCCTGGGCTACAGCTAGCTTGTATCTAGGTAGCCAGGAGTGCTGATGGAGGAAATTTGTGACTATTTCTACCCGAGCACATCAATATGCTGATGTGGGGGTACGTTTCTGAAAGTGAGACACAGCAGTGTTAGCACTTTCCTCCCTTTCCCTCTTTATTTGGCTGCTTCTCACCACTTAATAATTATTTTGAGAGGGGTCAACTAAAAAGGCAAAAGGACTTTAAGGACTTTCTTTTAAAAAAAGAAACAATATGAGCAATGAAAAACTTGGCAGATGGAGAGACAGACTTACTAATCAGAAAATCTTCCTTCCGTAGATAAAACTTACTTAAGAATATTTCTTAACTTCTAGTTAGGGGAAAAGAGCTTTCAGACAATTTCCACTTGTAGCACTGATATGGGTAATAGGTTTTATGCTGAATATTAAGACATTCATATTTAAACCATTTATTCTTTTATGCTTAGATATACTTTTAGAGTGCAGTGTATCAATTTGAATGTCCACATATGATCTGACATGGAAAGAGTCTTAGAAACTGAGTGGCAGTAAAACAGTATGCCTATCTTTGACCTCTAATGATGACAGTGATTCAGACCCACTCTGGGGAGCCACAGTTTTTAAATAGCTCACTAGGAAAGGTACGGACTTCCAGAAAGTGTTTAGAGCTCCTAAGCTGGATGCTTAACATCTAGATAGTGAAGCTCTTTCCATATCAGATCCATCTTTATGGAGCAGCAGGAGGTAAAGAAACGCTGAGTTGCACAAGTCTGTCTGGGAAGATCTGCAGGCTTACAATAGATAATGATTTGCAGAACTAAGAACTGCAGAGCATTTGCAAGTATAATATCCATTAATGTATTGTTCTGACCCTGCAAAAACTTAAATGTAACTAAGAAATACTATTGAAATCAATGTACTTAGTTTTAAGCATGGTGAATAAGCGTATTTGTGATCTTACATTTCAGTCCTTACAGGCAAGGTATCTTTGCTAAGTGTCATTAAAAATGCAGGGATTAGCAACAAGACTCCAAAGTAACTGATAAATGGAATCAGTGTCTGGAATGTAGTGAAAAGAAGTTCAATAGCAACCGAAAGCTGAATTTTCCTATTGGTGAGACTAAAGCAAGAGGTGCATGAAGCTTTTCAACTGTAACATAGTAACTATGCCTTAAGCTTTGAGAAAGATTCCTTGTCACTTGTAGACAATCTTTCAAAGTAAAAATCTACGTTCAACCACACAAGCAGTTTCAGAGATGAGTCATAATGCCACTTTTTCCTTTTGGTGAGCTTAAACACTGAACATGGTGAAGGAGCTTAAGTTTTAGAAATAAAAAAAACAGTAATTGAATTTGTGGTACTACAAAACTCAAACAAGGAAAGATTAAAAGGAGTTTTGTATCAGGAGTAATAAAATCAAGCCCATACTGCTTTGTGCTCTCCTAAACTTAAGTTTATATGTACCTTTTCTTCGACTGCATTCACACGTAGCACTTAAGTGCTTTTCAGAACCAGGTATTAGAAGAAAAGAATCATCAGTACCAAAAATGCAGATAAAATTTTTGTAGTGAACTTTAGAGTAAATTAAGAAATTGAACTGGAGTATTCCATGATCTCATCATTTGTTGTTTGCTTTAAAAACAAAGAAAGGAATCCAAAGGAATTTGGCAGATTGTTAAAGAGCCTGACTGATGGGGATAATCCTGGTACATTTCACAGCCCTGCTTGCATAAAACTGATGCAAGAATTTAGTAGGTTCAAGCTCCTGAGTCCTACTGTGTAAAAGACATTGAGAGGTCAAAGATTACAGTTGCTCTTTCACATCAGAATAAACCAGCTCAATACTTAGAGCTGGATCTTAATTCAAACTTAACTCTGACAGATTGGCAAGAATTTTCAACATGGAGCTACAGTTCTTTAAAAACCCAGTTGTACAACCCAGATGAGAAAAAAAACCCATGTCTTACAAATATAAAAAATATGTAAACAACAAAAGAGCTAGTTCAAACTGACAGGACAAAAAGGAATGTATTCAAGCTACAGCAAGTGTATTTCACATTCAATGACAGGAAAAATATTCTAAATTAAACACAAAAAATGGGTGAATGGACAAAAAAAAGCCTCAAAAAAAGAATTCTGAAACTTGACTATCAATTTCCAATATTATTAATCACTACTTCTAATCCTGCCAACAGTGTAAAGTGGGTGGCGTCCTGACCACTCAAAAATCTGATGTAGTTTAGGAGTGAGCTAGCATGGTATTAACACTACGTAATATCCATCTTTTTCTTTGGAAATGAACTTCATAAAAACAAAAGCAGAACTGCAAATACTGTGCATACTGCTCATTGTTTCCAGTCACAAAATACCACAGCCTGGTAAACAAGGCACTCCAAAGGCATGCAACTCTCCTGCTCATCTAGGGGGAAAAATACTGCAAAGTCATCACCTTTCTTAAGGACATAAAAGGTGCTGGAGTAACTCTTGACCTTTTTGTAAACAAGCAATGCCTCTGGATTTAACTTATATTCATCAGTTATATATTTTGTACCCCCCCAAAAAGCAGACCCTTTATTTTAAACAGGCCTAAAGCATCTGCTGTTCTTCAGATTATGTATTTAGTTTGGGGAATTTCAGGTGCTGGGGAGAACAGCTCTTCTGTCTTGTCCAGCACAGCTCTGCCCTGACTTTCTGCATTACTATCTTCCCTGCCTGCCACTACTGTCCAGAACGCACAATGTCTCATGGAGCAACCCCCATTTCCTTCAATGTACATGTTAGTTAATTCTAGGCAGATGTAGTATTCCTTGGAAACACACGTATTCCTTGGAAACAAGGCTACTTGGTATACTTAGCCATAGTGTTACCCTTGCCTGTAAATTGAGGGCAGAGGGGGGAAGGAGGACTAGTATATTTCATAAATAGCAAATACTATAAAATATTTCATAAAGCCAAATAATTTTCTGTTTATAATTAGGAACTGTGAATGCAAGTCACATGTACTGAGCATTTAAGCTTAGCTAGTTTTCCTATTCTGGAATATAAACCCGGAAAAAGTCAGCCAGATCTTTTTCTCAAATGTGTACTCTATGCTTTGTGGTTTTGTTTTTTTTTTCGACAAAGTAGGAGACCACATTATTTGTGCATGAAAGTAAAGCATCACAGATACCCCACTGCCATAACTCCAGTCTACAGCAGGGTTTTTTTGCAGCAGTTTTTGGAAATATTGCTAAAAGTGTCTAGCTAAGCTTGACTGCATAGCAGAAACCATGAGGATTACCCAAACATACTGTATACAGAACACTGTGCTGCCATCACACAATTGCGTATACTATAACTCTGTGTGTCAGTCGTTCACCAGAAACATTAAACACAAAAAAAAGGGAGTGGAGAAAGTAGCAACCTAACACTTTCAAAACCCAAATAATATTAATGGGAGACTGCCAGCTTGAAAGTGATGCTTCTGTCTGGACATACTTACCTGGCATAATTATGAGACTCTGAATAAATGAACAGGACTTTACCTGTATTTTTTGCATGCCAGTAGCTTTACAAATAGTCAGTTTAAAAGATCTTTGCCATGGGCATTGCATAAATAATTTTATATACATAAGTATATATGTATATATATTATCTATGTGTGTGTACCAATGCATGTTAAACAAAAGCCCTAAGAAGATTTAAAAAACCCATAGCGTACTTCATAATTTATTTTCTAGGATAAACAGTAGTTTTAATTAATCACTTCAGAAATTGAAGCTGTCAATGACCTTTTAAAATGACTATACATATACAGCACACTGATAGATGAATATTGATTTTTTTTCCCCCTCCACTGCAAGCAAAGTTTAGAGAATTAGTTTTCATACTGAGAGATAATTACTAAGCTTCAATTTTGTTTCTTAGAAGTTTATAATTAGGCCTTTTAATTGTGAGCTTTTTTTAGTTGTTAAGTCCAAGTAACCAAGCAACTATGTGCAGAAATTAACCTTTTATTATATTATATACTGTAGTAGTAAAGTTTGTTTGAAGTGCATGAATAAAAAGTTAGTGAAATTACAGGAGGAACAATCTAATATAGCAATAATAGGTGCATTCACTGTGCATCTGAGAGGAGGAGGGGGGAAAAAAGAAGAGTTTTCACTCATTTTGGCCTAAAACGTGTTCAGGTTTCCAGGATTCTGACATCAGAACCCAGATAACACTGGTTAGAACCATAGGGCTTTACAATAAAAGCTAAAATATTGACCATATGATGGCAAAAAGTCTTTATTTTGTGGTTAACTTATTCTCTTCTAGCTACTCTCTGATGAAGTTGGTGGTGCTGTGGAGGATGATCTCCTTCTTCTTGACAAAGATCGTGATCGTTCAGCACTGTAGGCAACATGCTTATCATAATTCTGTATCTGAGCCTCGAGGAAATCCCTCTGTTGCTGGCTGATTGTCTGGCTAATCAGTCCAGGAAGAGCTTGAATGCTACCAATTAAAGTTTCCAGTTTACTTTCCAGAGTAACAATTCTCTTCTCAAAATCTTCACTCCTTTCATTTAAGTCAGAAATCATGTCATACATGATGTTTTGAGTCTGAAAGTAGAAGGATGTAAACAAAGGTTTAGAGAGACCTTACAGATACTGTAACAAGTAGCACAACTCTACAAGGGTTTGTAAATGCTTTTGCACTTCACAAAACAAAGGATATGAGTATTATAACAATATCTAGTCTTGTGAAATAATTTTCCTTGTAGATAGAGAATAAAACTTCTACTAAATTTGCTGAGCAAAAATGTAATGTATTTTGAGTAACACTTTAGATGACAAGGTCTAAATGAATTAGACAAAAGACAAGACCTTTTTTAGAAGTTCTTAGAAATGCACCATGCTAAGCTTTGTCAACAGTCAGTTGTGTAAGCCACCAGAAGACCAAAGGCTCCAAAGCCGTGATCCATCCTTGATTCTTCTGTATTTCCTCTGGTTTTAAAGACTCTCATTCTTCTAAGCAGAACACAAATGTTGTCCATTTGCTTTCTCCTTAAACTGATGAAGTTTTCTTGAACTGGCTGTAGTAAGAGTAGGTGAGCGGATTGTTTTTGAAATGTAGTACAAGGAGGAAAAACTCCATTGTATGCTACTCTACTTCTGCATTCCCCAATCTATCTGCCCTCTACAAAACAGTGTTTGGTTACAGCAAGTGTACAGGGTGTACTTTAAAATGCCATAGTGGTCAGTAAAAATGTAATCTGAAATGTGTTATTTCATAGAGACTTGGAACCGGTTAAAAATAATGACTAAATTTCTCCCTCTTATAGACTGAGACTTCAGATTAGACTTAACCAGAGTCAAAACTGGATGTAATTCAGTAGACAAACTGGTTGAAGTTTATAAACCATCCAAAGGGAATGAATATTAATTGAATGACTGACTGCTTGAAATGCAAAGCACTTCAGTATCACATGAGTTTCAATAACCCATTTTTCTGCTCCCTATTTCAAGATGCTAGCATAGCCCTTGAAAGCAAAGTAGTCTATGTTAAATAGTATCTGAAAAGTCCTTATCAGTTGTGAGAAGCATTAGACTGAAATGTATTTTCAGCAACTGAAGTTGTCTGGTCGTTCTCTAAAGCAAAAGGGGGATGAACACTGAAGAGTTTAATCTTTGCTTTGAGGCACTTTTAAATTGAGGGGGGTTGTAAGGTACATGAAGAGGTGTACAAGAAACCCTTAGGAAAAGCCCATTAATGCCTCTAATGTAGCCTCAAATTAAGATCAAAGTAACTGTTAAATACTGAGGTCTAATGTGAAACCTGGAATGTTAGCTCAGCCCTCTAACTCTTTAGTTATTATTTTATATTAACGAAAAATCCCAGCAACAATAGACAAGCAGTTTGCAACTGAATAGCCTGTTTTACCTCATCTCAAATGGCTTAAAAAAGATTAATAAAGCCTTATGATCTATAGACAAAGTAGGCAGCTATTATTCATTATAAAAACTTAAACAAATACAGACTTAAATTTACTTGTCCAAAGTCACTGCTGCATAACACAACAGGAATGGAAAACCAGAACCTCTAATTCCAGTCTGTGTGAGAGCCTGTGTACTATGGTCCCTCATGGCACAGTCACTAGCACCGGACAGGAAATCTCGTTACTACACAGCACTACACTACTATGGCCGACTCACAGTTCAGCATTTACCATGACCACTGCAGTCGCTTCAGGAGCTCTCAGGATCAGCCTCTCAATTGTGAAATCTTTTTCAAATGCACAAAAAAAAAATTTATGGTGCATTCAAACTTAGGTCAGAGCCACAAACAAGATGTTTCATTCAGTAGGTCTTACCACAAAACACACACATATTTTCATTTTCTACAAATAACAAACTTGTTCACAATATTTGCATGTATAATGCATAACACTTTCACTTACAAACTCTTCATTTTGAAAGGATGAATATCAAAACAACAGTAATTGCCTGCTAACCTTTGCCAGGTCCACCAAAGTGTTGGCTTGATCGTTCAGCTTCCTTTGTTCCATTTTTACACTTCTTAATCTAAAAAGTGGAATGTTAAGTCAGGTTTTTTTGTGTATGTGGTCATATTAGGATTTCTAAAAAGCATGCACAAAACTTACAAGAGCAAATAACTGCATGGACAATGCCTTGAGTACTTTGTGTAAACTCAGAATTGGTCATGTGCCTGCTACAATGAGAAGCATGCTTCTTCAACACCACAAAAAAGGAAAGAGCAAGGGAATGTGATGTCCTTGAGAATACCATTTGCCATGGTCAAAGTTGAATTCAAAAAGGGAGATAACAATTTATCCAGACTATATGAAAGAAAGCCAAAACATTCCTGAAAGCCTCAGTATCGTGACAAGTAGATATAGGAAGAAACATAGAGCAACTGGTTTTTGTCATTACTGTTATAGCAATCAAGAATCTTCCCATGCCTACATGACTAGATACAGGTATTAGCCCTGTTCTGTCGGAAATGGATTGGATTAGCAGGTGTTTGAACCTGATGGAAATACAGTGATAAGTGAGTTTCTCATTACTTTAAACAGAACTTCCATCTGACCAGCAGCTAAATAACCAACATACTTGCCAATACATTTGATTTGCTTACATAATTTGTGATTCTAAATATAATTACATTTTAAACTTACATTAGACATTCCTTTTCAATGCACTATTTAAACTACAGCACTGAAAAGCTATGAAAGAAGCAGCAAGGGTATATTTTTCTCTTTGATGCCTGCCTATCTGCATTATTATCAGTTATGCACATTCTTTGAAAGAGATATATATACACATGACCTTTCTTATGTGTTCCCTGAAACAAAGTCCATGTTTTTCAGATTAACTACTAGAGGAGTGGTTTGTAGATGCAATTTTCACAAATAAGCAATTTTGCCCTTAAGTACAAGTCATTTGTTCAACATTTCCCAACAGAGAAATACTTGGACTTTCAGTGACTTTTCTGGTGGCTGTTCTAAGCAGGAAATAGCTTTTTTCAAAAACAACATACCAAGTTAAAAACAATGTGTTACAAGATACCATGCAGTCTACTAGTATGTCAAGGGCCAACCAAGCTAACCATTTGGTTAGCTGTCACATGAAAATAAGTTTGGCAGCACTTTGTGGCAGGTGGGTTGCTAATGTATATTCTGCCTATTTCTCAGTGATGGTGTTACTTAGAAAGCTTGTTTAAAGAAAGCCTTCTTGGAGATATTCCAAAATCAGGAAGTTTCTGTTTGTATCTTTAGTTACTGAGCACCTCCTTGCATATCTAGGCTAACCCCATGAGAAAGTAACCTGTGAAGAGTGAAATATCTTTTAAAACACATGGAAGTAACTGTTAAAGGTAGAAATCAATTGTTCACATAGAACTGACATTCCAGCAGCTTGTTACTGGCATGTCATATGCTCTTCTTCCCCTGGAGGCTTCCTTCAGAGCACAACATAAATGCAGACTATGAACCGGAGTTATTCTAAAGCAAAAAATACAGAGTAGTCTCCAAGGTATGGAGTTATATCATCACAGTCTCAGAACAGAATAATTACTCAGAGGTAAGCATGTAATGATCTGACTGGAGAATGATAACCCTAGTGTTCTGGTGAGCATCTCTCAATTTGTGGAACATCTATTTTCTGCTTTTCTTAAGATTCATTAACTCATCTGTTTGCCAGTTAGTATTTTAATTTTAAAATTCCAAGAAATATGTTGTTATTGTAGCAATACAAGTACCAGCTGACACCAACATGATAATTCCTCGTAGTAATCAACCCAATACCTATCACAGACTGTAAAAATATATCTCTAGATAATGGCAAGTCTTTAGCTGCAGCAGCCGGATTTAAACAAAACTGTCAGACTTTTGTTCCTAAATTCATTAAAAGAAAATATGAAACAACTTGGCTTTATGAACTTCACTTATCACAGCAAAAGATCATGATTCTCGATCGCATTTCCATGGCAGCAATCAGACCACTGAAGTTCACAAATAAAGACTCTATTTTTTGCATGCAGACAGTGGTAAATTCTGCAAATTTAGAAAGGAACAGCTTATACAACTTACTTCCGAGCTCTATATTCATTTTATTGAAATAAAGAGACAAAACAAAAGAAAACAAACTGTAAAATACACTAAAACAACCAAATGAGCACAGTGGGCTCGATTCAGCAGGTGGGAAGTCCTAGGGAGTTGCTACTTCTTTCAATCAGTAACTGCCTGAGGTGGAGTCTAACTCACTTGCATTCATGAAGAAGGAACCTGCAATAGCTTCAAACTTCCCCATTAACTATCATCTGTAGATTTTCTTATTCATACCATACATAAAATGCCTTTTAATAGTATCATTTAGACTGATGATTTCACCTTCATCTTATTTAGTGTGTATGAGAAGCAAAAAAGATACAGACCAGCTGAAGGCAGTTTTAGAGCTGTGACTGTTAGTTTGAGACTGTTACCATGATCTGTCCTGGTTTCTTGTATAAAACTGGCCCTGAAACTTCACTCCTTTTATTTCTATCTCCAGTGAAATGGTTGGAAAGGTGAAGAAGGGGGACCAATAAAAAACTAAGAATCCAGAAAGATGGAAAAGAGCCATATACTACCATGAGTCACTTACAAAAAGTTCAGAGATGCAAAGGGAGAAAAAATAATTTGCACCCATCTACTCTGCTACAGCTGGAAGAAAGCAAACTGCTAGAGAGCAATGTTTTCATCCACAGCACATTCTTCAGCATATTGAGAAAATGATCCTTTTTTTTTTTTTCTTAAATACAAACATTTTGGAAATGGGATGCAAAGTGCTAAAGGACAGAGGGAAATGCATTATTAACAGCTGTTCAAAGTTTGGCTGGCATAGCGAGGAAAAAATTACTGCTGCCACTTTCTTCACCCCACCTGATTAATGAATTTTTAAGGCAGGTGCAGAACACCACTTTACATCCTGTGAAGATCTTCTGGGCTTGAATGATACATAAACATGCAGATCGAGCCTGCTGTGCTTTTTAGATTCTTCTCTGAACATCTGTGTGTGCACACACACACAGATACACACACAGACACACACAAAATAAATAGCAAAGTTAAAACATTAAGGAATAACCTTTGCAAACAAGGATTCAAGTCAAGCAAAGGATGCACAGCACATGCCATCCTCTGTCCCAGAATCCCCGCCACTCCTTTCTGCCTCCCAATCCTTTAAGCTAAGCAGAATGACCAAACTGGGAAAATATACTTTTTACATCCACATAAAAATGCCTCGCCTTTTGTAGTCTTTCTATTCCTTCAAGTATTTCTGCAATAGCACAGTAAAATTTAATCCTGCAAGTTTGTTAAATATAATATAGTATTCAAGGTTTATAGAATACCCATACCTTAAGTTTAGCTACCCATTGCTGTAAAACATTGCTATGAAACAGAGAAACAATGACTGTTAGCCTAAATTTACTAGCAGGAAATATGGTAACCTGGCCTTTCCTTCCTGTCTTTCCTGCAAGATGCCACATAAGTGTTCTTTTCCTGCTGGATGCTTCCCTCACATCTTCTCACAGGTTGGCTCAGACACAGACCCACACTCAAAAGTTATCAAAACATCAGTTCAAAATTAAACTTAGTTTATCTACATCTCCCCAGTACCTCACAGAAACTAATTTCATAGGCTGTACAAATGGCTGCCACAGGTAGAGCAGACAAATAGCAGCATGGGTCCTGACCATTCCTCAAGAAGAATATGTGGCTCCTGGGGAAAATGTCCCTTTTTATCTCCCATGTAGTCCAAGGAATAGCAACTGAATCATTGTGCAATTCTGCTGGTTTTGAAGTGCTTTATGACAAATATGTATTATGAATTTTAGATAAATACTCACAGTCTGGCAATACCATAATTCAGCTTAATCCTACTACTGGCTACAGTTCTCAGGCTTGTTTTCAAACCCTTAAGATTTTAGTAGAGGGGAAGAACTCATGTGAATCATGCCAGAGGTGCTCAAAGGTCACGCAGCAACTGTTGGCATATAGTCCCATTTTCTAGAACAGATGCCAGGGGTCATAGCTGACATGCCAACGTTTGATTTTATGCACTGAGACTGTATGGTGGAGAGAGGCAACTAATTGCTGTTGGGCTGTACAATGATGCTTGATGTATATTCTTTTCATTAAACACTATATACATACTCATAGGTTCTCTTCTATCCCATCATTCTGATTTTAAATTATTAAAACATCTACTACAAATGCAACTTTTTAAATTTTCTTCTGTCTATTGTAGCTTATATCTTACTACCTGTAAGCAAATACGTAACAACAAAGGATAGTCCCAGTGGCAAAAGACAAAAAAGTCTTAGATAATTCATGAAGCATGGGAAACTTCTAAAAAAAAATATAAACAAGTTTGATTTACCCTAGATTGGACATACACGGCCATCATACTTTTTTTTTTTTTGTAAACAGGTAATACAGTAAAACCTTATCTTTTTCTTACTCTGAGAGAAAAATCAACCTCAAGAGCA
>JAOBAS010000072.1:21957683-22014495 GCA_025311575.1 Elanoides forficatus
GGTAGGAAGAGAGGCTAAAATGAGCCAGGTAATGAAAAGCAGCATCTATTATACACATCTAGAGGTATCATTTACTTTACACTATTAATAAATTCTGCTGCCTTAGTCTTTTTTTTTTTTAAACAAATGTTTACAGGTTCTTTTTTAAAAAGTACAAAAATCACATTAAATATATGAGGCTGTGTTTAACTTGCAGGTTCACCCTAGTTGTTACTAGGTCACCTGATCTAGTTGTTACTGCACCTGTGTCAGTTACTCTCCAGTATTAAGTAATCTCGTTGCACATTGAAGCTTACCACATTTTCATTCGCAGAGCTTTCTTCCAATCCTTCTGTATTTCTCCCATTTACTCTCTCTCCATTCCCCACATCTGTAACTGCCTTACTCTCTCCAGAAAATCCAGAAGAAATCTCTGAATCTAGTTTCCAAAACACAAATTCCACTAATAAACGCATAGGGACTGCAAAATAAATTAACTCATTGGAAACCATTACTCACATAGTGTCCTCAAAAAAATGAATCTGCTCTCTGTGCTTACTCACTGAGGCACCCAATGAATGTCTCCAATTAATTAATTCTCCATTCCCCTGGTAGACTGTTCCAAGAAATCCATCTGCTCCCTCACAAACACCTAATTCTCTGCAATTAGTTCTCACCTATCACAGCTTCTATCCCCAATTACTCTCAACATTCCCTTGAATGAGTCCTTTGTAATTTTGCTGCATTTCCTGCTTCTCTCTCATCCTCAATACAAAGCTTTCTAGCTTTCCTCTCCCTCTGTTCTCCAACCCTGTGCCAACAGAAGTTCATGAAAGTTACTTGAAGTCTTGCTCTCTCCATAAGATGAGTCAAAATGGGGCTGTAAGTTCCATTGCTTCTCCACATCCCACTAAGAGTTAAAAAAGAAGAAGACAGCCAATGCAGCTCAAGGCTGAGCACTTCAGAAATGCATCGAGCCTTCTGAGAAGAGGACTAGGCAGGAGATGCTCTACTACGTGTCCTACCTCCCCAGAAAATAGACAGCTCTCCTTTACTATCCTTCCTGTGAAGGAAGGCAGGAGGGAAGTGCTAATACATAGAAGACTTCTCTGCAGGCAAATAAATAAACTGCCCCATACAACAGCAAGAACATGGAGAGAAAAGTAGAAATCTTTTTGCCCAGTATGTCTGGATAACTGGGGCGAGATGCTGATTTAATGACATAAATTGAGTTCTGCCTGTTTACAGTAAAAATGCTAAAACGGAACGAGATTATTGATGTAGACATCACTGGCAAAGTGGCACAAAACAGCTGTTTATGCCAAGTTACCAGGGGAGAGAAATATTAGGTCCCCCTTCCCAGCCCCTCACAAAAAGGCTAGAGGAATGGTGGCAGACAAAAGGAATATGGTTTGAGCTGAAATTATTCCAGCCTTTGAGATTAACTCTCATGCTTTTTCAGAGTGGCACAGCAGTTATAAGGGCCAAACACTGCTAAAACCAGCAGATTTATATCTCACATGAAAGAAACTGCCTGCAGCAGCAGAATACTGTCACTGGGAAGCTATGACAATCACCTCTATAGTGTATATGCACTGCTATCTTCCTTATCTACAGCACAGCTTACTGCAACAGCAAGGTATTCTAGGTTTAGGTTACCCCTCTTGGCTTTGTGGGATATGATGGGATCTCAGGATATGAAAATGAGCTCTTTTATCATTTCTGCAAAAGAAGGAAGTATTCTACTATCTGCATGTTTACATTTTGCAGTACCTTGAAGGCAAACAAATTACTCTCATTCTTTAAACAACTAACAGCTTACAGAAATAAGATTGAAATTCCACTTAAAGCATGTGATGCTAATTAATATTTTATGTTACGGTGCTCTGCACTATTATATGGCTCCCCTACAGATCTCAGCATCCTTAAAAATACTAATGAAGTGAGAATTATTCAAATTATGGAAAGGAAATAGAGGCAATACAGTTACTTTAAAATGGTAGCATTGTAAGATCATACTTGCCCTGTTTTTTAATATCCTGATTCACATGAAAACCAGTATGTTCAGGGCGCTTTTTTTAAATCAATACTACATAATGCAGCAGCTACTTTTTTACTAAAATGACTTAGGCTACATAAAAGCACCATGATAATTATTTCAGCTGCAAGGTGGGCTCTTTTGAGAATAAAACTCTAGAATCCTTATATTTGATTACTGAATTTTATAATTTCCAACATCATTTTTTTTATCCTGTTTTGAAGTAAATAATAAACTAAATCACTGCTTCAAGCTCTTGCTTAACTTTCAGGGGAATTATATATAACAAAAAAGAAATTAAAAAGGCAGGAATATATATATTTTCAAGTATCAAGGCAGTAATTAATTCTATTTGGAATTTGTACTCTCAGTCAGCCCCCTGTCCACCTTTTGCATTACAGAGTTATTGTAGTGTATTTTGGCTTGGTAAGCACCCTAATTTTAAGGGCGCTTAGGACTTGCATTATGTCAAAATTTGAGGAAAAATAGAATGAAAGAATATTCATAACGTTCCCTCATCAGTCCACTGCAGCTTTAGCTAGAGATACATGTATCCGAAAGCCACCAACTTCCATCCCATTGAACAGTCCATTCAAAGTCTGGCTAAAGTAAAGGGTGAAAAAGCAAGTGTCAGATTCCAAAGAATTAAAAAGCACCCATTTGTGCTAGTTAGTACATGCTCATAACTGCTTACATCAGAACAAGCCTATTTCACAAGAAAGAGAACAAATGGCCAAAAAATTTAATTAATTCATGCTGACTATTCAGGTTTTCAGTGATTTCAGGCAAATTTGAAAAACACGACAATTCTGCTTTCACAGTTTCTCAAAATTGCAGAATTCTTTTTCTGTGCAGAAAAGTTTTCTATGTGGTCACATGAAATGAAGCATCAAACAGTTACAAGCTGTGTTGACAATTTAGACACAGTTGTTAATAACCTGGACACAAATTACTACAACACACACAGTGTAAGCAACTTGGGCAAGCCAAACTTAAAGTTTTACAATATTGCTCATTTGCTCCATTTAATGGAAACAGGTAATACAAGAATTAACCATCCATTAATCTGATTTCTTTCAAGTACTTTGTGATCAAGGGTTTGTCAGCAACCACCCTAGTTTTAAAAGCTGATCTATTTGAATTTTTCTATTTTCCAGAAAGCATGTACAGGCGGAACAAACTTATCTACTAAACCAGAAGCCCTTAAGGATCACAGATTTAAAAATGGGCTTCTCTAAAACAACAAGACCAGGATTCCGCCAATGAGCTGAGCAATGCCTATTTCCTGTTTGCAAGGATCTGAAGATCAAGCACGTGAACCTCATCCTGAATGCACAATATTTGTTGCTTGATATGAACTGGTGTGTATTAGTCTTCAGTAAAAGCAAGAGTCTGAAAACAAACATATGACACATCCTCAGTCTTTCAGTTGGGCAAAGAAACAAACACTGGACTGCAGTGGCATCAGATCTCTGACGGTGATGTAAAACGTCCATTTGTGAGCAGTACAATCTTGAAGCATAAAGTCTACAGCTTTTTACACTTGACAGAACTCCTCTTGACTGTCAATCCGTCCTGTATGAAAACACTTTGATGTGTCTGCAAATAAATTTAGGGTGTTCTTCATATCTTAAATTCTAAACATGCTGCTCCTGTTCAGGTCAAAGAACAATGCCTTAAGTTCAAATGCTCATGCAGGCAAGCAATAGTCCATGAAAGCCCTCCTTTGATACCCTCTTTGCTGCCTAGAATCCAAAGTGAGTTGCCCTCATAGAAATAAGTGTATGTGGATATCTGACTCACACATATACTTAGGTATTTGTTAAACACTAGTAGGCTAATTATTTTCTCAGCTACACAAGCCTAAATGATAACTGAAGTTCCTTAGAAAATGAATGGGAGAACAGACCAAGTTGAGGGAAAAAATAAAACGTCAACAGGCATTGGCTTTTTGACATCAAGCCCAGACTATCTGAAAACAGCAAGAGAAGAAAGGTGGAATTCATTGTATTTTAAGTTACACTTCAAATTTAGCAACTTCAACAAATGCTTAAACACACCCTTCAGAACAAAATAACTATTACTTGGTGTTATCTTTCACTTTACCCTTAGGCATCATAAACTGGAACTTTCCCTATCTGTCTGCACAGTCTCTCCTCTCAGTACTTAGTTCTGTATTACTGCAAGCTTCCTTTCATCTGCTTTAACAAAGCAAATTTATCCCTTTCTTAGCCATATCAGAGATTGCTGCAATGGTTATTTTCTTTGCCCATCATTTTTTCTATGTTACTGTGCTCTGTCCATCGATTCCCTTCTCTATGGCATCACATATAGAACGTTTGTCCTCAGTTGCAATATTTTATGACTCCAGGCTCTTCCATCTCATGGATTTGAGCTCTAATAAACCCTTTCAGACAAAATCCTTTGCATCATGCCTTGACTTAGCAAAAGCTCCCTAGAAACACGTACAAATTTAATATATAGTTTTATTTCTAATTCCTCCCCTTCTTTTTAGAATTTTACTTACTACAAAGCCTAGCAAAACCAGTGAAGGTATTTAAGATTCTGGTGTGCCAAGATCACTTGTTTTTATCCTACATAATGCCTCCTTGTTCCCCACTTTCTTTGCTATATGGAGATGGTAAACTGTTCAGGAATTTGGACTATATAATTCTACTGTCTTTATACAGTACTGGTATCAACCAGATCAGGTGTTAGGAGTCCTGAAGTGCTACAAGAATATAAATAACAATAAAGATAGATGGTAGGGCTGTATTAACCAATTATACTGTACGCATCACAGTACTAGACTTGACTTTGCCTTTGTTCTCCTTCAGATCCTGCTGTGGTTTGCCAAGATTATGTATCAATATACTAGCTGAGATGCCTTTAGCAGTCTAATCACAGTCCTTTGTCCTCTTCATTAATGCAGCCCACCATCCGCTTTCTGCTGTCATCATCAGAACCACCAGACCAAAGCTGACAAACTTAAAGTTACTGCAGAGAATTTCACATCATGGCAAATCACAGCAGACATAGCCATGGCAGCTAGAGGGAAAAAGATGTTGCTGCCCAAAGTATCCAGTGAGGGTGAGGCTATGAAATTTGGATGAAGACAATGCCTTTCCTAGCGCTCACAAGTGCCAAGACTCAGGGTTCACACTGGTGCAATACACAGTGATTGCAAAACTGCAGGGTTCAGGCTTAAATAAAGCTTAGCATTTACATCTAATGTTCTGGTAAAGGCCCAGTTTTAGTGATAACCAAAGAGAGGTGCTTGCAACTCTTCAAGTAAAGGGTTATCTAAGGCAAAGAATGGTTAGCACTGGCTGCTAAACTGCACTGAAAACAGCATTTGGTCAGCAGAGAAACCCTGTACTCTAAGCAAATGCCTCTGGCATTTCCTCTTGGTTCTTTCTTTGGTAAGGTTCCAAAATACCTTTACAAGGTAACAATGAATTGAGCCATTTCTGCAACTACCTTGGAGGTCATATATGTGCCTGGAGGGTTCTAAGGGTGAGAAAGGAAGCAACGCTGTATCAGCGTCTCAGCTGAAAGTCTCCTGGCAGCTTTGGTTTACTGGACTGGAAGTGAAGTGCAGTCTGTAGTGCTGTAGTTGTCACAAAAATGTCCTGCTATACTTGCCTGTAGCTGAAAGAAGGCAGTTGCCACATTTCTTGCTCACTTCCCTTGGGATCCACTGAGGGAGAGAGAAGGTCCGCTTTGCAGACACATGGTTCTGGTGGGAAAGTTAGCTCTGCACCAGAAAAGGCACAACATTCCTCCTGCTGCTCTGTGTAAAATGAAAATCCTGTAAGAATTTAAATAGGCATTTTGTTCATTTGGCTCTCTATAAGGTGGACTTGCAGGTCCACCAGGGGAGGGGAAAAAAAAATTTTTTTAAAATCTTGCTCGAAGTAAAAAAAAACCTCTCCAAACCAAGCAATACAAAAGTTGAGGGAGGAATCCATCCACAGGATAGACAGAGGCTAGGGAAATGGTGTTGTACAAATGTGGTTTTGCATTTGTCATTTTTTACTCGCAGAGATGTGTAACTTTGCAACACTGGAACAAAACAGGATGAGTAATAGGACAACTATGCCAACTCAGCCAAAAAGGTGACTTAAAATAGTTTTGCATTATTTATAGTTTCATGTATTCAATATTTGCCTGGCTACTATTGTCTGCAGTGGAGTTTGTCTGTGCCACAGCTAGAATTTTATTGCAACGTTTAAACTTCTAATCTATACAACAGTAGATGACCAGATTCCTTTATTTCTAATTAGCCCATAAGGTTTTTAGCAATGTTGCAAAAATAAAAATTATGAAGAGCATTAAATGTTATACAAAAATAGGAAATTGATTAAATGCTCTCAGATGCAGTAATGGGTAATCATAGTGGGGGTGAAGTAAACTCCTTTTCTTGAGTAATGCAAGCTGGGTACCAAGAAAGGCTTCTGGGACAGCACAGAAAATGCTGATTTATAAAATGAAGACAAGCTCTCTTCTCCAGGGGTACCTATAAATGATAGTAGTGTTAACTCCAAGAAGCCCAAGAACAGAATGCACCCTGGTGGCTTGGCTCCTGGGAAACCTTCAGTGGTCGTAACAGCTAAAAAACCCCTGGAGATCAAGATGGTTTCTATCAATGTGCAAAAACCCTTTTTGCTGAGCAAGGAGGTGAAATGTGACCTCACTAAATGAGCAGGCCCAACGGACTACAAGGCTGATGGGAAACATTACTTTAAGGATGACAGCTACTGATGATGTTCTCGTCCAACACCTGTGTTGTAAATACAAAAGTTTAATGAGAATACGTGTGAAAGTTTATTAAAATTGCTAGTTTAAATCTGAAGTTATTGCAGATGAAATTACATTTTTTCAAAACAAAGCAGAAGTTTTGCTGTAACAGTTGTCAGCTCCCATCATATCTATGTAAACAAAGATATCATGGGACAATTACTGTTCATTCCAGGCAGGAATTAACTTCCTTTGAACTTGCTGAAATGCATCCGCAACTCCTAGCTAGACCTAAGTGGGAAACAGTTCCCCTGTCCTCTGACACTTCAAAACTTTCCCTGCTCTACTGGTACAAACTGTACCTTCCAGGGGAGGTTTTTTTCCTTAATTTTTCTAATTCTAAAAGAGGGTTACACCTTCCAGGATATTTTGTTTACTCAAATGGAGGTAGAGCCTCTGCCATTCTCTCACATTTCAGATTACTGCCCTAACTGCTACTACTTCAGGGATCACACTCTGGAGCCTCTCAACTCAATTTTGATCATTTATTTTTCTTTACTTCAGTTATAAATTTCATCCCAACAAGCCATAGCCATAAAATAATCCCAAACTATGCTTGTTCCTTACAAAAGGTTCTACTTTGGCAATCTGGTGTGCTGGAACAACAGTAGAGGAGCTGAAGAATTTCTGAGCAGCCCAACTTTTAATAGCTTCAACCCTGATAATTCAAACATCATTAACTGTCTTCTCCATATTACGTTTCTGCTTGACACACTGTCTAGTTAGGTTGTATTATGTTAGAAGGAATAAACACTATCTGTTCTGAATCCTGACGTCACTTATATTTATTATTCTCAGAACCAACTGAATTAAACTCTACCATATATCTGACACATGGACCCGAGATGCTACCAATTTGTGTGAAACGCTTCTCATATTTTCCTGTACTCTCAGGGAAGTAAAAACTGAGCTGTGTTCTAGATTTTTTAAATTCCTCTAGTAGGCTTCTTATCCGCAAAACTATTCACCACACTGCTCTGACCTTTTACTACCAGATACTAGAAATTGTAAAAATACTATAGATTCTTGATACATGTGCAAAATGTTCGAGGTAAACCTTTAAATAGCAATACAATCAATTATTCTTTTACTGTTATTACAGTAAATTGAGTTGCTTCTATCAGTTCAACCATACTTATCTACTTACAAAGCAGTGTATTAATCGTACCTTTTCAGCTCTTTGAGTGTTATTCAAAATACATTTCTGTGTTTCACAAACAATTAATGTGTTTCTGCAACTCATTACGGAATTAAACAATGTAAACAAAAGTTTTCATAAAAATTGCCACAATTTTTAAGCATTATTACGCAAAATCATTTATGACCTCTTTGTACATTAACCATAGAAAGTTCTATAAAATAATTTTCATATTTCATTGCTCAAATCTGATGTTTACCTTCTTTTTCTCTTTTTCAGGAATCATCCCAGAAGATCTGCAGTCAATGTTAACTATGCAGATAGAATCCACTTTTTTTTCTCTTTTTTTTACAATCTAGTAACCATTAAATTTCAAAGATGTTACAGTTCAGATTTTGCTACCAACAAAAATCATATGGATGAAAACTATACCACTCTAGGTGTCACATTCCTCTTGTAGATCTCTGTATTTGTTGGTAAGACCAGGCTGAGTCTGAGACAAAACTGTATGCACAAACACCACAGTTTAACCTTAGATGAAGAGTCCTCTATCCTCATAGAAAAAGCACCTCATCCTTGTCACTTTTTTCATGATGCATAGGAAAGGAACTGTGATTCTTTTGAACTAAATGCAGACTTCTGCAAGGACATTAAAAACTGCAGAGTAGAAGCTTTAGAATTAGATCTGATTAATTTTTGATTCATGATTTAGAACTAATAAAAACTAGTGTCTGTAAGGCCAGATTGTACACATTGACTGTATTGCGACTACTCTAATAAGAATCCTTCACCTGTATGAGTGGTGTTCAAAACCTGTAGTTAAAAGATGCTACTTAAAAATTTTCCAAAAGAAACATCTAATCTTGCCCACCTTTAGGATGTAAATTTAAGAAAACTTCCTTAATTTATTTGGTTCTTTCATAGGCTTAACCATCTCTTTGGAGTTCATTCCAATAACAGAAGAATTTAAGCTGCACTGTCAGCATTAGGAAGGCAGACATTCTGAAATAACAGCTATTTCATTTAAAGAAATCTTCATCCAAGCTATAGCCAACCACCCTGCACATCCTGGGACAGAACAATTGTAACTCATCCATTTTATTGTAGCAACATAAGTTTGACGTACTAGTTCTGCATGTCTGGTTCTAACTGTTGGCAGTTGGCTCTGCAGGAAGATTCTGCATCCTTAACTTTGCATCATACAATAAACGCACTAGCTCACCACATAATGCTGGATGTGAAAGGAAAAGAGTCCTTCCCAAACCTTGCAAAAGATCCTTGTATTTGGTGTTGAAAGAATGGATTGCCATTATTTTATCTTGTGTAGGTACAAAAGCCTAAAAAGATCCATAAAAATTATCCATCTCACAGTCAATAATTATGCATCTTCTCATACCTTCTCACACTTGCCCCCTCCTTCGACTTCTACCAATTTCTACTTCCTTCCTTTAAATTTTTGCTAACTTCATTATACTCCTTATAAAGCAAGGAAAATTTGGCAAATCACTCTAAGGCCCTAACTCCAAAAAGGCATTAAGGAGGTCAAAGCGCTGCCTATATAAGCAGGTCCACTTAGCACCAGCACAAACAAAGTGCTCCACCTGGAGCTGAGCTCAGCCTGCTGAGCAGGATCTGAGAGATCTGCTTGGGTGTGCACTGACAACCATGGATGGCATCTTCAGCGGGCAGACAAAACTCCCATGAACTGCATGGCATGACGAAGATGCCATAGGTCTCCCCATCTTCTCTATATCGTGTTCTGATAACAGTGACAGTGCTCATATTTCTATCCATGCATCACACTCTTGCAGACCTACCTAACGTATACAGAGGACAGAGGACACATTTGTTATCCGATTTATAGTCCACTCGGCCCATAGTCTACTATTGCTGCTTAATAAAATCTCATTGGAAAAACACTGATAGGTAATCAAGTTGAGGTACCCAGTTCAGTTTCATTTGCCTGTGAAGCATCTCTGCATTAATGCATGCCACAAACTCTGTATCACACTGTGTCAGTATTTTCATTGAAGTTTCACATATTTAAGTGCTTTGCAAGGTCAAAACCTAAATTGTTCAGTATGACAGTACATAGTTTTTCATTATTTGCCTTCTTTGTTCACAGGTTTTTGTTTGTTTGGTTGGTTGGTTTTTTTAATTCTAATACATTAATCACACTTCTTCAGCTTTTTCCTTTTGGTATAGTCTGAAAAAGTGTAAAGATTTTCCTATTATCCAGCAGTGTGCATCTGCGGAATTTAAAAGACATCACTTGAACCAGTGCCTCAAGGTTGCAGCAGCTGCAGTCTCAATAGCCAGGACAGCTTGGTGCCATCAGCAGACTGCATAAAGTCTACTTCCCAGGCTGGAGCACAACACAGGGTTCAGCCTGAGCAGTCCAATTTCCACAGATAAGCACAGAAAGCAGTTCCTGAGGCAGAAGTGGGAGGAGAGCCAGGGCACCTGAGGCGCTCCCTTCACTGGGGTCAAGACACCAAAGGACCCCTCCATGGGCCACCCGTTTTGCAAAGTCAGTATTAACTCTTCAGTGGGCTGTGTAACTACTCTTGTATTCACAAGTACTTCTATTTATTATCCCTTCCACCCTTTTTAAACAGGGACATTATCCGAAAGCAAAAACTCAGTGGTATTTGGTATTGATCACACTAATCCAACAATGTAGTTGCTACTTCAGATGCTAGGGAATTATATCTTCCCTCTTAAAATCACATACATGGTTTAATTTTATTTGTTACAGTCATTCAACAATTATCCTGTTGCATCTTTTAATTAGACCATCAATCACTCCTATTGAAATAAAAATCAGTAAGTCTGTTCTTTTAGGATCTTATCTATTCCACAACAAACAATTAGTTACTGTACTCAGAAGAGTAGCTGGTTTTAAAGAACTCTATTCAAGACCTGTAAGTTTTTTAGTATTGCAGGTTAGGCTGGAAGATAGTTCATTATTATGTTCACTGTTTCATACTTCATATCTTTCAGGTCCTTTATCAAAAAAAGAAGAAAGAAAGAAAGAAAGAAAGGAGTAATTTCAACATCTGACTTTCTCTGATTGCTCCATAATGTTTTTTGCAAAGGTGATGTTTGCCAAAGCCATATCATGGATGTCCTTAAAAATGTAATTAGGGGTCAGGCTTTCAGTATTGTTTCACCTATCAACACACACTAGCTACCTGGATCTTTGTTTCTGTTAAGAATGCTTTCTGTCTCTGGAGGTATTTATCCCAAACTCATTACCATGAGATTCTGATAGGAGCCTTGGTGCTTCCAAAGCAGCTGCAGAATTTTTAATCATAAAAAACAATCAAAGACATGAAGGTAAGTATTACCCATACATTTTATAAGTCTAATTTTCAACAGAATCTTGTTTCAGTTATGAAAAAGAAATTCTATGTATGCAAATGGTAAGTATTAATCAGTACTTTAGTTTTTCACCAAAGCAATGGAAGCAACTGCTATAAATAATTTTACATCTGAATCCAAATGGTGCTGTTATAAGCAAAATGACAAATATATCTTAGAATTTCAGCTTCTGTGTGGTTCATTCACAGGCATATAGAATAACATTTGCAATAATCTGGAGTCTATTTTTCTGATTTTATTTTTACCTTGTCTTCATCATAATAAAATCATAAGCCTGCCCACAGCTATCCAAAGTAACAGTCCAGATGCTGCTATCATTTGCACTAGCATAAATGGAATAGTAGTGTGAAACCTATAGACGATTAGTATCAAAACTACTGTTCTCATTGCAATTTTTCAGGCCTTCGAAGGTCCTAGATTTCTGTTACTCTACGTTTTTTTCATAATGAAATGCTGAAAAGTGCTGAACAATTTGAGAGAACAAAATAATCTGTACCTGCATCTTCAAGTATTTGCTTCTTATTTCTAAACAGTGCTTGGGAAGAAGGAAAGCTTTATAACAGGGTTCTGTCCCCATTCTGTACATCCTTGTGGCAATATATACTGTTTGTCCTCCTTTTTTCCTAATGAACTTATGACCATGTTTTATTCTCTCTGGCATCAAAATCCAGCTCAGAAAGAGCAAAGGCAAATACCCCAGAAGATGGCAGGTTTGAGCTTAGCCAACAGGCTTTAAAAAAGCCTTCTGAGTCATTCCTCTGCTTTCAGCCTGTACCTTCCAACTACATTGCAAACTCTGTATGTAAGGAGACATGCATTTGCCACCACCAGCAAAATGTACTGGAAGTATTTCTCAATAAAGGCCAATAACCTGAAACCTGTCAGATTTAAAAAAAAAAAATAAAATAAAAGAAATTTGAAAAAAATTGTTCAACATTACAGAAATGCATTTATCTATTTTACTCTTTGGACAAACAATACACTTTTATAAACAAAAATTTTACCAAAATGCCTGTTCAAAAGGGGCAACTATTTGATACCATTTACATTCAGCCATAATCCAAATACACCTGTTTTAACAGAGGTAGATATTGGAGCTGCATTACTTATAATCAATGGCAAAAATTCAGAAACAAATATGTATCTTACTGTTATATACAGCAGATATGATGCTCATTCTGCCCTTCACATTCACAGGGACAGTTACACAGGAATTGATATAAGTAAAAGTAGCAGAGCCTGGAGCTTTTTTACTTCTAATTTAGTGTATATATATGTAAATTCCTCAGATATTATAACACATCACCTTATTCCCTGCCTAACTTGTGTATATATATGTAAATTCCCCAGATATTATAACACATCACCTTATTCCCTGCCTAACTTTGACCAAATGGTGCAATACAGAAAAATTAAAACCAGACATGAAGTACAGTTTATAAATATATACTGAATATGCATGCACTAACAATTGCTGCATTGTATCAATGGTAACAAAAACTCTTACAGTGAAAATTGCACTACACAAATCTACTTAAAGCAATGGAATGCTATGGGTAGTAGGTTATTAGACTTATAAGATATAGAGTAGAAAACTATGCTTAAGCAAAATGCTTTAACGTATTAGCCACCATCACGTTTCTTTGTTTGTGAGTAACTTAATTTTAAGAAACAAAAGTCAGAAAGAGGGATTCATTATTAGTACTGGTCCAATTACACATGTCCAAAGATAATCGAGAAAACATGATACCTTAACACTTAATGAAAGACTCTATTGAGATTCTGAATCTGCGAATTATGTCAGGGTGGAATTTATTTCTCTGTATTTCATTACACAGCTGCTAAATTTTACCTAAAGAAAAACCCTCCATTCCATTACCAGTAATGAAAGACCATGGGAATGGTGTGAGTAAGTATATGTACTCTACAAGCCAGCAAATAAATATGTCTTTATAACTTCTACAAGTTTCAGGATTAATCACAGAAAACTTACTCTTAATATCCAGTGAATAAATTCAGAAACACTCACCATGATTCCAGTGAGTAAACAGACTCCTTTCCCACAATATGTATTAGGTACCATGTCACCATATCCAATGGATAGAAAAGTTATTGAAATCAACCACATTGCTCCAAGGAAGTTGCTAGTAACATCCTGTTGATCGTGGTACCTGAAAAGAAAAAGAAAACAATTTCTTTGTCATGAAAACTTTTGTTAAACTTTTGTGCTGTCAGAAAGAATTTGCATTAACTGCTCATGCAATCATTCTTGTATTCTATAGTTACTTGCTTTTTAATAGCCACTATTAAGGAATTAAAAAAACCCCAAATACAATTACATCAGCAGTAAAGAAATAGAAGGTACAACAATAGCACCAGTAGTAGAGATGGTTTATAATTGAGTATTCTGTTCTTATTATTAAAATAGCAGAAACCTCATTTTTTAATAGAATCTCTTAATCAGGGGTACAACTTCTGCGAATCCTCTGCAGTGGCATAAGACACCAGTCTACTGTAGTTGCTGCAGTCTGAGGCAAACTTGAAAGTCAGAAAAGGATGTGTGGGCAAGCAGACACCAGAGCACATCTCCATCTCCTTGGCCTAAACACAAGTCTGTGATCGGAAATCTAATCGTGAACTATCATGTAAATGCTGACTTAGACAACCTAAGATCTTCCCTCTCCTTCACCATTTGCAAGATAAATAGAAAAATATGCCACTGTGTTTATCATCAACAAGAGAACTTTACCTTAAATATAGCAAAACTTCTCTTTTGTGTTAAGTAAGTCAGCTGTTAAGTGTAATTTCCTGATGTGTCATTTGTTGTCTTAGTCTTAAGTGTTGTCTTAGTGGAATATGTTCATTTTTTCCTCCAAAGAAAACAAGTTCAGATGAATAATCTAGTCTTCACATGATATATATGCCTAATTAACTGGGAAGCCATAAGGACACATTTTAGGGCTAAAACCTGTTGTCACCACTCACGCTGGGGGGGGGAATGTCTAATAGCTGAATGTAGGTGGAATTTTGCTCCCTGGACAAAGTAGCTCTGCAACAGAGACTATCTGTTGCAGCCACTGCAGCCTCAAGGTTGCAATAACCCCCGCAGCTGCTGTCAAGACTCAGGTTAGCTATCTATGCTCTTGGATCCTCAAGTGTATTGTTTTAGCCAGTCCCTAAAGCCATGTCTCACAGAGGGCCATTAGGAAATTAGTTCACAAATCCATAAGCAACCTGCTTTCCACAACTGAAAGAATTGCTTCAGTGTTCTTCCTTTCTGGACCACAGTCCCCATGATGGAGCAGGAATGCAGTGAGCAAAAAGGCAGTCTCAGGAAATTCCCTATTCTCTCATTTGCAAGATATTTGCTACAAATATCTGCGAAATGCCTTCTTCAAAGTCCCACCTATGCCCTGATGGTTACAACAACCTAAAAACTCTGACTGCCAGAGACTACAGCAGTCACTCCAAAGAAGTCTGTTCCACATTTCAACTGTACTCCTCTCTCTCCAGGTGTCACTGTTGTCTTTCTCACATACTTTATGCAATCTTTCGAAGGTTTTTTGTTCTGCACCTAGAACAATGCAATAACAGCCCACATTTGGAGCTGGTAAGGATGACAGTGACACAAATAATGACAACCACAATAGCAACAAGAGTCGTAAGACAGCAAACTTGATTTAACTCATGACCACAGAGGTCTGCACAACAAAAAGAGATCTGACATTGCTTTTTTTTCCAGTCTGCACTAAATATTATGGATTACACTTAACAAACTTAGCAAATAATGTCTGCGAAATATATGGATGCAGGGAGAGAGACATATCCACCTCATCCAGGAGGCAAGAAGAAAGCCTATGTATCATGCAAGTCCCTACTGAGTACCATGTAAGCGATATGACCCATAGGCTTTGGATGAGCTTCACAGAAGTGCACTAAAGCCACAGCACATATTCTAAGGTTAGCAATTCAGTTAAATACCAACAAATGCTTACATAAACATTTACAATATATTTCTTTAATGCCTCTCTTTGGGTTTTGAACCCTGCCATTTCCATACTTCAGATAGAAAACAGTTTTTCCTATGAAGACAAAAATGCAATGCAATGCTTTTTAATTTTTTTTTTTTACATTTTGTCCAAATAGTTACATCCTTACTAAATTTCAGCCCTACATGGTGATAATTATAGAAATCTTGATATGACTGAAAACAGAACTTTCAAATACAACTCAGTAAGTTCCTGAAATAAACACCAGTTTCACATAAAGAATGCCAAACCCTCTCTTTTAAGCCTTCAACAATACAGGGAAAAGGTAATGGAGTCTTTATCCACTTATCCTCCTTCAACCATGATAGGAAAAACACAACCCAATCTATACATAGAACATTTAACAAAAGTGACATAGGGTTAAATTTCAGAAAGCACAACATTAGTTTTTCAAGTTTCATTGGAGACATGGATCTTAATTAGTAAGGTCCCCTAGATGAAATACTCATTAAAGCCATCTGCATCCATATTTAGTAACACAATTCAAGGACCTGTTCAAATGTTTTTATCTTCTTAGCTCAGCACTCGGATTTCCTATTCTGAATATTTCATCTGGTTGTGATTTTAAGCTTATAGTTCAGCAATCAAATGGTGCACACTTAATTTAAAAATCATCATCAACACTTATGACTTTACTGTGACTAAGAAACAAAGGATATTTTGTACCCCCTCTATGGGCTCAACTGCTCAAGCATGGCAAAGCATGCAAATTACAACCTAATTTCATCTTCCAACAAAACCAAAAAACTCTTTTTCTCTCACAACTCTAGAGGGAAAGTTGAAGGAGTGACTTCTCAAGTTAATAATCTGTAAGTAAAACAGAGACAATCTAAAAGGGTGGGCAGGGGGATGGTGTCACTGTACTCATAATCCTATCATTTCTATGCCAGATTTATAGGAAGGTGGATTGTTTTGTCTTGTTTTTTTGCAACCTCACTCATGATTTTTGAATCTCTGGGATCAGTAATTCTAGTACATGCCTACACCCTTCTGATTTTTATAAGATTACAGTTGTGCCAGCATACACTTCCAAGTGCCCTTCTGTGTCATTAGGCACCACCATCGCTTGGGATTCAAGCCTGAATGAGCAAAGCCAGGGGAGTCTTTGGCTACCCTGCGTCCACAATCAGGTAGCAAATTATTACATCTATATCCAAACAAGAAAAACAATTTCTTAAAGAAGTAGGAATTGCAACATCTTATTTATACAGCCATGGGAATGGCTGAAAATGAGCATTGGAAGCATTTTGCTTTGTTTTGAGGAAGGAAAAAGAAATCTACTCATTGCCTTTTTGACTTGCTTTCAAAGTTATCACAGCCCTAAGGACTGAACTTCTCCCTTTATGCAGGAAACAGTAAAATGAACACAGCAAAAGTTAAACTTTCCCATGTTTTTCCATTAGTGCACCTCTAATGTGTTGCACTCAAGTCACCAGAAGACCTAAGAAAAGTCATTCCTGTCACTGTATTTTTCACTTTGCTATTGAGACTACCCCCAGCAGAGCCCATTCCAATGGACATTACTGTGAGGAAAAAAGCCATCCACACGAACAGCTGGAGCAGAGCTGTCTTGCTTACTGTCAGTCGTCATCAGCCACTACAAACATCTCCTCATTCCAGCTGGACTGTGAAAGACAGCTTGGGTGTAACACTCTCCAGAATGCAACTGCAATTTTCCTAAGCTATCCATTCACTCTGTATCTCTGAGCTCTGAAATCTGACAGGAAAATACTGTACCATGAACAGCTCAGAAACCCAAAAGCTCAGAAGTAAAGAATAAGAAACAAGACTTCCTTTCAGCGACAAGTTCCACACAAAGCAAAATCCAGTCATTACCAACCAAATTCCCAAACATAAGCTTTTTGTCATTAATCTTTAGTTTGGTGAACATTTTTATTTTTTATAAAGATTTTGATTTTTTATATTCTAATTACTACAAAAATATTTATTTAAATATTTAAAGCCCACTATTCTTAGCCAACAAAAACCTCCACTAGAAACACAGCAAGCCACTTGAAGTTAAGAGCTAGTATTTAATTGTGTTAAAACTGCAGCTATAAACAGGCTGATTTTCTGGATCACATCCAGCCTCACATGGCAGCAGAATAAAGGGTCATTTGGAAAAGCTGTGTATTCCCCTGAGGTAGGAAAATCCTTGGCTGAAGTCACACAGGCATAAGTATTATTTATCACTTTTTCTCTTCTTCTCTAATAAGGAATGTGCTAGCAGGCAGGCAGTGCTGCAGCTGGAACACACTACTCACCAGGCAATCCTCATCCTGTAAAATACCACCATCCAGACCTCACCAACCAGCATATATAAGTCCTGAGACTACTCTAATTTAAACCAAAAATAGCTGAATGGTTAGATTTGTGCAAAAATAGCATGGCTCAATTCCTTCCCAAGCCAAACTGAGTGGGAGTTTTATCATTCATTTCAGGAAGACATAAATACATTCCTCAGCTGAAAATACTGCAGTGGCTTGCATTGTCAAAGCAATATTCCAGATTCTTTATCAAACAGCAGTCCTTTTCTTCTGGTTTCACTATCGGTATCATGATTTTCAGTACTGCTTTCCTTCAGAACTATGTTCATATTTGATGATGTTTCATTTAACTAGTAAAACATCTGCTTTTTAGCTGCACACAGTTATCACACATTGACACCTTGGCATCTAAGACACATTCATTTTAAAAAGTGATGAATAAATCAAGTATAACATTAAGCTTGACCACTGGTGCATTAATTCACACTTAGCAGCTTCATTTCAGTTTATCTTGCCTCCATAGACAGCCTCTGATAACTTTGCCATCTTTGGGTTTGCTTTCCTGAACAAGTCAAGGAAAGAATTAAAACAACAGTTAAAAAGACGACCCTTTTTGTAGGGAAGAAAATGGCCTGGTTTTACCACAGTCATGAAGAAATTCCTAGCCTGCACTACTATGGCAATCCAGGCTGAATTTAGTCTTGCGAACCTTAAAAACTTCTAGACTAGTAACAGCTGGAAGCAGGCTCAGCCCATTAAATCAGAAACTTGTCAAGTCTCTGTTGAGACACTGATTGATCTAACCAGCTATTAGAGCTCTCCCACAGCATCAGGCCATTCTGTTACTAAGTGCCTTTTTAGTCTTAGTTAGATGGTAGGTACTGGCAGCTTTTTATCTGTTAATAGAGTGATGATAATAGACAAGTCTTTTTATTCCTTCTCACTTCCTCCTGTTTAAAAGAAAGAAAAAAGAGAAAACCACAACAGCACTTGGAAGGAACGGCAGGATCAACTCCTAGTCTAATGAAGTCAACAGAAGAAATTTTGCCTGCCTTGACGGGTTTAGGATCAAAAAGGCAGCTTGAAAAGTACGTGTCACTCTTTGTCTTTTTTTTAACGCATCTGTTGACATCCCTCAAATATTTATGAACAGCAGCAAAGATGTTCTTGTCACAAAAATTGCTTCATGAAAAGACCATGGCAAACATCTGGATTTCATACAGACTCACATCAGTAGCAGTTCTGAACACAACCAAAAGCAACTGATGTGAGTAAGCTATCTGGATTGCTTCTACAGGGGTCAAAATGTTCATGATTTTTCTATTAAGAGTATTTGTGGACTATTTATGGAAAACTAATAAATCCAACAGAGAAATGCTAAATAACATTACATAAGTAGCATATGTTACTATGTTACCCAAGATGGATGGAAAAAATAATCTAAAAGAAAACAAGAGGACAGAGGAGAGAGAGAAATCAACACAAAAATAGAAGGGTGAGATGACATGTTTTAAGAAATTTTATCATTATTCTTGAATATTAATTGCAGTTTAAACATAAGTGTGAAGACCTAAAATTGTTTAAACTCTTAGCTGCTGTCAGGTGTCAACCTCTCAATGCCTGGGCAACGGGTAACCTGCCAGTAGAAGAATAAGGACTAATTGCCCTTTTTTCAAAGGCTACCAAACTTTTATTTGACCTCCACTGGTGAAGGTCTTGCCTTGCTTTCCCGATGCTGTAAAGAGCTGATGGTCTGCTAAATCAGTATACCTGTCTGCAGCCATGGTAGATGGAAAGATTTTCCATCTTTCCAAGAGAAGCCATTCAGTTACAAACATAATCTGAAGATATCAAGAGTTGCTGAAGCTCCTTCAAAGTATTACCTGCCTTTTTTTTTTTTTTTTTTTTTAACCTACATTCAACAATGGTGTAAGAGTGTTAGGGAGAATCTGTTAAATTGATTCTACAAGTATTGGGAAAGTGCGAAACCTTTAAATTTGTGACAGACAGCAGTCTACTAAGAGGAACAGCAACAAAGACAGGAGTGTTCAGTATCAGTGTACAAAAAAGAAATGCTGTGAATAAAGTGATAACTTCTGCTTCAGAAGGTCTTAGATTATATGAAAACACTAATGTGTCTTATGAAAGTTTTCAGAGAGTTTGTTCAAGGAGAATTTTCACTTGCCTTGATTAAGAAACACACTCACCAGCCCCCCAAACCCCACTGGGGCTTATCCCCCAATATAATCATATTCTTTCTGCCACTGTGTTCTTTTCAGCAGTTTCATGCTATTTTGTTCCTGCAGTGGCATAACTGAAGTAAAATCTTATCTCTACGGAGGTCAGCAGCAAAGATCCTATTGACTTCTGGGGGACCAGGATTTCTATTCTGGGGGGTTTTTTTTGCCAGAGTTTCCACTGATCATCTTTTAAAATGTTTCCATTTAGTTTTTATACGCTTATCCATTTCAGAATTCTTACTTTGCCTTTGTCTTCATCTCACATTTTGGATGCTGATAAAGCTTTGCTGTTATGAGTATCATAATGTATATTGAGAAACTCCCTAATAAAATTGCTAAGCTAATTAAACTAAAAAAAAGTAAAAATCTATGCTTCTCCTCTTCAACATTTAGAAGCATAACAATGAAATGAAATGCTTGTTTGGGGATTTAAACCTAGCTATGACATATGTTTACTTCCAACATGCTTGTTGTGACTCAGTAGAAGAATGAGTAACACTAAAGATCTTGGAAAGCTGTACCTGAAGTCTTAAACCAACCATTAACTCCCAGAGACCTGAATGAGCTCTGCCTGCAGCACAGTTTTTTAAACATATATCCTGACTGCTTTGAAAAATAATCAAGTTCACTGTGTCTAAACATGGCTCATTTTAATAAAATATGCACAAGAGAAATAGAAAAGAAAGTAAGGCCAGTAGGAATACCTTTCTGTCTCTCAAAGACAAAAGCTGGGACTAACAGTAGCAGCTGCCATGAAGGTTACATGACTGATTCTTCCCATTTCAGAAAACGTGTATTAATTATCCTTTGTGCAAAATTTTGCTCAATGTTAAGTATTTGGACTAATACATTTTATTATACTCAATCTTCTTTTGGATAGATCTAGCTTCCTCACACTATGGAGCAGGCTCAGGGAATCAGCTTTTCCCAACTCTACTGAAATTTGTTTACATTCAATGTTATTCTGTCTCCAACAAAAACAGCTTTCATGTTTCACAGGGTTGCCTTCAGATATTAAAAACTCAACTCTCTAGCCTTTTCCAACTCCTATATACATGTCCAGACCATGCAGAAAAACTAAGCATGATTCATATCAGTCAAATGCTAAAAGGCAAACTCAGACTTCAATGGCTGTTGTCAACTGCTGGATCAAAAGTAGCAATCAGCACTGAAGCAGTAAGGTCTGGAACAATCTTTATTCATGAACTTTGGCGTGTGTATTACAATGCACTCCATAGTTCCATGATCATATGCTACTTTTCAGTCTTTGCAAAAACACAGTAGTGTCTTTTTCAATGCAAAGTACAGCTCTGCTCCAGTGATGAATGACCATAGCACAAAATACTTTATTGTCATACAACTTTCTGCCTCACTTTTTGGTAATGAAAAATCACACCTTAATCTTTCATAGCGCTCTGACAAACTCCTTGCATGAAATTAACAAGCTTTGTTACATCTTATCATTATTTTGGTGGTCTTCACCTTCTGAGCTTTGAGCTCTGTACTTCACAGTTCGATTAGCCTGGATGCTCAGAGCTCCAACTAAAAACCAATGAACTCAAAGTCCTCTATAATGACACATACATTTAAAAATAAATCTCTTAAATTAGACATCCAAAAGTTGCATAACACCAAAATTCTTCACTTTGCCAAAAATAGCGGCATGTCCTGAAGCAGCAAAATAGCCCTTTAAATGCCTCAGTATCCATACATGAAGAAACATGGATGGAAAAATTCTAAGGGAACAAGTAGCCCATCAGGCTTCCCACAAGACACAGGAGAAAGAGCTGTTGTTAACTCTTTTTTGACTTCAGCAGCTTAATGACAGGAGCATTCACCATTGGGAGCAAACTTGCTTTAAGTCACTTCTCAAGCACAAAGCTGATCGACATCAACATCTTCATCTCACTGCCCTACCTGTTAGTATACAGATTGTGAAAGTATCTCAGAGTATCTTTTTGAAACTGTTTCAAAATTAAATTTAATTCAAAATGGAGAGAGCATGACTCTCTAATTTAGTGGAGAGAGGTTTAGGACAGGAGCTGGAGAAGGGAACATGTCCATTCCAATCCCTGACAAACCACTCCTTCCAGTAATCAATAGCTCTGCTTTCAAAGAAAAATTCAGCAAGTAATCCAGAAAGTATTGAGACCACAAACACATTGACTAATAGAAATAAACCCCAAAATATCCAAGAGCTGCTCTTTGTGTAGTTCTGTGTATCACCTTTTTTATCAAATGAGGTTCAGTAAAAGAAGCCACTATAAATACACAGTTAAAAGAATATTATAATGCATGAATATAAAAGAAGTAAACTGAAGTGACATAAGCAAGCTTGAGGGAAAACTTCTATTTTTCAGCATTGCACTTTGTAATCTTATTTTAGAAGACATACATATTTATATATGCATTTATATTTCCTTTCTGCAGCCGTATTTTTTTTACACAGTATAATCTTTGAAATTTGTCAATACCATTAAGGTTTGCTTTAATTTTTCAGTCTGTAATAGCATTGGTTAAAGCTATGTTATAATAGGAATATGAATCATTCAAAATCAAAGAGTTCCTTATGAGCTCTACTGTGAATCATTCATTATATTCACTAGCAACTAATTCCCTTCTAAAATTTTCCCCTATCTTGCATTTTGCATTTTCTCTGGAGATACCCTGTTAAAGCCACCCTCAGAAGGAGGAAAGGTTTGTATTTTGTTCTTTTTTTTCCTAAGTTGAGATGGTCAGAATCAACTCATGTCTAAAGGATCTGAAGTAATTTGCTGAAAAAAACCCTGCAGAAATAGAAGTTTCAGAAATTAGAAATAGAATTAATCATTATGCACTTAAAATTAAGACCACCCTTTTTTCTGACATAAAATGGTAGAACTAGGTAAAAGTTAGCCTTTCTTTTCTCCTGTATGTGGGAAAAGGGGGGAGAACTAGAAGGAGAAATTACACAGCAAAGATGATGCTGAATTCTCAAAGATTTTCTGACAAACTGAGCACTCTGAAGACATTTTTCTCTCATGGAACTAATTTCATTTATCACCATGCAAATTACTATTTTTCAATATCTTGGTTTTCTACAAGCTTTTTTTTTTGGTCCAAATTTCATGCAAATAGCAACAATTTTACCAACATACATATGTTCTCTCATGTAATGAACATTGGAAACAGAGGACCAAAAAAAAAAAAAAAGGCCAATCCAATTTCATTTTCCTTAGAAATAACAAAATAACCTACAGATTCATCAAAATACATGTTCTGGATAAGCTGGAGAATAAAACTATCTTACATAGCACAGCACTTTACAAGTAACCATTTTACAAAATCTAGGCAGAATTTTTTTTAAACTAACTTTGGATCAGAGTGGAAGCCTATGGTCAGTGGAAAAAATTTCATTGACTGCCTCAGATTTGGGACTAGGCTCACACCCTGTATCATGAACACTACTGAAGCCTATGCTTAACATAAATCAAGCTAAAGTGTACTTATTCCTTGAATACATTTTAATTCCCTTTATGAAAAGGAAAGGCTGTATTGAGTTTAGCTTCTGTAAGTCACACTGCTTGAAACTAGACAGATTTTACTGAATACTTATAAAGACAAATCCAAACCCAAAGCCTGTATACTTTTGAGAGTCATCTGAAAGTTGTGCCAGATTTCACTAACAGCTCATTAGTGACGTACTGGGGACACTACATTTAATGTTATGAAACATAAAGAAGTATAAGAACAGAAAGCACTTGTAACATAAATATTTTCCGCTTACATTTTTATGTATGAAACTTCAGCATGAGGTTGTCAATATTAAAAAAAAAAGTGTTCTCCCTTTTTTAATTCTGTTCATCAAACTGACCAGAAGGCTAGGAAAATACTTCAGGGTGATTTTTTTGTGATTAATCTAGAGACGCTCATTTGCTAGGGATCGAGAAAGGTTATCTACACAAAAGACAAATTTTTGTGTCTCTCTGCTGCCATATGCCTTACTTACCTTATATGGAGCGAGTACGTATGTAGATCAACTATGGGATGGACTTCTGCCACAAGTCTCTCAGGGCAAGTGCAAGTTGAATCAGGCTATCAGAAATGTAATGCAGCTGTATGTAGTGCTTAACTCTGGTGATGATAATAAAGAAATATCACCCTCATTTGCTTATATAGACCTCTACAGTGCCAAATTTCAAGACAGAAGTATGGCCCAGCTAAATGCACCCAAAAAGAAAATGCTTAAGAGACCTTCACCATAGTATGTTAAAAATGCCAGACGCAGTTATGGTTTTCTTTGCTCTGTTTTAGGCCTTGGCATGTTGTCATCAAATTCTGTAATACTAGGAGTGTGAGATTATATGAAGACTGACTCTTCTACATTCTTCCCTACTTTGTCATTAAAAAGGAGATTAAAATAAGGCTTTTTGATTTTCCTAATTTTGCATTTTCAAGTTTGTTTCCTTTCAGGACACAAAAACTTTTGTAGGCATCATCCTCATTTTAATGACAAACATTTACCAAAAAAAGAAAAGAAGAAAAAAGAAAGAAAGATCTTGCAGTATTTTCTCTAAAGACCATGCACATGAGAGAGCTCTCTGTACTGCCAAATTCTTTTTACCAAGACCATTTTGTTGCCTGGTATCTTGGCCCTCATTCAAGACATTCTGACTTCTCTTTTCCATTGATTTCAGTGAAGCACTGAGGAAAGGAATGAAATTCTGTGCTCTGAAGGAACACAAGCAGGTGACACATTCAGCAAGAAAAGAGCAGTTACATATTGTCACTCTGCGTTGTACTGGAGGGGAGAAATCTGGACGGGGTGGCAACTGAACTTCCCTTTTGCACTACCTACACTTAACAGCATGTATCTTGCAGTCTATGTGTTGAACGTGTTGGAAAAATTCGTTAATAAAACAGAAATCATCTAATGCCTATTGATTGTTCTATTGGTAATTTCTATGCAAATCATACAGTAGAAGTGTGAGGTTATCTATGTGACTTTCATACTTAACTCTTTGGTCATGATTTAGGCAGGCAAGCACACAATCAGGGGTCATGCTTAACTAAGGATGTACAGGATGGGAACATATGATTTTGGGCATGCTGTCTGTAACTATACTGGCTTGATATGAAAACTAGATTTAATTTCAACTGTTACTAATTATTCCTTTTTCAGACTGTGGAATGGTTCATAAAGGTTGTCAACATAATTAGTATTAAATTGCAACAAAGAGTACGAATGGGAAGATAAAATGTTAAACAAACTTGAAATCTAATTTACAGTGCTCTCTTGGCCCTAGAAATGAGACCAATTCACTGATGGGACAAACACAAGGAAGTGTATATGCTGCCCCTAGGGAGCTACTAATTGTCTTCCCTTCACTTGCTTGGAAGAACTGGCTTTCTGCAAGACTTCACATATACAACAGTAATTGAATCCAGTTGAAAAAAATTTAAAAATCACAGGCATTTGTAGAGCTCCAATGTGACTGCAGAGCTACAGCTTTTCTGTTATCTTAACTGTTTCAGCTGTCCTGCTTCATAAAAGTATCTGATAATTTGAAAGCATCACAAAGAACAACTAAAAAGCAATTTTTTTTTTTTTTTGCTTTTGCCCCTCATGTTAAATGAGTAATGACAACGAGCTTACAGGCCAGAGACACCTATTCCATTAGCAGAAGTCCGTGACATGAAAGAATAAACAAGTCAGAGATACTCAGCAGATGATACTTGGTTTGGGAGAGGAAGAAGAGGACTAGACACTGAAATGAAGATCTGTATCTCATTCTAGTGGAGTTGGGACCTCTTTATACCTAAGTTCTATTTCTGCAGCTACAAAACATTTATTATAAAAATTCATAAAACCGCATATTTAACATAGACTGAAAAATTTTTCTATAAGAGTTCAACTACATTTGAGTGTTACCTTTTATAGAACTCAAGAAAAGATGTGACTGAAAGTAAAATTATGTTTCATCTTTAAAAAAAAATATCATCTTGGGTTTCTCTAGATTGCTACTTTTGAGTTCAAGAAATTTAGTCAAGAGTCCCCCAAAGGGGAAGAGGAAAAAGACTTCCAACTATATGGATTAAAAATCCCTGGAAAATACATCAGATCTATAGTCTGGCTTTTCAATGCCATGCAGCTTCAGTCAATTTTTCCTTTAGGCTCAGCAGTTGTGACTGAAGAGAAGGAGGTGCAGAGCTGCAGTACAGCCACAGCCTCCTACAGGGGATGGCCTATGTTTTCTGAATATCTCTCCCCAAAGTGTGAGAATGCAAAATATAAACATACAGAATTAACAGCATTTCCTCTATTTTCACACCCCTCCCTTTGCTCCTCAGAATGGGTATAGCTAGATTGCATTTCTACCTGTAAAATAATTTTAAACAATGTAAAAGGATTAGCACTGTGATCATAGTTTAATAGGACTTTTTGCTGGGTAAGTTTAAACCATTTTGTTACTTGGTATAAGGACACCACACCAAACAATAAGAGTAAACATAATTCTCTGCATGGAATAGTCACAAATAGCTTAAATGATTTGTTTAGGATCACAACAGAACTGTAGGATGGATTCTCTGTTTCATGCTTTAACAAACAGAACATCTTCTATATCATTAAATAATGGCATTTTCCACTAAAAATTTCTACTTTTTAATACTTCTGTGAATTTATAAATTATTTGTATACATTTAGCATACTTTTCTTGGTATATTAAAACCTTCACTTCAATATTTCTATACTACCAACAACACCACTGCCAGTTACCGGACAGTATAATAACAGAACAACAGCAAAGCATTGGAGTTGATCCTATTAAAACCATGCCAACATTACTTTAGTCTAAATTCTTATTCTCCTTTGAAAGAAAGTGAAAATGAACTGATAGAACGTGTAGTTTCTGGTGCAGATTGTTGTGTCTCCAGCAGACATTAGAACATCAGGTCATGGCATCTACTTCTTAGCTGATTACCTGTGCTAGATCTCATTTTCCAAAAATCAAGAGAAATCATATTCCTTGCAATCAGAAATACAATGACTGAAGGACAACAGTGTCCTGCTATGGTACACTGATTGTGTCAGCAGGTCTTCTGCCTCCCAGCACATAAAGAACAAGGAAGGCAACTGATGTGGTCTGCTTGCAAGGAGATTCAACTGTTTGAGCAAACACCACTCTAAAAGCAGTGTTACCAAGAATTATCATGCACAACTTTTGTTAAATGCTGGTACACTTGGAAAAGAGAGAAAATTAATGCTCTAAGTATTACTGAGAGCTGACAAGCGTCTTTGGTGTTAAATTAACTAAATGTAACATACAATTTTCTTTTGAATACCTTGGAAAGAATCTACTGTGAAAGACTGAAATTTAATACCAAAGTTTAAACAGTCAAGGTTACAATTTTAGAAGCTCATTAGTCTGAAGGTGTATGGTGATTTTCTGGGAAGATGAATGATTAAAAACAAAGTCAAAAGGAAAAGACATTTGGGCATGAATACTTGATCTGAAATCTCACAGTTCAATTTCAGGCAATGTTGCATCTCTATGATTTCAGACTGCAGGGAGCTTTGCAGGTTACATCTATTGCATTCTTTAAAGAATGAAATAACATAAAAGATCACCTTTAACTCCAGGAATTAGAATACCAAGTATCTTCTTTCTTAAACTCCGTGAAGAGATAAATCATTTTTATTAGAAACTATTACTTAACACAAATCATTTGCAAGGTCGCTTCCCACATATGCTATTGCATGCCCAGAAATATGCAGTCCAGCCCCTGGACTGACACTAAGGTCAGAAAGGAGTTTTCCTGGACAATTCTCAGGTTAAGCCAATTAAACTAAATGTCTACACAACTGATAAGTTTAGGTTATTCAATAACAACAAAGAATGCAGTGGCTGAAGGAGATGGGACAAAGATTAACATAATCCCTCTGTAACTACCAAAAGCAAGCCTGAAGCAGTGAATTGACAGTGCACTTGACAAACAGCACCTGCACCAGAGTAAACTCCACATTCTCCTACTACCACACCACTGCAAATCCAGCAGTTGGTGTGCAGTGTTTTACAAACTCATGTTTAAGTTGCCCCCTCAGATGTATCATAGCCAAATATTGAATTCAAAACAAAGCCAATGACCCTTCTGACATGACTGATTATTAACCAAAATACCTTCCATGCTCTTCCATATTCTCCTCCAGAGCTGGACCAAGGGAGCAGCTTCTCCCCTTTAGATCTCATGTCCTATATCCATCCTATACCTACTAGAGAGGTGGCAGCAGTAGAAAACAAGCCAAAAAAGGAAAAATGTGGTCAGCCAAAATCACCATCACCTCAATCACCATCAAGCTGTAATGGGACTAAAATATTTTTTCTTTTACATCAAATTCTTCTAACACTTACACAGTCAGCTAGGCCAACAATGTCTTTTGACTCCTTGTTGTTTCATTTCAAAAACATCCAGACAGCATGAAACAGCTAATATGCAGCAAACTAAGGGCAGAAAAGCATTACTGGCTCATAGTCCTTTTTGCAAGCAAAGACAAGGTAATTCTGCTAGGTTTTTTTAGTATTATTCCCTCTCCTGTTTGTGAAAAAGATCATAGACTTTAAAGGTAATAATTAGGGACCAGTTTACGTCTTATGAAAAAATGACACTTCCATATCGCAGAACTGTTAACTCCTAGATAATTTAGCACCAGTTATTCAAACTGTACCCATTCCCGAACATAGATTTTCATGGCTCAAGCTGACTTAGCTTAAGAGAGCACGAGATCACTAGGTCACAGCTTGAACTTGCATAGGCTTTGATAGCTGAGCCCCAAACTTTTAAAGATTTTGAGTCAGATCTCTAGTTAACTGTTTGCTCTACTGTGCAATGACCAGAAGCATATTACCTTGAAACTGTGTCCTTTTTATCTTTGTTGATCAGCTATTGATCCTAAGAAGGAAACACCCAACCAAAGATACAAGGATGAAATAAAATGGAAGTTCAGCTACTCTGCTGAAGCGGCAAGATGCAAATGTTTAATTTTCTACAAATGAAGAACGTGTTCCAAAATGGATATGCATAAGCTAGCAGTGCCTTGGGTCATACTTACTAAATTTTACTCTAACTAGAGGGAACTACACCCCCTCTGCTTGAGAGGTCTGTTAGTAGCTCAAGGATTCAAGAGGTAAAATCCCAACATGGAAAGGTATAAAGCCCTAAAGGAAAAAAAGAGGTCAATTAGGCCGGTTGGTCTGGCTGGGGCCAGGGAGGATCATCCATCCATCAATGCCAGCAGCACAGGAAGAGGTGGCAACACAGCAGCAAAGGACTGTCCCCAGGAGCTGTGGAGGCCAGACCTTCACCACCTAGCTCAAGACTGCCTGGCCAGCAAAGGCTCTCTTGGTGTCTTACTCGGGTAGTAAGCGTCCTAATATTTAGTCTAGTAGTTCACTGAATTCCAGCTAGCTTTCAGATGCATTAGTAAGTAAAAATTGCTTTGCACTTCCAAACTGTGCATACCCTGCTTGCAGAGTTTCTCTGCCCAAATAATCTGCCCCAAAAGAGGGGTCACAGCATTATAGGTAAGGAAATTAAAGTATAGCTGTAGGAAGTGAAAACTCCCAGATTGCAGAAATAGATCTGGAAAAGCTAGTTTTTAGTATCCTCTTATCTTATCTTATACAAAATCCTGATCTTTGAAAGAGTATGTTCATTTGATCAGCCCAGAGAACTCTCAATTCGTAGGTTTTTAAAACCTTTCTGCTTTGGATTCCAAAGCTGCCTACAACTCAAAATACTTTTAACACTGCCTGTCCAATGAGACAAAACAAATGCAATGTAACTACATTTGCATCTACTCAAGTTTACAATTATTAAGAATACTCTTTAACATAATGACAGCCTGCTTTATTATGTTATCATAACAAATAAGCATGAGTGAACAATATAGCATTGCACTCCTAAGACTGGGACACAATCTTGCAGTCCTGGCATATCCACAATATGAATCCCATTCAGTTTATATTAAGTGAATAATTTCTTTACACTTCTAGGTGATGATGATTATCACAGAAGACTACTACGTTAATATTAATTAAAATCTTCTGTCCTACAGTTACATCTTTAATCATTCTGTCATTTCTTTTTATGTATTAGTATGTTTTATTGTTTCAAAGACAGCATACACTGTTTTTTACTGCTATTTTCACCTTGTAAGTAGTCTTTTGCAAGTTAAAGTTATTTGTAAATATTTAATGAATTAATTGAATAAATAAGTGGTTTAAAAACAACAGAAAACCAAACCCAAACCAGCCATTTTAGTTGCAGTTACTCCCAGACATCTTTCTCCCTTTCTGTTTCGCTCTCACACAAACGCACATTGAGATGGATATTCTGAGGTGATGATAACATTGCTCTTCATGCACACTGGTGCCAGTAACAGTGGTTGCAGATTTTTTTCCTAGCATTACAAAACCTATTTTCAGACCTGTGCACAATTCCTTACAACTGATACTTAAGTTTGTACCCAAGGCTCACCCCGACAGCTTGGCATGATTTGCATGACTTCACAGTCAGGATGCAATCATTTTAGCTCCATCATCAAAGGCCTTGAAGTCATTGCAAGTCTGGCTTCCACAGATTTTGCATCAGGTTCCAAATCAGGCTGTAGCCCCATGGCAGTGACACCACCTATTACTGTTTCTGCTCTTATCCTGTTCAGGTAGCTGTTACTCTAGGACACTTGGTGTATTTTTTATTTTCATTGAACCTTCCCTGTGATCAAGGACTGCTCTCTTTTGCTGTCAAGCTTGGTGTCAGAAGATACGCTTAAGCACTGCATCACAGATGCCATAAATGAGACTATAGCACAGAGACCCCAGTGTAGTGCTGGGCCATTCCAATTGAACCTGAGGCATGTTTGCAGCAGCGCTTGCACACACCTAATAGTAGTACAGTTGACTGACCCTAATAGATAGTGGATTGTAAGGTTCTACTGTCAGACTGACATGAACATAGCTTCCCCTCTGCAAGTGAGACTGCAGAGCCTCTCAACTCAGCCATCTCCACTTCAGGCAGTGAGTGTCTGCAGGGAAAACAAGCCAGCTAGCAGGGTGTTACTCCTGCCTGGGCAGTGTTCTTAGTGCAAGCTATCAGCACGGTCGGCATTGATCAAAACTGAACAGCTCATCTTGAACTGCTGTATCAACTCGTGAAGGCATTCATCTTCATCTGAACATCATTAGTTCTTAGAAGTGTTTAGCTCCTTTTTTTCCTCACTAGAAATTATTACATTTATTAGTACTGCAATATTATATATATGTTATTATTGGATACCACTGTGCTAAGCAGTGTGCAAACACAGAACAAAAACAGCCCCTGACCCAGAAGCTTGCAACTTAAATAATCCAAGATAGCTGTCCAATTCACACTGAACTGATAGCTTCAGTTTGCCATTAACGTACTTCAATTCAGTAAACGACTCTTGTGGAAACCCATAGGAATTTTGCCAATGGATTTCACTGAATGCAGAACAAGGCTTAAAAAGAAATATTGGATATCACCCTGTTTTAGAGAAAAATAAATGCAAGTAGATTCATGTTCTGTTTTCTAACTCAGGAATGTTCTTGACGATCAGCCTACAAGCTCTGAACGAGTATAACATCACTGGTTTTGGAGGCATGAGTGTAGGTGATAACACACACCAACACTTGCACATTTAAAAGATTAAGAAAGTAAGTCACGTATCATGGTCCTAGCTCCAAACTCATTGTTAATGAGCACTGCACATCTGAGTACACTGAGATCCCAGGAACACATACACATCCAACTGATAATGATGGAGGAAAAAGGAGAACAAGCTTCTTTTTAAAAAACAAATCATAATACATTCGATCTGATTCAATTACCCAAATACAAAAGTCTAAAACACACTACAAATGTTAGAATGTAGAGTATTCTTGTAAAAATATTTAAAATAAACCAGTACAAATAAAAGTGAAAAAGGTGTCTGGATTTCAGTCCAGAAATACTATTGAAGCTTTACAGAAAGACTAGTATCAGGATATGAGAATTCCTGTGTTTTGAGCCAAAATGGGGAAGAGCCTTGTCACTTGCAATGAATTTAGATGGCAAAATGTCCTTTCCTCTACCACTTTGTCACTTTTCCTTTGAGTAACAATCTTTTTTTATACATAAAACCACTAAAAAAAAGAAATACTAAGGGCGAGTTCCTTGGAACACTAAGCAAGTGAACAGATGCAACTTTTGGTCTGACTCTTCAGGCAGAGCTGCATGCGAGAAGTGCTCCTGTCTCACAGACTGACCCAGAAGGTGTCATGTCAGGGTAAATCTCCCTAATCCCTGCCGTGCACATCACTCCACTTTGGTAGCGCCTATTTCCTCCTGCATTCATTCCTTACAGCCAGCAATACAGATCAAGTCATTCAGGTGGAGCTCTGCTCTTTTTCTCTCCCACTAAGAGAAGGAAGCTGCCATTTCTAAACTCGACACTGCTAACAGTATCTCAGTAATATTCTGGAAGGGCTGGTGATGGAACCTTTCCACTCACTGGGCATTGGTCTGCAGCCTGACACAAAATTAGGGCTCTCTGCAACTGCTGTTATACTTTGTTGCCCATTTAAATATCAAATGTTTCCATAGGGATTATGAGCTTGTGTACATAACTGACCTGTACTGGAGGAAGCTCTGTTGGACATCCTTTGAATAAGCAGTTTTAATGTAAGGCTTTTTCAGCTCTGCATAAACAAAACAGTACCAAATTAGTTGGTAAAAGCTAAAGTAACCTGTAAATATGTCAGGCTATGGGACATGATTTGTCTGGTGAGCTGTACTCCTAAGCAGATGATCTAAGCATAGGCTGGCCACTAGTGTGTGGTCTCTGCAATACTGATTACAGATTTGCTGCAAATAACTTACCATGTCAAGAACAGCTGTAGCATAAACTATAGCTGATTTTGAACTTTTCAGGGCAAAAAACTACCCAAGCAAAAAAAAATCTGAATGTATTGGGACAACAAATTAAAAGGGGGAGGAGCACAGAACTGGAAAATAAAGAACACACAAAATACTTAAAAAGCACCTTCTGTTTCCCTCCATATAACTACTAATTTCTTTAAATAGTGCAATTCCCCCCACACTAACTATCTCCTGTATTAACCTTATAGACTTGAATATTTAGGACTGAGTTGTAAATTCCCAGTAAAAGGAATTCTTTAATGTCTAAGGTCAGAGTTCAGTCAGCATATCACCTGTTTATTAGCACTGAAGTGACAACCATGATCCAAACTCTTCACTGTGGCCTGATATCCAGTTCAAGAAGCAGAAGAAAACCAGTAGTAAAGGCTAAATCTTCACTTCAGGGTGCATTTTTCAAATCCATTAAGCTACTGGAGCAACATACTATATTTTGAAGTGACAGGAAGTTGATTCCTGCTTCACTATGACCATATTATCTAAGGACTGCTTTTAAGCTATTATGGCAAATAGTTTTGACTCCTTTCAAAGCAAAATATTCTAAATAGTTCAAGGTGTTGGTTAAAATGGGGAGGCAAAAAATGAACTACTGCATTGAAAAACGCAAGGACCAGAGGCTGTATCTTTGGATCCAGTAATGAAATAATGATTAAAAATATTCCATAGATTGCTCTTATCTGAAAGAATTTGAAGTGTGTAGAACCATTCTTGCTGAACTGAAGAAACATAGTTCCCTGAATTATGTTTTACAGATTCAAGATTAATGAAAAAAAAAAAAAATAAAGGGGGCATTTTGCCCTTGAAAGCAGGTAAGTACTCCTTTGTAGGTATTCTCGTTCTCTTCAAACTTTTGCGTTTAGAGAAATAGTTTTCACTTTGCTCACCATTCTTACAAGACCTTGGAACTATACATAAGGTTTTCCACTTCATTCTGTTCCCAGAGAACTCTTGTATGTATAAATCCTTTGTAAATAAAAGGGAATTTAACCTAAAAAAAAGGTTTCCTGCTCTAGTTAGATGACCCTGAAAAACAGATATAAGATCTTTTTTAAGTAAGCAAGGAGATTTTTTTGTGCCTGTTTTTTAACCTTTTGTCTTTTGCACTCCCTTTCCCCAAGTTGGATCTGCTATTTTTGGACTAGAGAAACACCAATCTATCTTAGCTTGATAAATTTTTGTGAAAGGATGACTATATCCACTGAGTTACTGCACCACTTATTATTACTTTCCATAGCTATAAGGCTAATTCTACAAATCCAAACAAACTGAAGAATATGTTCTTACTTGTATTCCAAAAATTCTTTTGCTGAGAATGCACAAGCAGCATTGTTCCAAAGGGAAGGAAAATACAAATTTAAAAGAATAGCTATCAAACTCTGCATGCAGTAGAATAGGTGCCTCTGCTCCCTCCATTAAATGTACATAAACTGTTTTGTCTTCAAGCTGAAGAACATATTGTTTAGCTATTAATCCTTCTGGACACACCTAGCACTGGATCAATTGTTCTTTTTTGGATCTGGGTTAATGTATATCAGACATTCACTGATGTACTTCTGTGATGGATTCCCTTGTTGCCTTCATTGTTTGATAAAACAATGTATCTGATCTCTATTGGTAACATTTGCAATGAAAATGCAACCAGTTACATCTGGTTTTAGTCATAAGTTGTTTTGAGATGTAAATATTATAAAAGAATAACCTAATAATTACAGTTAATCTACACTCAGTCTGCAAAACCAGGAATTAAGACTAGAAGGCAGAGAATCATTCATTCATAGCACAGATTCAAGTCAACATGATGATGGGCCATCTTTGATCATTGTTGTGTTGAACATTTAACAGTTAACTTTTGCCTTCAGTTAACTGAAGAAACCTGACTGCAGGTAGCTTATTTTATTTTCGGTGAGCCAAGAGAAGGTAAAGAACTGTGATAAACAGCCAGCCCTGTCAATACACAAACATTATTTGATCTGTTGACAGTAATTAGATATATAAGCTAGAAAAAACAAAAATGATACATCATTGCTTCTGAGTTTTGGGGCTAAAAACACATTTAAAACTAAATACCCAAGCTTTTTTTTTTTTTTTTTTTAAACTACTAGCAAGAATCTTTGCACTGGCACTGCGGAGACTGCCAAAGACAATTTCCAGTGGAGTGTGGCCTTGGGATTATGTGTGCAGTGTAGAACCTCAGAAAAGGTCCTCAAGCCGACCAAGAAGTCAGACACATACTGCAAGAAAATAAGATGGCTAAGAAACATTCTTTCCTGCATGAATTACAACTGAAAGTCTCGGTGTATCCACATGCTTGTATTAAATGAATCTTTAACTTTTGCCTAGCAGTTGTCATGTGTGAGTTGCTTACTGGAAGCTTTGTGATGGCATCATATTTCCAAGAATAAAGACAGATATTTATTTATTTGTAGAGAACAAGAATGAGCAGAGAGTAGAAAAGGATTTCACCTTTACATACAGATGGATTTTGTGTGTGTGTGTGTGCTGTTTGTTTAGTTTTGTTTTTGTTAAATCAAGGGAAGAATACAGAGCAGAAGCTGATGGGAGGAAGAAATGCTGACTACACAACCTGTTCAATCTGAACTGACTTCATTGCCAGAAGTCAGAGAAAAGTACAAACAGAACCAAAAATGCTGCCAAAAATGTGCTCTCTGGGGAAGCAGAAAATCCATTTCTGTTTTCAGTTCTGCTGCTGTAAATCCACAGGAACTCCTGGCACGTGATATGAGCAGTTCTGGACATACAACAGGGTAATGTGGGCATGCATGGCCCATGTTGCCCTGATACACGGGCACATTATAGCCATGTGTGCATTCAGAAGGCAAGGTTCTTTATTCCTTTGCACAGGAAAAAAAAAAAAGATCAGCAAGAGCAACTACTTTCTATGTAACCTAGAAAAGCAGCACTTCTCACAACAGACAGGTCTTCTCCAGAAGAGCGAAGCAAATTTGTTAGACTTTTCAATGACATAATGCTATACATATTAACTTTTTTCTTTTTTTCTGAGAAACCAAATATTTCTATTTTAACTGTTATAAACAACAGATGACCATGCACCGAGCTATTTCAGTAACAAGATCAGTATAGGAAACTGCAAAAAGTAATCTGCTTACAGGACTCATAATTCACATACAAAAGTAACATATTCCTAAGTGTTCTAGATAGTGTGCCTCAGAGATGTTATAAACACAAAAATCTATTGAGTTAGACATAATAAAAAATTTAGATTTTCATTATGAAGCCCATGTATGACAGACAGCAATATACTGATGCTGGCAATGAAAAGGCAGGTATTAAAACCTATGTAATGTAATCTTCCCCTCAAAACAGACATAAAAGCCTGAACAATAAAAAAGCAAGAGTTTCTGGCATTGTGTATTTCCACCTCTTCTGTGCCTTCCCCACCTTTTCCTTCCAAACTCCCTCAGCCACATTACTCTGCAGCCCTAGCAACCCATTTATACTCAGCTGGCTGTCCACCTTCATTATATGTGCCACATTCTGCCTTCATGCATGACCTTAAACTGCAATCCTGGAAAATACCTTGCTCACCAACCCTAAGTGTCACTTGCTATAATTAGCATTCTGGGAGCTAACAATACAGCCATTAAGGCACTAAGAAATACACACGTCCTGCCTTTGTTCAGTGTATATCAAGTGATCAGTCAGATGACCATCAAAGCAGTGAAGTCTTTATTCAGATGGTCAGCTTACCTGCCTCAACCCATAACCCCATAAACAGGGTTTTCCTTAGAGACATGGATAATGATGCTCTTTCATGTTACCTTCCTTGCTACGAAATGCAGTGCTTCCAAATCTCCCTTCCTATTTCCAGGACAGCCTGCAATGAGAAAAATCTGACTGAATAGAACAACAGTCTCAAAATCAGGCTGTCATTCAGCAGCAACAGCTTTTGCTGAGCACACACAACTTCACAGTAAGGACACTGGCTACTGTGACTTCCCCTCTCACCAAGGACATGGAATAGCATGAGAATGTTTCATCTCCATTCCAGAATTTTAATATTTTAATCTATTAAATCTTATCACCATCATCTTGTTCCAATTTGGATGGCCAGCTAACTGATTTAATACACTGAAGAAATACTAAAACAACTGCTAGGGCAAAGCTTTATGTAGAACTACTATATAACATAAATTAAAAAGCTTGGTGCTAGAGTGATGCTGAGAACTATTTAACACCATCAAATTTCATTCATGTAAATCCCTCCTCGCCCAAACAAAGCCACCAGACTGCTGCCTAATTCCTAATTTCTGATAAATGTATCAAAATTAATTAGGGTTTCATGTATAGTGTCAAGAGGAATAGCAAATACTCCTTCTAATGATAACATTTATTTTCAGGATCATTTTGTGTACATAAAGTAGTCTATTCCAACATGTAAAGACTCCCTCTAGTTAAAACTGAGAAAAAAAAAAAATCAACTTAAGAGCAGACGAAAGAAATGTATTTTATTCGTGTAAACTAAACTTTTAACTACTGAGCAAATCAAAGCCATTAAGATCTCAGGAGACATCTTCTGAGGACTATGACCTCTGCACAGCACAGAATGGATTCAGCAGTTATTTGTCCTTTCCCATGACAAATGGGTATTTTATCTGTCTCCAGCTATACAAAAAGGGATGTTTAGCTTCCTATGGCAGAGTATATAGAGCGTTCCTATGTGTGGGGTTTGGGAGTTTTCTTCTGAGAGCTTTTTTAGAAATGTACTTTTCTATGGACTATGGATCAACAGGTTTTTGGTGGACTAATTAGTAACTGGAATCCAGAGCCAGTATCATTCATTTGGCAAAATACTTGCATATTCCCTCAAGGGAAAATCTGAGGCAAAACACGCAGAATTGACTGCACAACTACCACAAATTACCTAAGCATCTAATTCCCAAAGCCAAAATATATCCCCTTCAGTGTTTCTGAAACATAAAATTAACAATTTTGTTTAATGTGAAGGAACATAATCTTGGACTACACTCCATTGACAGAAGGTAATTATGCTAGAGACACACTAATCTAATACTTCTATATTTAACTTGCTTTTAGTTGTGTTTTAGTTTTAGAGGAATCAGTGGCTATCCAGCTTACTGTCCAAGCTAATACAGTCATTTCAAGGACAGCAACTGGAAATTAAAATCTGGAAAATCATTACTAGTTTAGCAGAGAACTGAAGAAAATTCAGCCTTGTCTGCAACCCTGATTTCAGTGTATCTGACCAAACAAATAAGCTTCTTCCCAGGATCACAGTGATGCAGAAGTGACTCAGTTTCTAAATAGAAATAAACAAACTCACAAAATCAAAACTTTGTGCTAGTGTTGTCTTCACTCTCTCTGACTGGAAAATGAGTGAGGTAGTCTTTGGGTTTTTTTCTTTTAGTATTACTTATACACTATACATTCTTGTCCTGCCATCTTTATACTAACATATAAATGTCTACAAATGTGTATCAGACAGTAGTTAGTATTTTTCAGCAATTTTCACTGAGATGCACAAGTTTTATAAGCTTATTTTGAATGTGCATCTATTTAAAAGTTAGTAACACAATGATTATTTAATGCTACTTTAAAAAAAAACAAACAGATTCTTAAACAGTGATACGTAAAACAGTGACAGCAATGGATGCTGAAGTTACACAGAGCCACTTCACAAGTGACAATTTGGGAAATGGCTGAGTAGACACTCAGGAATTCCTGAGCAGTAATTCTGTTGAAAAAAACCTGGTGGGAACAGAGGTGAACAATGTCAAACAAAGAGGAGAGGCTTTGCAGAAGACAGTTATATCTGAAACGAGAACATGCTTATTAAAATACAACTAGTATAGATTGAGTCGATATCTAGGGTGCTCCGACTGCTCCCAGTATGGGGAATATTTTGAAACTATAATATGTCACTGTTAACATTCCATTTTCAGAACATTCTTAAATGATTAGTCTTGCCATAACATGAGGAAACAACATTGACACAAGTGTATCTACTGTAACAAACGACATTCCACTATTCTGGCAATATTAACATTACAAACTACATCAACATGATCTCTACACTCAGTTTATAAGATCAGCGATTTTTCTTTGTAACAAATTGAGAAGTAATGCAAGGAGTAACTTCCAAAAGTAACATAACCATAACAGTTAGTGTGCAATTCAACTGCTAATTTAAATCAGCTAGCTGACACAAATAACTCCCCTAAACTGCTTCTAAAATTGGCAGACATGGAAAGGAAGAGGAAAAACAAAACGGTCAACAACCACCAACAGAAATTCCTTAAATATGTTGAAGATCTTCTGACTTAAGTAAGGAGAAATTCATTCAGGATCTACAAGCTGTCCCAGGCACTAAACCTTTCATAGAGAATCATCCTGATTGTCTCCATAGAGTTAACCGATCTCATATTCCTAAGCAATCTTATCCAATCAGAAGCTCATTTCTTTTTTGTAAAAGCTATGTTTGAGAAATCAGATTTCAAGCTACCAGCACTGATAGCCATTTATTCTGCACCTGCACCTACACTGAAGTCTATGGGAAGGGGAGGCTGGAAAACTAGCTGAAATGAATGAAAGTCTGCCTCTCAAATGCACTTTTTCTGATTTTTAGGGGAAGAAAAAAGCATTATATTACTGTAACTGTTCTGCCTGCTCCCCTTTTTTGATCTTGCCAACTCCCAACAATATTTTGCACTCTTTTTTTTTTTTTTTACAGCACAATAAAACTCAAAATAAAAAACCCCCAAACATTTTCCTTTCGAATTTTACATGGCTATTTTATCTACCTTATCCTCAATAAATTTAACTTACAAACAAAATAAATGAAAACTGATAAAAATGCAGAATATCAACAATTACTCTTAAGGACATTTTATGGTATCCGTCCACTGTGTTTTAGCAAACATACCTAAAGTTATATCAAAACACTGAAATCAAATCACAGTGCTACAGTAAACAGTGTGGCACAAACCTCTCCACAGAAGTCCTTCAGATTAAAAGGCAAAGCATTCCTGACAATCTGTAACACAGAATACAACCCAAACAACAAACAAAATATCAAGGACCTGGAAGCTCTGTTCCATTAAATATTTAGGTTCCCTGAATCCAAAACTGAAGAGGTAAAAGAGAGAAAATAGAAAGACACACAGAAAGCACTAAACAAACAAAACAATCTTACCTTTCACAAGCTCGGACAGTCCATGCAGCAATTATCCATAATGAGATACTAAAAACCAACAGTACAGTTCCTGGACATATTGTCATTAGAGTCTTCATAACAAAACGGGTATTGAAGTTTATCTTATTTAATGCTCCAATGCTTCTAGATGAGGCATCAGTGAAAAGTTTGCTATGCAAAAGCATAACTCTGGCAATAAGGTATAGTCTTAAGAACATTGGTATAGATAAAATAATATCCACATCAGCTGTTGTTGTGGATGGAGTGTAAGAAAAGGCGAGCCGGGCTGTCCATGTGAATGTATAGTTCCCAGGTATGGGATGTATAGCACACACCAGTATTTCCAAGCAGATAAAGAAAATACGCTCATAAGTCATGGCTATTCTCCAGTCATCTGCTCCATTGTCCACCATGAACAACTGAAATAATAAAATATAAGGTTAACTTTAGTACATCATCAACAAACTTTGTCGTAATTCCATTTTAAAACACTATAGTTTTCAGATCTGCCAACGACCACTAAAAAAGAAAATAAATATGTCATTTCGAAAAATGACATTACCACATCCCTATGAAGTAAAACATAACTCTGGTTAAGACAAAAAGAATTTTTTCATGCACTGTTTTTAAAATTGGACACGAAACTGAACTTTCACATATCATTTACTAAGAATTCCTCATATTTTCTTTAACTGACATTTCTTATAAAACAAAACTCTGGACCAATTAAGCCTTGTCCCTTCAAAATCAATTGCTTACTCTGTGTTCATAAAATTAAGAAAAATTTAAGAAAATTTTTTCAGAATGGATATCTAAATTACAAATTGAAAATACTTTCTAAGATGCAATATTAAGCCTGCCCTAGAGCATATCCATGCTTCAGCCAGTGTGATACTATAGCTTCTGTGGAACTATCCAAGCTTTCTTCAAGCTTCAGGCACCAATACAGATCAATGTAGGATGCAAAACCACATGAGAAACTGCACAAACACTCAAAAAGATATCTCATGGTGAAAATCTGAAAAACAAAGGCCGGCAAATATCAAAGTAGCCCAGGCAGCCAGGTGATGTCTACTAGTAGCTGAAAATGAAATGCACACGTTGGTTCTTGGACAATCAAGGCCTTCAGTTTACCACCCAGGAACAAAGGTACTGAAACATTTTCATGCCGTTTAGTAAATGATGTTCCTGATTATTTACTAAATAAGTACTTAATCAAACAGTATTTAGCACTAGTAGAGAGCAGTGGTATGCAAGAAGTTGCAAATAGGCAACTTTTCAACATAACCCATAATGACAAAGAAGATACAATCTCAGTGACAGAAGACCTTCTCATCAGTTTATCTATTGTCTGAATCTAAACAAGGCTGCTCAGTAAATAAAAATACTTTTGCAGGATTTTTAAAATTAAATTATTAAAAAATAATGGGTGAGAAGTACACAAAGAATGCACTCCTTAATGTAAGAAAAATATTTTCAGCACACTACACACCATATACACAGCCAAACCCCCAATTATTCATCTGCACTGCTCTTTGCCCCTTTCCTTCTTTCAAGAGTTTAAAAATACAAGCCTGATCTCTCTGTATATGTTTTTAGAGATTGAAAACACACTCTACATCCTCCTCCCATTAGATTCAGTCTTTCAGTAAATTGCTCCAGTCATTTGTTTAGAAAAGTGATAACCACAAATTAATTTTACTGTAGTTGAACTGATAGTAAAAGAAATAAAGAAGTTAACCATGGTAAGAGACAAAACAAATTTCTGTGTTTGTGGACCTGTTTTTCATCCCTTTATGTTCTTTCCCTCCATCTTACTGCATTGGGTGTTGCTGACAGTGTTTTGGTACTAGGGGGGCTGCAGGTGCGGTGTCTGTGAGAAAAAGTCAGGGGCTGCTCTGCAATGGACCCACTGCAGGACATAGCTGAGCTCATCAGTGAAGCTGGTAGTGCTTCTGTGAAAGCGTATTTAGGAAAGGGGAAAACGCTGCCCAGGCAGTGAGGAGTGAGGAAAAAAGTGTGAGAAACAACCCTGGAAATGCTAAGGTCAGAGAAAAAGATGGGGGAGGAGGTACTCCAGGCACTGGAACAGAAATTTCCCTGCAGCCCATGCAGAGGACCATGGTGAAGGAGGTATCTCGCTGAAGCCCATGGAAAGGACCACGCTGGAGATACCTATACTGCAGCCCATGGTGCTGTGCCAGAGCTGTGTCAGAGCCCATCGTGCCAGACCAAGGTGGGTATTTCCTGAAGGCAATTTCCTGCCACCTAAAAAGAGCCCATGCTGCAGCAGATTCTCCTTACAAGAACTAATGCCCATGGAAGACCCATGCTGGAGCAGGTTTAGCCTGAAGGGCTGCAGACCATGGAGAGGACTCACACTGGTGCAGGGGAAAAGCATGAGGAGGAACGAACAGCAGAGAGGAACTGCTGTGGAATGACTTCCATTCCCCGAATCCCCTGCGCCACTCATAGGGGAGAAGATAGAGGAGTGGGGAATGAAGGAGAGATGTTGAGCCTGGGAAGAGGGGAATGGGGCAAGGTGGTTTAGCTTTTGTCTTTGCTTCTTACCATCCCACTCTACTTTTAACTGGCAATAAATTAATTTTCCCAAAGATGAGCCTGTTTTGCCAGTGCCAGTAATAGGTAAGGGATCTCCCCATCTTTATCTCAACTCACAAACTTTTTCATCTTATTTTCTCTCCTTGTCCTGTTGAGGAGAGAGAGTGAGAGATCAACTGGGTGGGGGTCTGGCAGCTGGCCAAGGTCAAGCCACCACACTTACATACAGTTCTTACTGCCATTGCAATACTATTAAAGACAAAGAAACACAGTGTTCAATTAAGCTAAAGAAACACTCAGTGAATTAAATGTATGCAACATGAGCACATACACTTTCTTTTACTTGCGGTCATTCTGCAAACTTTGCATAGTAGATATGCAGATTGATACTGAAGGCCAATGTATGTATGTATGTATGTATGTACGTATGTACGTATGTATTTCCAAAAGAGTGCTGGTTTGCACTTAGCAAATGTACTACTTGGCATGACAGGCCAAACTTTCAAAGTACAGTAAGGCTCAAGTGTATTTGATTCTTGTGATTAGCCTGTAAATGCTGTCAGTCAGATCACAGAAGTGCTGCATCAGTTATGAAGAGGTCCAGGTATTTAGAACACTCAGAATACAGATGAATAGTAACCAGCTTAACTGAAAAACAGACCATACCATATGTCTCAAATGTTGTGCGGGTTTCTGAAGGAAAGAATAAATTAACAACAGAGTTAAATATTTCAATTCTTAGATAAGTATCAAATACATGTCCAACTGCAGGGTTTTAAAATTTCTTTTAAAGTTTCAAAATCTGCTGAAAAAAAGCAATGGTCTTTTGTCCTCCCTTTTTACCTACCACTTCACAGATTTAAAAAAGATTGCAGAAAGGCAATTCAAGAAAAATGATACCTTAAGTACTGATTCAATTTGAAAGATGAGAATAGAAGAATGCTGAGTTAAACTTAGGCATTAAAATTTGATCTTACAATTTTCATAGAAGAAAATGCTATTTAATCACCAGGTTTTTTAAAAACTTTAAGATGTCATTATGGAATACATACTTGATAACATAGTCACCTGTCAGCAGAAGAAATCCTAACATGCTACAAGAAAGAAGTTCTCAGTAGTGCTCAGTGGAACTGACTACATTTGCAGACACAGAAGATCCCTATCAACTTCCTTTGACCTCAGCCATGCCAATTTCTTCTGAGGAAAATAATATTTTAAAGTGATAATATCTTCAGCTGATATACAGTGAGATTTAGGAGGTGAAAACATGGAAGGTAGAAAACACCAGAAGCCACAAAGGACCACAGAACCAGTAAAAACACTCCTATTTCATAAAAATACTAACATTTCAAAATTGTATTTATGAGGAAGATTTCCTCACAATTCTGTGTCTCTAACTTCAAACTATGATGGATATCAAACACTCTGGAACAAACCTGGGCCTCTAAAACAGGCCGTGAATAACAATTAGATTGGGACATACTGAAATGACACAGAAATTAGTACAGGATTTCATGTACATTGTATATACTTGCAATTATATAACCTACTAAATGCAAGTTTCACTATTAGTTTAGAAGATACAGAGGTATTTGTGCATGTCTGCATGCTTGGCCAGGTACATTTCCTATTTGGAAAGCAAGGAAGGTAAATGAATGAAGAAGAGAAAGAACAGCTGAACAGCACAATTTAAAGGGTACTCTTTAACTGCTTTCAGTCAATCCTGTTATAATAACAAGGCATTAATTTCAAGATACTACTCCCCATTTGACTGGAGAATGATGCTAGCAATAAAAGAACATAATAAAAGAGTGAGCAAACTCTTCCTATAGAATTGAGTCCTGCGCTCCACAGAGAAGGCCAAACTCCAGTCAAGGTCGAAGATGTTATGCATGTAAATTTCTTGTAATTATTCGGTGTTGAAATCTTATGCAAGTACTTCATCAGTGTTCTGCAAGATTCTTCAAATACAGAACTCTCATACAGCTTTACGAAGTCTGCACTCTACAAGAAAAATTTTAGTTATTTTTACCTGAAATTATGTAATGTATTTCCAGCATGCTGTATGTAAATGTAAGGCATAAATCAATGTTTAACTTCAAATAAACTTGGTATTTGTAATGCCACATGTAAAAACATAAAAATAAATATCATATCATAGATGTTTATATAGGTATGTGCATATTTACATAACACTTTGTTAAATTCATATAACACCAGATGTGAAAAAGAGAAACATCTTCAAAGTAGACAGATTGCACACAATGACAACTTAGATCAGAGACTCCATTAAGCTACTTAAAACAAAAAGAGAGAAGTTAATTTTGTAAATCATTAGTCTATCAAAACAAATTCATAGCAAGCTATCAGAGAATGTTGGTGAATGTAAAGAACAAGGAAACTAGCCATTTTCTAAAAATTTCTTTATAATCCAGGTAAAAGAACAAATCTAAAAACTATCACTGTGGGGATACATTAACACAGGAGTAAAAAGGAAGCAATAAACAGTGATAAAGTAGCATCAGCTGCCCTTCTGGAAGCATTCCTTGCAGAAGGGGAATCAACTGTACTCAGAAATATATTGTAACAATTGTTTAATTTAAAAATCCAGATTTAAAATGGTTAAATATTGGATCACTTAAACCATATAAAAGAACTGATGGGACTATGATTCACAGTAGCAAAATAGAGCCTCTGGGGCTGCTGATTTACCAAAATTTTTGACCAGAGATTTTTCTATAGTTTGTAGCCCCCAAAATATCATTTATACAACCAAAAAGACTATTATGGCACCCGGAAAGGAAGATATTGCTTTTATCTCACTACTCCTAGCAGCCGAGTTATCGTCCCACAGCACCCCATTAAGCACAAATGATTTAAAACCATATGGTGGTGGGAGATAGACATCTCAAGCCTTTAACACAGTTCCCCCGAACTAGGGGATGAAAAAGACTTTTTTCCATCATCAGAAGGCACATAATCAAATGGTCTGTAAGTTATCTAAAGCCCTGTCGTTGACCTTGGAGAGCCTGCAGGAGTTCCTGATGGCTGCTGTACTCCTTATCCTAAATACAAAGCCTGTATTGTATTTACAGAGCAGAGACATTAATGGGTTTAAGTTGCACATAAAGTCATGAGGCATCAAACATCTTCTGCATGCAAAGCACTGAAGGCAAAGAATATGTTTTTTCACAAAATTACCTGAAGGCTTAGCTATCTTATATCTTTCAGGATGTTTCCCACATGCAGAGTTAAACCCAAACTTTCTAGCAGGTCATTAGAAATTGATCCACAAGGTCTTGTGGATATAGCTATCTACAGAATGAAACATGCTTAGTTCATTCAAATGGGGAAGCTAGACCGCTCTATCACTTATACATATATACATGCACACATCCCTTCCCTCCCATTTATAAAAATCCAATTTAAACAGAGGAATGTAAAAGCCTGGTACTTAGCTTCAGCACAAAAATTATTATTTGCATAGTGTATTTATTTAAATTTGACATCTCTGTGAAAATGAGTTTTTCATAGTTACTGGTATTTTGCTATAAACACTGTGTACATCAGTGCATGTAAAGAAAACTTCATGTTAACATGTGCTGATGGCTAAGCAGGCTCAAAATACTTCTCTCAAAGACTGTGTTTAAACCTCATCATCTCAGGAAGGAATGCATAAAAGAGGATCAGACCATTTATAGTCTTTGTGAACCACTATTTTCAGAAGTGCAGCATCAAAAATTTCCCATTAAAATGCATCTGATTATATACATCTTAGTTACTCTGACAGGCCACACATAACCACAACTATTTAAAAAAAACAGGTACGTATTAAACAACACTCTTATCAGGTTTGTCTATGCCTTTTTTTAACCTTTGTCCCTCAGATCATTATAAAAAACCTACCCCAAATACTCTATCAGATTTTTTACAAAGACAGGACATTTATGGTCACATAAACTAACATAGGGTTAAATTCTGCGTAAGCATGCAATGTTAAATTCCACCTACCCATTTTTCTTTTTTGTTTTAAATCACATACTGACAGTATTCTTTTTAGGTTTCTCTCTCCAAAGATATTCAGAGTCATTGCTCAGTATTTTTAAATGGTACTGGCCAGACTTACAGCTCTATCGTTCATCTCAAACAACTGTGAAATAGCTTAACCCCCTGACAACCTACAATGCCAAAAGACCATTACAGCACTCATCAATTGCTGGGACGTACGTAATTACTTTTCATATAGGTCCCTCCATATATATGTAAGTGTTCCAGGGACCCAAAGAAGGTGAGATGCTCCTAAAAATGCCACTCTTTCTACCCAGTAACCTTCTATGCAGGTAATAGTGTTAAGAATTGAAATCCAAGGACTACAAAGGAAAAAAAAGACATTCAGATATATCAAGATTTCTTTCCCAAAGCTATGGAGAAGAAGAACCCCCTGAGAAAAGTGTAATTATGCATTGAACTAAGAAATCATCACAAGAGTATAAATATATAACAAAATGAAAATAATTAGATAATGAACTTATTATTACTAATAGAAAGGGCTGATCTAAAAAAAAGATTAATATCAAACCAAAAGATTTTTTCACTTTCATTATTAAAAGGATATTTCACAAGACAATCTCCTAATTGAATTTACTTTGGACTCTTGCTGGAACAATCACAGCTGAGTTTCCTCAGATCTGTAACCAACAGGGAGATATTTAGTTATATGAATTTTTATGAACCTTTGAACCAAATCAGAGGTCCAGAAATAAAAGTCCACCACTCAGAGTTACTATTTTCATTTGAGATACTCGGCAAACCCACCAGTAAGTGACTGAATTAAATTGATTGAATCAGAAGTTTCTACAAAGTCAATGTCCACAACAGGTATTTCTTAATTTTAACAATATTCTTAATTTAACAGCTATTTCATTATACCAAAGTTTCAGTTCCCAACCTCTCCAGCTGCTTAAAACACAATGAGAAGAAGCTCCTTAAGTTACCCCATATAGAAGGCATCCATCCAGCACCAGCAGCAGTTCCCAAAAGCTCTTGTGACTGGGGTTGACAGTCAAAAATGTTCTCCAAGCAGATACAGAACGAGCATGACTTAATAAAGCTCTGCATATCGCTTAAGTGCAAGAAGAATAACAGAGAAGGAACACTTGAGATAGGCCTCCTGCATAAATATGCAAAATGGGAAAATGGGACCAGTTCACTAAAACAGCATTAATCTTGTTTTATACTATTTATTATTCTGTTATTTAAAAAGCAGGGAAGAAATAACAAAGAAAATAAAAACAGTATGTACGTTACTACATAACAGATGTATTTACTAGAGAATACACTGTGTGACCCAGAGCAAACCAGCATAGGGGCATCATACAACTGACAGAGATGGAATGAAAAAGATACATAGTTTTCAACCATGGCTTTTTCCCCCAAACAATCTAAGGACTGAGCAAGGTTATCTGGATGTAGCCAACCCTTAAGAAACATTTCAGCACCTAGCCTAACCTAACCTAATCTACCCCACCCTACCCCAATCACATCACAACTTGTTCAGAACTCAGCTTCCATCAGTCGCCACTCCACACTACTCCCTGCCAGAGTAGAACTAATTTTTAGAATGCATTTTTTAAGAAATTTAGTGGTCTGTGTTATATTTTTCCCCATTCTGAGTACCTCAGAAATAAAGTAACTCTGATTCTACAGTCTTCTTGCAGAAGCAAAACGCACTGGGGAGAACCATCTACATTTCAATATTTTTATGTTGTCAATTTTAAATTATTATTTTACAATTCTTCATTTAGGAATTCTTTTTCTTCATTTAGTACTAAAAATAATTTGTTCTACAGATCACTGCATGAAGAAATGCCATCTCCCAAAACGGCTGCCATCTGCCACTGTTCCCAATGCAAGAGAAGCCTCCATCTCTTCAGGGATGATCAGCTTCATTACTCCTAGGAAAACTGGAACCAATTTAAAAAAGGATGTATTTTCCGAATAAATCGAAAATACTTTTGCAAATGAATAGGAGAAACAGAAGTTAAAGGAAGAAACACTGAATCTCAAGCTAGATAAAATGAGCTAATTCATTGATTCTGCCAAAGGAGTACACCTGTGACTAAACTTAGGAACTTGTTCTTAAGAAATGACTGGTACCAACACATCATATACACAAGAATCTGTATTCTCAGTTCCTCCTTTAGTGTTTACTTATGACATAAATACTTCAGGTATTTGGGAAAGTTTGCGTGTTTGTTTTTAAACTCGGTAAATTTTTATTTAACTGACAATGGGTGAATACACATCAGGACCACAGGAACTATGAAGTCCCTATAGTGTTTTTACTGTCTCAGAAACACAGTTAAACGGGGAACTTAATTTAAGGACACGTTCAAAATAAATCCAAATCCAGAAATGCAAAATCTAAGTATTTAAGTGTTGTCCTAAAGCAAGATCACTTAAATAAGAGAAACTAAGAACTGGGCAGCAGGAAAAGCAGAGTGGAGTTATATATACTTGCGTATTTAAAAATCCTGATAAACATAGTCACACACTAATCCTAAGTGTATAGAGGCATTCCTGCAAGAACTGCCTCTGTAATTCACCCTGGCAAGTAAAACTAGGAGGGAGCAGCAATAAAGCAGCTGTTTAGTTAGCACCTGTTACTCCTGAAGGCCTAAAGTGGGCTTCTGCCCAAACTATATAACAGATAAAGTCTTCAAATTGCTTCAAAGAGTAAGTTAAAACATCTTTAAGAAGGGCAACTTTCAACATCAGGTTAAATAAACATAGACATGAGTTTCTTTACAGGTATTTACCTGTATTTCTTTATAGGTAGAATACTGTGTTACTTAATCATTACTACTTACAACTGTAGCTGCTTCCACAGGAAAAAAAAAAAAAGAACAAAAACCAAAAACTCCCCCAAAAAACAAAGCCCAGCTTAGCACACACAGTTCTTGTTGCTGCCCCATTAATTATCTGAATGTTACAACTTCATCAAGTCTGTCTCATTTACAGGAGCTCTCTCAGGTAAAAGATGCTCTGTTCTCAAAGCTACTTTTTTTTTAAGAAGTCTGCAAACCAAATACATGAAACAAGTTTGCACTGAGTGCTGCCAATCCCCTTATCTTCCACAGTTTAAACACAAAATTGGTACTGAAAATGTTTTAGAAAGCTTTATTTTCACAGCCATTATTGAGCATAATGGGATGGTCTGTGGCAGCAAAAAGTCTGATGTCAGTCTGATGACTGACACAGCAGTTAACACAGGATGAATACCAGCCACAACATACATTAAAAAGTCACAGGCGAAATGCAAGAATTATTAATTTTGGATAAGCTGACATCTCTGATCACAGGCTGGATATAAAAAACCTGTTCATCTTTTTTATTTTCCTTCCAAGTGCCAAATGGCAGGGGAAGAGAATGATCTGCCAGCTTACAGCCACACTGCTAAATTTCTCATCTGGCTCTGCTGCATCCCCATTCTGTTGCTCGGAGGTAGACAAATGTCTGTTCATATATGGCTGCACATAAAGATAGAGAATCAAACATTTTCCTATCTGACAACCAGATCTGGAAAGCAGTCTGGTCATGGGTAGTCTTCTATTAGGTTTTTTTTTTTACACATTTTGCCATTAACTTAAAGCTATATGGAAGCTGAACTGGGAAGGCATCAGGCCCAGCACTGGTCTATCCTACTGCATAAAGATTTAGTAACTCCGAACTATCATACTGCAGTAATCACAACAGAATGCAAGTTATCGGCTTTTACCATGAAACCCAAACCTGAATGATAACAAAAGAATGGGGTGGGCTTAGTGTAAAGCCACTTTACCCATTCAGATGAGGATCATGTTCAGTAGTAGCTGTCACAGGGTACCTTTTCAGTTACACCAGAATTTGGATGAACAAGAATTTCTCCTCTATCAGCCCATTCCTTACACAAAGCCCAGGCATGACTCTTGGGCAGTATCCCACAAAGGAATCTACAGTCAAAGGAACCCACTACAATCCTGGTGTAGCAGCTGCACAGACAAAAGTGAATTTTACAGCTACTGCAGAGAGCAGATCAGTGGGCAAAGGAAAGTAGGTGAAGAGCATCCCTGGCTTATTCATAAATCAATGTCTGTTCAAGAGTTTCCAAGTCTTCTTGAAAAGGTATTTTAATAGTGACAAAGGTGTTAAGGATCAAATCCTTAGCATATAATGGGGATGTTCTAAACTGAAAGGCTCTAAAGATCTCACTATTTTATATACTCACAAATACAGAAGTCAAAACACACCTCAAATGTGCATGACCTGTGTAAAAATGGTAACTAATGTTGTATCAGAAATGCAGTGAGAATACTTTTGATGAAAACTTCATTAAACATAGGTGCCATCAGTGAATGTTCAGTGATCATTATTGCTAGTTGTATTTATTATTTGTTTCAGGTAGGAAACAGTTTATTTTGTGCTGTCTAGCCACAACTGAACATTCAGTCTTTCACCAGTTTCCCAGGCTGAAATCAGAGTTCTATGCATCCGAATTTTATGGATGCAATGGTACAGACTGAATCAAATCTACTATACAATTTTTAATTAAAGACATGCCTCATTCCCTGTCTGCACCAGATCTTATTCTTAAAAGCATAACAACCATCACAAAACAAGAAATACCATTCACCACCTGGGATGAATCTTTATTTTGTTACGAGACTGAAGATGAAGCATTGCTTCATAATATGTTATTCTAGTGAAAGACACTCCTGTCAGAGGTCAGGGGTAGGGCAGGTGTGAATGTCTGCATACACCTCTAGTAATGCTACAGAAGTTGCAGTGCTATGAAAGCTAGAATAAACAATTGTAATAGGAATAAAATGCTTCATAAACATTCCTAACAGTATCTCATTAGGACATACTGTAGAGCACTGCATTCATTTTACACTGCAGCGTTTGGGACATCCGCTAAAGCAGGTGGAATTCTTGAAAATTATAGGCATAGCTGGATGGCAACAACGGTGTCTTATTTAGGTGACAAATGACTGATCTGAGCATCAGACTACAAGACAGGCAAGCCTGAGCTTCAAATGGAGTTATGAAGCCTTCCCCAGATTACTTCCACAGCACCTGAACTCTTGGTCTCAGTGTTCCCTTTTGTAAAAACAGCATTTAAGTGACAGAAAAAAATGTGAGGATTTGTCCAGGTAATTCCCTTTAACAATCAAAACTACAATATAAATGCTTGCTATACACGCATTTACCTCTTTACAGGCTATCTTACACCCACCCATCAAACCACAGAACTGATGTATAACTGTTTATGGAAGACACACAGCTACACTCTAAAATACTACAAGCAACAATATTTATTACAGACTACAGGTAAGAAAGCTCAGGAAGCTCTTTACCTACAGGTGACAATAAAATCTATGGATATGAGCCCATATATATTTCTTTCTCAATTATTTTTTATCTCAAATATGCTCTTTTACAAGCAAAAACTCTTCCACTGCCTCTGATATCTTCTTCTGAATACCCACACTCTGTATTAAGCTAGGTTCCTTCCCAAAGACACATCCTTACCAGCAGCAGTGGTTTTGCAAGACAAATTAGAGTTACACCTCTACAGCCTTTTAACTATTTATGACCCTCATGGCTCCTGCAGTCTTTAGTAACTTTGTGATATGTATTCAGTCAGAATTCAATAAACAATACTGTTGGTCAATCATATAACACACAACCTAGCTCTCCCCTATTCATCAGGGTAGCTCTACATAATATGCATAAAAGTTTATAAGGTACCACTTTGACGAGTGGGTTTTTCTTTTAATAAATATGTTTCTTTATAGAAAAAACAACCCAGAGCAAATGACTCTTAAAAAGATTAAGAGTAGCAATTTTAAAATATAAAGATATTTAAGACCTGCCCCTTGTTTTTACTCATATGGAATTCACAGGGGTATTTCCATCTGTCATGAAAAGATTTAGTATTTCCTCAAATGGAGTTTATTTCTGAAAGGTCTGTCAGTCTCCACCAAAATGAATGAGATAAGGAAGCACCTCAGAAGATGCACAGATCCGTCTTCAGAATTCATCCCTCTTCACTTCATCATGGAATATCTAATATTCATGCCCTTTTGTTTTTAAAATGTCAATATAAAATTATGTTTATTAAGGACTGTGTTTTCATACAAAGGAGCACAACTGCAGGGACTGTTCAAGAGGGAAAAGCTGAATGAATCAGTAAGTTACAAATATGTGATTCCCAACAACTACATTAAAACAGTATTATATAAAATATTAATGTATGATATTAACTGAACATTGTTGACTGCAAAATATATTTTATGTTATTTTTTAAAAAAGCATTAAAAAAGTTATATTAAATTCTGCTGATTTTTTTTAATTGTCACAATATATAACTTATCTCTTTCCCACAGAACAGAGCTGTGGAAACTTCCCACAAAATAACTTGTTATTGTGCGTACTTTGGAGTTAATTTTCAGTTAATAAAAGAAACTTTGTACAATGACCAATATATCCAGCTTACCTGAAAGCTAATTACAAAATCAATTACGGCCTCTTCACTTAGGGGTAATTTATGTCTTCAAAAAGAACTTCATAGGCTCAGAGCAGTAATTCACCCTGTAGTAAGGGAGTGTGACAACAACTTTCATCATCAAAATCAAGGGTGAAAACAGCTGATTGAAGTTGCATGAAGCTTCCACACAGCTTTTTAACTCTCTCAAGTCCTAAGCAGCAGCCATTTCTGTTCTGATCTTTGCTCAAAACAGACCACAAATATGTCTTAAATCAAATTCAAAGCCCAGAGTACTACATTTAGTAGATCACATACAAACCAGAACCAGAATCATGACAGTATTGATCTACACTTGTCAGTCTTGGCACACTGACACTTAAAATTAGGCAAACCAGAGCTGCAGTCAAGTACCTGACAGAATTTTCTGATCCGAAGTCCCCACAGTTGAAGGATCTGACACGTACAATACTTTCACATTAAGATGTGCACGCAGAATGTCTCAAAGGTCGTAGACAGCAGTACCTCTGTTAACTTCAGCTAAGCTACACAATTTACACAAATCCAGAATCTGATCTCTGGTTACAAATGTTCTCCTCCAACAGGGGCAATAACATACTTTCTCACACTTCATTGCACTACTGTGTCTTGATAAACTTCTAACAGCCACATTAAAAAATGCTCAGAATAACGGTGCATACGAATAGATAATCCTAGGTACAGCCAAGCCAACCATTCAGCGTTCTGACCATCAGGTACAACCTCCTCCTACATTCTAATGGATCCTGTTGGAAACAGAAGCATATTCTACTTCAATGCAAAAGGTCCCAGACCCTTTTGGATGCTGACCAACATTAAAGTATTTTCCAGCCTGCTTTCCGTGCCATATACATTACAGTGCTGCATTTCAGAGACAAGGGGCACCTGTAACTTTTCCTAGGTCAACAGGTTCTGCAGATATTAGCTATCAAAAATGTAGTGAATGAAATTAAAACTAAGTATTTTCACAAAAATACTCTAAAGTGTTAATTTGACAGATATGATGTCCTTGGATTCCTACATGATTTTCTGCTGTTCAATACAGGTATGGAATGCTCTGTTTAATACACATATGGGATGTGTATTAAACTTGATTGGTAGAAGGGAATTTTTGAGTCTGTACACAAAGTCACTGTATCCCGGATCATAACTGCTACATAGTGAGTTTTGTTGTTGCCTGATCTAAGGCCTATTAAAATAAATAGAAAAAAAATCACTAATTTTCAACAGGCTTCAGATCAGAATAAAATTATTACTCGAAGTTTATTTCCTGATTTTCACCCATTATTCAACAGACTTGCTCTCTGTGCTCTTAATCTAACTCATATGTTTCTGCAGCAGTTTTACTGTATGTGCAATCCACGATGTTTCAATATACCTAAGCAAAGTCAAGTTAGACTCAGCACAGAGTCAACACATTGCCAAGAAGACAGCTAATGAGATGCACATGTACCACCCCAGTGAAGGCAAACCAATAATAAAGATAAAACCAAATAAATAATCTGGCTTGCAGAATACCCATTACTTCTTATGACAGGAAACCATAAGGGAGTTTAACTTCATAGTTGTTCATGAGTGCATAATTTTTACTGTAGAACTTTCCACTGATATCAAATTCCCATAAACAGTGTTTATTACTATCATGCATTATGGAATTTATCTGCACAATGAAGAGGTCAAGATATATATTTATTAGCATTCTTTGCTGTTTCCTGATACTGCCTGTTCCATTTCTTCAAGTTTTCAGAAACAGGGAAAAGGAGAAAAGATTCCTCATTCTTCTGCAAGATATTTGGCCTCTCAGCTGTGATATCTTACCATAAAGTTAATGAAGACTGAAAGTGTTTCACTCCAAATCCATCAGTAGCACATTATTTTCCCACCACTTCAGAACCATCTAGGGACTGACGGTGATTTCTCCACAGAGCCCTGGGAGGCTCTGCTGTGAAAGCAATGGCTTAACCTTAACCTTGGAGTTCGCAAGACTTTCCACAGGCATTCTATCTAAGTAAAATGAGCAATACATTTTAGAAGTGGCTAGAAATCTCAACTAACATTAAAAAAAAAAAAAAAAAAAAAGAACATTTCTATTCACTTCTACCAAATACCAACAACTTTCATGTTTCTTGTTTCTGCATGAGTGAGAGTATTTGTATCAGGGAGAAGCAAAAGAGGTTGAGATTCTGTCCAGGAAAGCACAGGTTAGCATTACTCATGGTACTATTATTCAGGACAGGCAATAGAAGGGCAATGTTTATTTACAGAAGGGATACACTAAGCAGTCCAGCATCAAAGGAAAAGCGTTCCAGTGGATAGTGACCACCTATCGTTCCAGCTCCAGTGACCACCATTCCTCAAGAAATACCAGGCTATGGTGGATCAGCCAATGGAAGACATTAAAGGCTTCCTACTGGCAACCTCAGAATTTTTATTTTAATCCCTTGCTCTGAGTAATACAAGGAAGTGCCAGTAGAACTTCAGGAGTGCACACTTAAAAAGAATTCCTATTTCCAGCAGACAGAGAGGTCTACTCTTTAATCAAACTAGAAAAACTGCAGCTATATCATGTGACCTGCCAACCAAAACTTTCTTAAATTCCATTATATTTATTGATCTAACAGTAAATTCCTCTATGGAAATGTTGAATGGAACAATAAGTTGTCTAGGAACTACAATTTTAACCATGTTCCATCCTGCTGTTTTAATTATGTAAAATAGTATTAAGTAACAAACTGTTTCTGTATGAAGTGGATAATTTATACATCAAAAACTATTATAATAATTGGATCATTCTATCTTCTTAGCTCTTCCCTCCTCCACCTCTTCAAACTGTCAACTGGAGTAACAGTCAAAGAAATACCTGTTCTAGGCTGGGATAACGATGAGTTACATCTTTCCCATTGATCTTCCAAACACAGGGCACTTGCTCTGAGGAACTGAATTGAGACCCACAGGAGCTTGGAGACAGAGCGATGCACATTTCATTATCTCCCAAGTGTGACGTTTTTAACAGCATTACAGGCATGACAACAGTGGACCAAAAAGAGAACACAGAGATTTTGGGGTTGTCGCTATCCTCAATTCCAGCACCATTACTGTTGTTCATTAGGGTTGGGGTTTTTTTCTAGAAGGGGGAGAGATGTGGAGGAAACTTGCTTGTAATTTTTATCATCTTTTCTGGAAATTATAATGTAAGCTGTGACTTATCATTTAAAACCAGCTGGTTTCATCTGACTTTCATTATAGTCTTAACACTAACTCACATTGATTAAATTTAGTAACAGCTCACATTTTGTTCTTAGAGTTATACAGAATAACCTAGACAGTGCAATCCCTGAAAACCTATTTGATGAAAATATTTTAACATTTCCACTATTTCACAAGGCTACACAACTAATCCATAGAGTTAGTTATTCTTCTCTGAACAGTGCAGCTACGCCCTTCGGGAGACTTTGGTCTGTCAGGTGCAGAGCTCTGGGCAAGTTCCAGGGAACTCAGGAACGAAGCCCTGTTGCTGGCCGGTTTGGAGTGACAGGCGGAAAACATGCCCGGAGGGATGGATGCACGTGTCGCCGGCCGGCGGGGGAGCTCACCTGCCGGCGGGGGCGGAGGGGAGGGGAGGGGAGA
>JAOBAS010000072.1:22044376-22062020 GCA_025311575.1 Elanoides forficatus
GAAAACATCAGTGTTATCAACATTCTTCACATACTGAACTCAAAACATAGCACTGCACCAGCTACTAGGAAGACAATTAACTCTATCCCAGCTGAAACCAGGACAGCATGGTAGCCATCCCAGTAGGAAAATTTAAATCATTACACATGGCATTGCCCTTTAACGATACTCTGAGAAATTTCTCAAGTAGGTGAACACTAAAACAGTGTCTGATACAACATGTAGGTACTATGCTTAATTCTGTTTCTTAAAAAAATACTAAAAAACAAAATACTAAAAAAAAAAAATCCAAACAACTGTTATACATCAAAGTCAAGCTTGTCATCATACACCATACTGGAAGGCCTCATCCAGACAGGACAACCCACTACACACTTTCCACTGTAAGGTTCTGTGAGATAGTCACATCTCCTGCCACATGACTACAGAAGTGGATTGGGGTTTGCATTTAATATTGGGCCAGACTGAATATTCATGTCTCCATGCAGACACACTTACCTTTCTCCCCCACCCCTTTTAAACAAGGTAACCCCAGTTGGCACTAGACTTGAGAGGGACTTGACCTGAAGCTTGCTCTAACACTGTTAGACTTGCATTATTTTATAGAACAGATTTGATGTAGTCCTTGAGCAATTTTGCATTCACAAAACTGTAAGCTAAAGAGACTGCCACAATGCTTTTACTCACAAACATTTCTGCATCTTCTATGAGATTACCTCATTTAATACAAGTTAAAGAGCAGAAAAAGGTTCTCCCTTCACCCAAGATTCCTAAAGATTATTATTCAGTTTTAAGAATTTTGCAGTGGCTGTGAAATATTTTAGAAACCAAGTAAAGGCCTGGGACAGGTTCTGCTTATTGTTAAAGTTGTTGTTTCATGCAGACAGTGCAGTCTTTCCAGAGGTGATAACTCACAGCAGAGTCTAGCTGTCACACAATGGCTTGTGCTACCTAAGACCTCTGTAACTCAGTGAACAAAAGGTGCATGGCATTCTTGAGTACCCTTCTAAGAGATGCACTATATTAATTAAACTGAGCAAAAGACTGGAAAAGAGACTGTGCCTTTAGCTCAAGTACAGAACACAGTGGAAATATTTCAGTGAGCAGGAGTTTCAGTCAGCTGGATTTAAGCAGTTCTTATTATATTGTGATTTGACTAAGGCCATAAGTGGAAAAAGATTCAGGCCAAGGTCTAACCCTAAATATTTTTATTAGTACAGTGTCTCATGCTGTTCTTGCAAGGTGCATTCCTTGTGGCCACAGGTCAGACTAGAAGCATAGCAGCCTAGACCTGGCAATAGTAGCAAGAAAGGCATCACTCACTTTTCAGGTGAACTGCCCTGATGTCTTCCCAGCAGTCAAACAAGCCAACTGCATAGCTCCAGGATAAATGACTGTTTGCATAAAAGTGGTGAAAACCCTGATATATTTACTGAAAAATTAATAATAAGATTAGGTTATTCCTTACTCATAAAAGAAAGATTTTCATTTAGGTGCAACAAGAATTTGTATTTGGGAAGAGTGGGCAAAAGAAGAAGAAAAAGGAGAAAAGGGCAGAAATATGCAACTTTTTATAAAAAATCAATATAAGGTTATCCACAGTGAGTTTACTTATTTGCCAGTACTTGTGTTGTTAATCACAAGCATTCGAATGCTCACATCTGTAGCTCAGATATTTTCAGTACATGAGTTTGCATGTACAGAATAAGGGATTAGAACTTACAAATTGTTTTACAAATCAGATATCAGCCTATTTTAATATTCCAGACAGAATCCAGAATGCCTTTCTCTTCAGACCAAAGTCATCGAGGAAGTTAGACAAGCTTAACAGACCATTTGGGCAACAAAGAAACATTGGAAACAACAATAAAAAAAAGCCAGCTTCTTAAGATTACTCCAGAATATTCACTAAGTCAAAACAAAATAGCTTACTGTTTCATTTGTTGGTTACAACAGGAAATAGCATAAAAAATTCTACAGTTCATATTTACTGAAACATAAGAACTGCCATTTTCCCCCTACAAGAGAGATACAAATCATGTTTCTCACTGAAAGAAGAAACCAGGGTTTACAAGTACATGGTTAAGAGAATACTCAACTTTCAGAAATGGCATACCCAGAACAACAGTTTCTGCCTCTGCCCACCTTCTGTGCAATCCAGTCTTTCTGTCTAAGCCTCATGGAAATGCTGAGATAAGTGTCACATAGTTTTTATATGCCCTTGTTTAATGTGTTTGTGCAATGGGAAACATGGAAATAAGGTGTTAGAAATCACTACCTGTACTATGGAAGGGCTTGATTAAAAAAGAAAAAAAAAAAAAAAGACATTGTTATATAACTCTTACTTGATGAAAAACTGAATTTTGGTAGAGACAAAACTCTAGCTTCTAAACTGTATGTATTAAGTAGTACTAAGCTCTTGCAGTACTAAGCTCTTGTACTGCCGGGACAGTAATCACAGAAGGGCTAGCTGGGTAGAAACCATGACTGAGGCTGGAGACGACTGTGACATCAACAGAAAGTTATCATATGCAGGTAAAATGGAAGACAAATGCTGTTATCCTCTCTATACTCCTTTCCCAGCATTTCTTTACCCTGACAGCCATGAGCAGAAAAAGCTATTACATCTCTTTTTAATGCGTCTTAAAGCACTCGTCTTTAAAACATGGCTCACAGCTCTCCCTTTCAGCCCATTGTTCCTTCTGAAACGACGCGCAGAATTATGTCACACCTCAGCTCTGCAAAGAGAGAGGTGGGCACAAACTTGGGCCTTAGCCAAGGATGTGCAAGTGACTCCTGTAACTCCATGGAGGCTGCTTTAAACTGTATTGGTTTCAAAACTTCAGTGTCAAAGCCCTTTAAACTTATTGGTGGCTTTGCAAGTAGAAAAATGACAGCAGAGCAGACGGGAACTAAGGGACTCAGTGCAAACTGACAAGTTATTTATATTGGCAGAGCATGAAGTATACAACTACCAAGAAGATACGGAAGCAAAAACTCCACTAAGATGTTGCTATGGGATCAGTCCTTACTTAAGGGTAAGATGTATTCCTGAGTAACCTCTCTCCGTTTCCCAAAATATTTTTTTCACTAATAACCCAGTGTATCTCTTTGTTCCAGCTCTTTCCTGGAGCACATATAATTGAGGTTTATGTGATAAGTCTCTGTAGGCTGCATTCATCAAGCTTATATAAAGCTAGTAGAGTGCCAAAGAACGATCTAGCCAGCACTGACTTTCTATCACAGAAAACTGGGATGAAATAGATCTCAAGATGTCATCCAGTCAATTCCCTTAGCCAATTCCCTTCTGGCAGTCCTGCCACCAGTTTGTCTAACCTAAAAGCCACAAGTAAGGGAAAATACATTGCCCTACAAGACAATCTCCTCAAAGCCTAAAAAATTATTAGCAAGCTTTGTAGATAGACAAAAGACAGTAGATGCAGTATCTCTTACTTTAGGGAAGGTGCTGACTGTCTCTCATGACCTTTCCGTATGTGTACTGCAGAAATACAGTCCAGGTGGGAGCTACCATGAAAAAAAATATAGAACTGATTAGCAAAATCATAGTCAGAGTAGTTCTTAATGTTTCACCGTCAAACTGTAAAAATATGTCAAATGGGTTTTCACATTAATGATCTGAATCCTTGAGTAGACAGTGCACTTAATAAGTTTGTGTGTGTATGAAGTGGAAAAGATTGCACTCTGGCAGATAGAGAGCATTTAAAATTATCTTGACAAGTCAAGGAAATAATCTGTGCACAATATTATGTTTCTGTGGGAATAATCAACTACAGAAGTTCAACCTGAAGAACATCTATGCAGCAGCTTTGCAGGAAAGGAGCTGGTGATGGAATGACTCACAGACCAAAAAGGCTTTACCAACTCATACTTCTGCAGTACGGCGTCATCTGAGGTATTAATAGTCAGTCAAGACTGACTAAGGAACCCACATGAGTAAAAGCCTTTACTAATGGGAATACTCTGCTGCAAGTACCACAGTTTAGAAGCTATTGTATTAGTGGAAAGTTTCCAGAGGAGACTAACAACAACTGGAAACACAGGGGGCAGGCTAGGTGGGGGAGCTGGAGATGACAGGGATATTTGTTTAGTCTAGGGACTACACCACAGTGAGAAAATTAATAAATATTTCCCTTTGTCTCCTGGATGTAGGAGAAGAAGCAATAATCCTGAACTGCATATTGATTAGATGTCTTTGATTGTGTGGATGCTTAAGGGCAAGAATGGGTTATCTACAAAAGATTACAGCATCTCCTAGAAAAAAACTTTTGTTAGGAAATTTTCAGGCAGAGTTCCTGGGGTTGGGAATGAACTAGATATCTTAAAATCTCCCTGGTAGCCATATTCTTTGTTGTTCTATCTGTAACAGCTGAGCTTCTAGCTCCTGCACTCAGCTAGTTTTAGAAAAGCTCATGACATATTCTTGGCCCAAGGTATAGAACAGCTCACCAGCTTAGATCATTAATTTCCTGCTGCGGACCTCATCTACACAATTCATGCTATTCTTACTACAGTCAATACTGCTGTCTCTCACTGACCTCTCCAGCAACACCATTGAATGCCTGTTTCTTGACCTACCTTGTGTTTGTCTTCCTGACACATTACTAGAGAGCAGATTACTTTTCAAAACCCATAGTTTGGCTTTTAATTAAGATTTATTTTAAAAAACTTTCAGTAATGCTCCAGCCATGGTTTTTTTCATCAGTAGCTCTGTGGTGGTGGCACAATTTAGAGTTCCATATACTGTCACACAAAGACAGATAGTTCTCCTTAGCCAACATTTCAGGACTCTGTGTTACGCCAATGCCATATGATGCAAACGTGAGCAACATTGTGTTTGCATGCCTACTGGAGCACAATATGCAGTGCAGCACAATGTCATGTGTCAGCTTTTGTCTGATGATGGCAATAACCCCTTGAACCAAATGCATCAGTGTATCAGAACAATAGATTTTTTTTTTTTTTTTTGCTGTTTCTAATTTAGAGTAACAAATATTTTTTATTTATTTTAACTGTAGTTAGTTCTGGTAATAGAGTTGGATTGATACCCACAGAAAACAAAGCGGTGTGTTCACCCTTTCTTCTCTGTTATTGCTGAAGAAAAACAGCTTTAAGATGCAAATACTTTAAATATGATGTAGGTAATCTATCTGATGAAAAAAAACACTTAAATCTTCTCTCTCACCCTGCTATCATCACAGAATTACCTTCAAAAATGCTTTTGTTTGTTTGTTTGTTTTTCCCTCCACAGGAAATTGCATAATATTGCTGAGAACAAGTTCTGGTCCTAATTTACAAGAATGATCCATACTTTGGCTGAGGGAATGACAGTGCCCACTACTGGCAAACTTCTCTCAAATCTCAGTCATACTCTGATTTTCATAGCAATACCAGATACAAAAATTTCTCCAGTTACTGCTGAATCTTCAACCTCACTTTTTCAGAAAAGCATTTTAAAAGTAATGAAAACTAAATTCAGACATCTGAAATCAGCCTTCAGCATGAAGATGCTAGGCAAGTCTGGAGTAATAGATACCAGAGGACAGATTACCTCAAAAAACTGACCGGAACATGATCTTACATGCACATCTCAAATTATCCTAATTTACCAAAGAGGAATGAAACTTAACAGATCTCTAAATCAAGATGATGGGGTGATACTAATGACACACCTGCCCCTTTATATCTCCAGCTCACTAGAAAGTGCTGCTCCCCAAAGAGAAGAACTTGGTTGCAGCAGTCTTGCTACATATCTTCTCCATCCAAGACTGTGAAAAGCATACACATCTAAGGATGAATAAAAATGTGGAATTAGTTTGGTTACCATGTGCCATGCCAAAATCTGTCTCAGTTTGTCCATGCCAGGCTGTAGTTTGTTTTCACTGCAGATTTTCAAAGACATGGTTACTCCAGAGGCACATCCCTCTCCAGGAGTCCTCTAAAACCACTGCATCCTTCTGAAGCAAGGCAAAGCCCACAGGTGAAGCAAGTGAGAAGCAGGGAGAAAAATACTTCTCTTCAAGGCCTTCATGGACTGAATTTCTAGAAGAGGTCAGTTCACTCTTGTCACATTGCAGAGTTTTCCCTGTAGAAGTTCTCCTGACCATAACCATGGAAAGGGAAAAGAAAAAGACATGCGCTATGCAATCTCCCTCTGGTAGATTCTTCTGTACAAGCACAGAAGAAATGACTAAAGCTCCTTGCCGTCCACCAGACATTCTTGACCTGCAAATCCAGTTTGCTAGTGTATTGCCTAGGTGACAGTTGTTTTAGAAATTTCCTAATGCAGATTAACACCCTGGGCAACCACTTATTCAGTAATTCAAAGCCAAATCCTGAACACACACCAGTGTTCCAGACCTCTTGTGACTCTCCTGCGAGCTGCATAATCTATGAACATGTTGGCGCAAAAAAGTGTGTCCTAATTAATAGATTCATTATCACAATGTGATACACATAATCAAATTTTCACATTGTCTTTGATCCAACAGTCACTGGCAATATTACAATGCATGGTAACTTCTTTAAGTTATCATGTTATTATCCTTCTATGCATGTTTAAAATTTGCATAGCTGCAAAGCATTAATTTTGTTCACATTTGGGGTGTCTGTATACTGATGTCTCACTTGAGCAGTTTAAAACGAGAATTGAAATCTCTCTGCCAAAACTTTTCTTCATTTATTTTCAACACCCCTGAATGACATTTTAGCTGTCTTGAAAATGCTTCCTTTTTGTAATGAGCAGGAGACACTGTTGCTTTTGGATCATAATGTCTCTTTTCCTTTTTTTCTTTTTTTTTTTTTTTGACCAAATTATCATTTCAGTCAGCAGAATATTTTAATTAATTATTTGCATACATCACTCAGTAACCAAAGTAGAAATTAAAATGCCATATGTCTTCATACCTTATGAAAGGAATTCCATATAAAAACAATTAGCAGTTGCACCTTTGCTGCATGAGAGCTGAGTGCTTGATCTTTTACTACTGTTGTGGAAAAAACACCTCCCTCTGCAGGCCCTCTCCACCCCAAAATTGGAGGAAACACCTGAGAAAACTGTGTGGTCATTTTGCCCATGACAGAGAGTATCTGTTGTGGTCTTGCCTTGGATCTACATGTTCTTTTAAGAAGACTGAGGCAGTCACAGCTCCCTGGAGGGAGGGCAAGGGAGAGGGCTTTGCCCTTCTACTTGGCCCTTCTCAAGCTGAAGAGCCATCTCAGGGAGGAGATACTCCAGCAACAACAGCATTTGGCTGGCAAGAGAGCAGTGGGCAGTGAGTCTTACACAGACCCTTTTTACTTCTGTTCTGTCCTCATTTGTTTTGTGTTTTCTTTATTTCAAAAGAATTATATTTCTAGCTTTTAAATGAAAAATGTGCTTTTCTGATTTTAAGTCTTTTGGTCTTCCATTGGGAGTTCAGTATAAGGAGAAGATCTGCGCAGATCCATCTCAGAGTTTGGACCACGTTAGCCTCCATCCAAATACCTGTAAAGCAATATATGTTCATTGTTGCAAACAGCCAGATGATACTTCCCCATCACTTTACAATTTAATGTAAAACATGAACATCATGCAGTGTCATGGTCACCAGGCAATCTAAGCATGGCCTATTGCAGGTGCTTGAAACAGTCAGTGCATGCTGGAAAATGGAGAGAGTAACAGCAATAAATAAATGAAGCATGTAGAAAAAGAAATTGGAGGAGGAAAAAGGTCAAGAGACAGGTTTTTATTTGAGGGGGCTATAGAAGGTTTTATTTAGGGACTCCGTATTTGGGGTTTTTCCCTTTTATAGTTTTTAAAACAGGAATGTTAACCTTACTGCATCAAACACAAACAGCAATATTTGAATCTTATGAGCAAGGATCTACTTACATATCATACATAATTTTGTTCCAAATCTGGCCTGACAAACAACTGCACCTAATTCAAACAAGTTTAAAGAATGGAGAAAGAAATGCAAAGGGAAAGATAATAGCATGACCAAAAAACCAAACCCAAAATACCTCTCTCTACCAACAGGACATGGAAGTGTTAGTTTTAGTATCTATAGTTACATTAAAAGCATGAGATAAATGTTTCTGTTTTGTTAGAACAAGACTCATGAAAATAACCTAGTCATACTTCCACTAAGTGGGAAATATTATATCATGGCATTTTAAGACTTAGGTTCAAAACTTTAGTTTTGAATGAATTAATACATGTTACATTTCATACAACCTACATGTTCAGCAGACCTAGCCTGAAATCACTGTTTTACTGACATCTCCAAATTCATGTCTGTCCCAAATCAGATCACAAAATGTTGATATTTCCCACAGAGGGGAAAGTTCCCACAAAAATTTCAGAGGGAAACTACTCCAAATATGCAAATTATTAAGGACTGCTAAGACCTTCCTAGTCCAAGAAAAATAAATTGTAATGTTTTGTTTGTTTGCTTGCTTGCTTGTATTGCATGTAGAGAGAAAATTAAGCCTGAAGACCTCAAAATCATTTACTAATTTATCAAAATCAGTATCAGAATAATAGGTTGGAAACAACATTTTTCAGCATTTCCTTGTATACTTCCATCGAAACAGGATGGGAACCAGAGACAGATGCTCACTGAAGCAATTGCTGCAATGGCTTATCTTATTGACCAAAATGAGACTTCAAGTCCTAAACCAGGGCCAGTGGGATGAATCATGCTTGTCTTCCTTCTCAGAGTGAGGTCCGCTACTTGGTTAGGTTAATATGGTTTTCTTTGTCTTAAAGATAATGATGAATGCTGGAAAGATCCTTTCCATGCATTTGTTTTAAGTTCTGACAAAGAGACAGTAGCAAACAACCCTAGGAAAACAGCTTTTTAATCCACTGCATTTCTGAAGTGAACATCTAAGTAAGGCTTGTTAAATTTTTAACTGTTTTAATTCTACCATCTAAATGATGGAAATACAACCACCTAGAGGAACTTTTAGCAGCATACTAATGAAACATGCTGCAGACTAATCCTTTTTCTTTTTTTTTCTCTCATGAGCTGTCTCCTGCTTCCCACAGACTGTTGTGAAGCCATGCACATGCACACAAGGTTGTGGGCTCCTTTTATCTTCACTAACCCATCCAAAGCTTAACTTAACACGAATGCTGAAAGAAGTTACATTAACAAGAAATGTGACTTAATGGACCAAACTTTCCAGCACACAGACTCCTTTCTTTAGTGAACATGAAACAGTGGATTTGAGCTAGCCAAAGGTCTGGACTTGAAAATTAATTGAAAAAGTAACAGCAGTCCTTGCCAGCCTAAAGCTCATAAACCATACAGCCACCTTCTGTGCTTATTACACCCCCCCTCCTGAATAGAAAGAGAATGTTTAATGTTTACTAGGGACACATGGCATGGAGCCGCACAGCTTGTATCCCATTACTTTGCTTTCCTTTAAGCTAGTACTGGTAGCTCCATGGTACTGCCTCAAGCCAATGTTACAAAATGGGAGAATCAGGGAGCTTAACCCACCACCCAGCTGCTGCTCATCCCCAATGCAGCAGAGTAAGGGGACAAGGAGATTTGATCCCCCTTACTTACGGTGTTTAGGTGATATAGCAGAACCATGTACAAACACCCAGTTCCTGTAGAGCACTGGCATGGAGAGCACCCCAGTTTTACAGAGAATACACTGTACACAAGGAAACCAAATCTCAAATCCAAATTTGACACTGATGCAAAGATTTATTTACTTATTTTTACTGCTGAGTATCAGATATAATTGAACTGGTCATGAATAAAAATCCTAACAGGACATGGCAAAAAATGGAAAAGGGGAATGATATTACTGGGTACACATACTGCAGTGGTAGAGCAGCTGACTGTACACAGACCCTGCAAGCAAGATATTTCTTTATATCCTTCTAGAGCTGTGACCACCTGCTGAAACACTTGAGGGCAGGTCTTACAGCTAAATGTCCAGTTGGAAGTGGAGGAACTTGACTGCTGTCACATTGTCACATCACAACTCTAAACTGTGGGCAAATTAAACTTAAATGGTGGCCACTGAGTACTGGGTTTGTTTAACAGTGCTGTTGGAAATGGGGATACGCTGATGTTTTGCTGCAGAAAGGGCATGAAAAAACACAAGTTATTCTTAATGATAAGAGAAATAAATTGTATTTTGAAAAGCCAAGGGGAAAACATGGACTGGCCACACAAATGAAAAAAATAAAATTAAATCTTCAAGATTAGTTTGTGTTTTATTAACAGGCAGAATTAGATCAACAGAAGTAAATATACATTAAAAAAAAATCTCAAATATGTCTTCATGAAGTTATTGCAGAAATATTGGCAGCAAAATCAACTAGCTGGTCAAAGCCAAAAATTCCAAGTTATGCTGTCCTTAGAATTTCTTTTGAAAACCCCAAATAAGAGAGAATTATCAAACTCTAGAGGGAAACTGGATGGCTTTCGAGCATTTTAAACATATAGCTATTCTGATGTAATAGGTTAAAATGCTTTCTTTTTGGCATTTTGAATTTTTTTTGTTATGTTTTTCATTCCAAGAGGGTCCTAAAACACAAACTTCTTTATCTGTGAGAGTTAAGTGATTCAAAGAAATCATTCTAGTAATCACTAGTCAATTAAAAATAATGGTAATATGTATACCCACTAGCTGAAGTCTGCTGAATTTCATTTGATTTTTAGCCTGTAAACAGGAAAGAGTCCAAGCTGATTTGAAATCTGGCTTGATCTGATTAGAGACTGGGCCTAGGTTTGTTTAAAGTTGGCTCTAGATTTGTTTACAAATGGCTTTTTTTGTGGAGTTGTGAAGCAGTCTGCAAGAGCAAGAAGTGGCTCTGAAAAAGACCTGAACATCTCCAGTCAGGATAATAATACACAGGAGATGTACATGTGAATTTTAGCAACAAAACCATGCAAGTCTAGCTTATGCAAAAAGGCATGTTTCTTTGTTTGTTTTGTACTGGTTGTTTTCATTAACTAGACCTTTATTTCCAGGATGTTAAAGATGTGGTGCAGCCCACATCTTGACACAGCCTGCCAGGCAGCACATACCATGAACACAATGGTGCCTGAAGACACCCTGTGGAAAGAAGCCTTTTTCCAAGAGAATTGCAAGACAAATTGCTGGATTTTTGTTTGTCTTTTAAAAGCCACCAAACTTAAGTAGCAAAACAGATGAGAGGAAAAGACAGAGTCAAAATTTACAGGTACATATCTTGCAGCCACAGTGGGAGCTGAGAGAAATGCTAAGAGAGCACAGGTTGTTACGACTTGACAGATAGGGGAAAAAAAATGGAATTATGATAAATGCCCATCGTGCTGTGCACATTACTAGCTATGAAGTCCTCCTGTTGCTCATCATACTAATTTTGTCTTTTCCTCAATTCAGAAAAGTATGTGTCCCAAAGAACTACATATATTTTCACATGTGCTCCTCCTATCTTGGGCTAGGATAGTTTAGTGCAGCAGCAATACAAAAATAATAATCATAATGCGATATTTTTTACAGATCCTGTAGGTTGCTAAGTTTAAGGATTTTCGAGCAGTTAGTGTTACTATGGGAAGTGATTTCTTGGTTAGCCACACATTCAATGTATTTATCTCACTCCACAATTACATGAAAATTGCTTGGTGATTTTGTTTCAGGGCTACCGGAGTTGCATGGAAAGAAGTGTTCAGTTTATTAGAAATTAATCCACTGCATTAAAATGTTTGTTTCTATAGTAAGATGCTAAATTAAACCAGGCTACAGTATTTTCTGATGAAAGCTGGATGCACTTGTAATTCCAACAGCCTTAAGGAGTGACAGACCACTTCCAAATCATGACAGCCCCTGCAAGGTTGCAGAAACTGTAGTGCCTAGACTGGTGCCTAACTAGCCTACCAGTGTGGAAAATTCCATTAATAAAATGGCTGTTAATTAATTCTGTTAATAAAATGGCTGTTATTTATTTCCTATAGAAAGGACAATGTTTTTCTCTTTTTACTGACCAAGAATTCTCACAATTTCCTTTCCATAATAAGATAAAATCACTTCACAAATTACATCAGATAACAACAATGAAAATTTCTGTAGGTCCAGGATGGATTTTATGTCAGAACACATATACATTCATCTGAAGAAGTTCTGGCATTTGTCTGCAACATGGGAAACAAAGGTCCAGGATTTGATGGTAGTTGGTAGAGACTGCACTTGAACCAGGGTTAAATTTAAGTGTTATGAGTTTCTCTTTCTTTTATAGGTTTTCTTCTCATGTTATCTACCCTACTAAGGTATGCCACACAACTAGGGTAGAAGCAGAGGGGTGTGATGAAAAGGCTTTGATTTTTCCCCAGCCCAAGTGCACTTCTATGTACAAAATCAGTTTTTTTCTCCAAAGAGCTCACAGAATAAATTGTCACACACTTTTGGAGAACCAAAAAAATAGCTCAGTTAGAACTTTTATAACTAACCATGTTAAATATTTGTGGATCCATGGCAAAAAATGAGCCAGGACTCAGGCAGGTTTTTTTTTTATTTTTCCAATTCACTGAGAGATTGGCAATGTTCAATATTTTTGCAGAAGGCAGCCTTTTCTCCTCCACAGACATTTTCTCCTCACTCTCACGATAGGAGTAAGTAAATATATATATCACATATATACATATATAAACATATATATAAAAATCAGTGTTTCAGACTCCTGTATGAAAACCAAGAACAACACTTACTATGTTTATACTTCACATATGTCATAGATTTTAGACATCCTAGAGGAAAACAATCACTCTGGAAATTTTGTTCACCTTTTATTGCTTAAAAATTGTTATAAAACATAATACCTGTAACATCATCCATATAAATTACCTTTTTTAACTACCTCTGTAAGTTTAAAATTATCATCTGAGGTATACTGCAATAAAAGATGCTAGTAAAGGGTAGGAATGTGGCCCCTGTGAGGTATGCATGTGTAAGAAATACATATTTGTTTTAACAGCACACTCTCTGAAGAGTCATAAATTGTTGTTACAGAAAAGTAAGAGTCTTGTGTCTAATCAGGCTACATCAGAAGTGACAAAATACTAGGTTCTTACAGAGCTAATGTCATAACAGCAGATCATCCACAGGCTACACCTGCTAGCGACTGGGAAGCTGATAAGCATATGATCCCTTGGGATCTAATTTGACAGTAAAATCTACCAAACTATTGACAAGAAAACCCACAAAAATTACTGAATATCCAAATATTTGCTGATACACTGCAAAAGCAGGTGGGCAGAATTTAAAGTGGTCCCTTGACGATTATTAACTGCAATATCAAGTATAATCTGGCCTGAAGATTTACAGCTTGATAGAGGTTAGAGAACAAAACTTAGCTTCCAAGGCTGAGAGCCCTAAATCCTCAACATTTCTGCATACTCCTGCTTTCCTGTTTTACAATTCTAAGGGATATATAGTAGCTTTCAAATATTTTTATTATTACAAGCTTTCATTTTAAAAAGCCTAGAAAATAAACAAGTGGGGGGGGTTTCCAGATAACTGAAGAAATGCACGTACAAGAGGACTTGAGGGGAGGGTTGGAGATAAAGAACAGAATCACCTAAGCTCAGTGGTACCTGAACATGCAGTGTCAGGAGGGAAACAGCAAGAAATCATACTTCTACTTCAAGTTCTAATTTCTACTGTTTGTAACTTAGAGTCATACATGACAAAAGTAGTTTACTAGTAATCAAAACCAATCCTATTTTAAGAATATAGGACTAGTACAAGTTCCTTGCTCTTAGTGACAATAACAAATTGGCAGGACTGCAATTTTCTAATGTTCACAGTATAAAAATTCAGTGTGTGGGGGGGGGGAATTGTATCTGCCGTGAGGTTCACAGTTCAGAGAGAACTGATTATATCAAACACATACAGTATGCAGTGGGTTTTGGCATCATCTTGATAATGTGGCAGATCTCAATAACCACAGTGACAACTTTATTGAAGTGTGTGACATGGAATTAGTGTTATTTTGCATCCAAGTTCTGGGCCATTAACATATTTGGGATGGAAGGGAGTACCTCATAGTACCTGTCATATTATCATACATCTTGCTATAAAAAAATAATCATTTTCCATCAGCAAAGGGCAGCACTGATTCTTTATCTGATCCAAATCCCACTCCCACCAAAGCTGCCAGAAGAAGCAGAGGCACAGTATTCTTGTGCAGGTAAATTTCCAATGATGTATCTCTCAGTGAACATTATCTCCATTTATCGTATGACCACCTGCTTGAAGGTAGCAATTTTTCCATGTGTTTTAAGAAAGAAAAGCAAAATCACAAGTTACAGCAGTTTTGAGTCATGCTTCTTCAGAAAAGAAAGAAATTGCCATTGGCTCATACAAAGTTTTCCAACACAGCTGCTTTTCCTGGAGCTTTGACAGCAGAGCTGTGCCTCTGAATTGTAAACAGAGCTGCTGCTTTGGCTGTCAGAAATTTGGTTCAAAAATATAAACACTTTTGAATAAAATATGCTTGGACTGTAATACCCTGTGAGTTATTGAAAAAGATGTGGATACAATTGAAATCTATTTTTTCCCAAATGCTCAGAAACCACAGCAACAGTAATTATTTTTCCTCAAATGCTTTTAAACTCACTCCAGCCATTGTTCTGTGATTTGTAGGCTCGGCAGAAAAGCAGATGGTGTGCTTTGACCATTGTTTATTTTACCAGCCAATTTTATTCCACTGTTGTTTCATATCCTTTCTCCTGCTTGTTGCATCTGCTCATTTCTTCAGTTTATACTTGAGTAATTCCCCTGGGCAAGGCCAATTTCTGTGTTGTGTGTGGATGTTGCCTAAAACAGGATGGCTCTGCCCCTAGTGCAGGTCTCTGGAGGCAGAAGTTAGACACTAAACAATCTTTTGGTGCCATGTGCTATCTAGGGTCACTCGAGATGTAACTTCAGGGTTTTCATCACTGTAATTTTTACTCAATTAAGAACCCAGTAAACAGAAAAGTGCACTTCACCTGGCGGATTTCAGGAGACAGAAGATGTCTAAGAAGCAGCAGAAATACTCTGAACAATGGTCCACTCAGCCTTTCTCAGGGGAAAAAAAATGTGAAAGGACTTGAGCAAAGCAAGGAAAACTGTTGAAAGTCCTGTCAAAGCTGCAAGCAGTAAGAAGTGATACTGAGGAACCACATACGTGCTCTTTGGTATTTGATTCTTTGTAAGCCCATTGATAACAGAGGTCCACTAATTGTCATCTCTCTTGTTCTAGTGAAAATGCTGTTACTTGCTCTGAAAATAGGCTCAAAGGAACAAAGAAACTCATCCCAGTTACCTAACTGGAGGCAACCCAAACCTTTGGCTACACAGACTGCTTTGATTTGAAGTGGCTCACCCACAGAAAACAAGGGGTGAGTACTAGGTAATAACACTACAGTTCAGTTTCCAACCAGTAGAAACAAGTGCATCTTTAAACAGTTTTTCCTAAGCAAATTATTCCTGAAAAACTATGCCATGACTTTTTAAAATGTCGCTGTTTTATTATTCAGCTCTCCTTTACTTGTTACTTTTCAGTACCATTTAAGAATTCATACACAGACAAAAAGTAGCTGCTTCCTTTTCATTCATCTTAAGACAACTCATTTACTTAAAAACAAACAAACAAACAAACAAAAACCCCGACATATCAACTTTGATCAGTACTTGCGCTATATTCTCCCACTGGACACCTCAATCTGTAGGTCCTCATTTTCTGCTGTATGGTCTGTGTATGCAACTACATCACACCATCATGATGAATCACTCTTGTAGGGATCAGCTGTTCCATTTGTACATTCTAAATAAAGAAAAGGAATGCTTCTGAGTTGTTATTTAAAATGTAAACACTTTGTAAACTGCTGGATCAAATGAGCTGAACGTGTAAGTGGACTTGTCCTATGTCTGCCTAGGTACTTTCTGTGGCATCACTACTCCATGAATGGACTATGAAGTACTTCAGTTCTCTGGCAGTGCAGCCTGGAGATTGTCCTGTCCACACATCTGACCTGGCAGCATGTTGCTACATTGCCCCTTTATGAGGAACCAACGAACAAGTTCAAAGAGAAATGTGCATCATGTTGCAAAGCAGTAGGACAACAGCCCAGTGAATGAGAAATGACAGAAGCAGCTAAAGCAGCAACAACTGCCCAGAGAGGAACAAAGAAAAGGGTCACTGTTGTAAGCCAGAGCACATGTCTGCATGGGTGTCCCACCCAGTCAGAGCCCAGATTAGATGGTACCTTCTGATACAAGTGCACAAGCACCCACAGTGAAATGGAAGGAGATGCCAGATGGCAAATCCAACCAAGAGAAACCACTGCGAAAGCTACCCAAGCTGTCACCAGCCAACAGACAAACTCCACTTGCGAGCTGTCTCTCTTTCCCCACTTTTGGGGGGATTCTGGTATTAGATTGCTTATTGTTCAGAGCCAGCATAACAAAGCCTTACTCTCAGTTGCTCACAGACTTGTCTAACAGCAACAAGAAGAGTAACAAAGAATTTTATTGCTAAATAACTACATTAGGTGAAAGCTAGCAAAGATTATATAGAATAAGTCACTAATGCTACTTCAGGCATGAGACACTGAAATGACGGTAATCTAGGCGGAAGGAATATCAACTAAAGTATTAGCAGTAATACCAACAATTAGATGAAATTTGAACACACCCTTTAGAAGGACCTCAGAGACCTGCCCAAGCCCCGTGAGCCTGTGTTTATGCACTCACATAACAGCACTGTTATCACAACAGCTATCCCAGAGACATTCCAGAGCAAATGGAGCTCCTGCTGCAGGCTGGGCATTGAAAGGAGTGGCTTCAACAGGAGTGAACAAGAACAGTTCCGCCAGAGAGCATATTGTAACTTAGGAGGTACAGTAACATGCTAGGAGATGGGCGGTGAAATCACTTTATGGGCAAAAGAAAGACTATCCACGCTGAGCTGCTTGATGAGAGGAGAGAAGACCACCTGCTTCTTTTCTGGTTGTTTTTGAAGGAATTGGTGCAAGAAGCACCCCAAGGGACTTAAGCAGAGGAGGGACCCACGCTGCTGAACGCTGTCTGCACAGAGCTTCGGTGGCTGAAGAATGCTAAAAGCTTCAGTGCTTGCAGGCAAAGAGGAAACTGAGCAGAGAGCTTCTGAACATCTGAGTTTGGGGCTTAGACACTTCTAAAGAAAGCTAGGGCACATAAATCCTTTTTTTAAATATAGCTCTCCTTGTGAAAAAAAGGCACCATTATAGGATATCATGAGGTTCTGTGGAGGTTTTGGGGTTTCCTTCTCGTCTGTGGTACAAAATTTAAGCCAGAGAAGATGCCACAGAGAAAAGCAGAATGCACTAGTGTAAAAAGTGTTACATGAGACCAAAAGCTGCCCCACAACCAGAGATGTCTATAAAGACTGGATGTTCTTTGATGGATTATGTAACATTCAGTTAATTCCAGGACTCTGAGCAGCAGAGACATTCAGTTGCAGCAAAACATTCAGTTGCTTCCAGGACTCTGAACAGTAACAAAAATAGTTATTTTTAAAAGAGATGAAGCTATGACTTTCAAGAATTATGCTGAATAAATTTTTGTCCATCTGACTTCTTGTATATGAAAGTCCATTATTGAAATTAACACT
>JAOBAS010000072.1:22062120-22089924 GCA_025311575.1 Elanoides forficatus
CATTATTGAAATTAACACTGGGTCATTTTATCTTTTATTTCAAAATAAATGTCCTTTAACTTTTTTCTGTGAAGGATATAAGGGCGGAATAAGAGGAAGCTTAAAAATTAACACCAACTCTTTGAAATGGAAATTGCCTAATAAAATATTATCAGTGATAAAGATGATTTGTAGAATGTGATAATGTGTCACGGAAATGGTTTTTGAAATGCTGATGCACACAAGCCTCTAAAATAGATTGTTATTGCTGTGGTATGTCCAAAAGGTCTTGTCTCCCCATACTGCACTTTTCAAGTAAGTCTACAGATGCTAAGATTCATAATGTAACTGGTATATTCCTGAAAAATTAATGGTTTTGAAAGAACATGTAGGTGATGCAGCAGGCATGACTTCTGCAGTAAACAGTAAAAACTACTGCTATTGTTCATTGGACTTTGATTTGTAAAAATTTTTAGTAGTAAAACAAGGTTTCTAAAGTACCTATAAATTCTGGAGGTTCCAGATGATGCTTGGACTTTAAGGTTTCAGACAGCAACAAATTAATCACACACCTCAGAAAAGTGGCTTCACTTGGGGGAAGAACGAGGAGAGGGCTTGTAAGAAATTGGTTTTATTTCAGATCACTGTCACGACTTTGCAGTCTTATCCCTTTTTGTAGAGAATGTTACCAGTGTGACCTGTTTTTGTTATTAAAGTGTCTTCCAATGATGGCAAGAGAAGAAATCCTAGCAACAAAAAGGCAATTTCAATTTCTGGTTTATTGAACATTTTATATGTTTGGAATTGTATTTATATGCATCACTCAGTCATGTGTGTTAGTTCTGTCTTTGAGATTATGCACTTTTTGATGTTTGCCTAGACTATCTTCCACTGGTGCCAATGCACTTCTCTAATTGTGCTGCAGCAAAATGAAATCTGGTGAGACAGAGCTCAGCCAGTCAGGGCTCAGCACAGGCTGGAGGTGTGCTGGGAGCAGTGGGAGCTCCCTGGGGGTGCAGCCGGGCAGAGCACGGGCACCCAGGGCTGTCCCACCGCCCCAGCCAGCGTGCTCGGGTGCCCTGCCATGCCACCTGCCCTCTGTGCACCTAGCAGTCACAAACACCCTCCGTGTCTCACAATGACTCTGATGGAGAGCACCAACTCATTTGCAGCGATGTCAAGACATGAGATGTCCCTTTCTCTCATCCACATCATCCCTTGCAGACTACTGCAGAGCTCTTTTGTCTCAGAAATATATACACAGCAGGAAGAAGGGATTTCTTGTGTTAACAGAACTGTCCTCCTACCACATCTTCTGGGTTTGCACCCTTTATGTGCCTAGAGAGTGGATACCAAGCTGAAGGTTTGCAATACTGGGAGTCAGCAAGTGTGGGCTTCGCAGAGGCACTGAAGCTGACACTAGTTTTCACACTTACCAGCTGCAGAAGGAGGGAGAGAAGAGCCTACATATGACATATGGACCCCAGCTAGTTCATTTTTTCAGCTCTAATGTGAGCAATAGCAGCAAGAGACAGTTGATTAGGGCACACTGTAACAGTGATAAAGTGGGAGAGGAGATCCTGGCAGAGTCAGCTGCACACCAGGCTCCCAGATGACAGTCCCTGGCCCTGACACTGGAAGGTGAAGCTCCCTCAGAGCCAGATCCCAGTCATACAGGGAGAGCCCATTGTATGTGGAGGGAGCTAGTGAGAGTGACATGGTGGCCATGGAGGGAAGGAAAGTGGGGAGAGAGGGAAGCAGCCCTTTCCCTTTATAGTAGAGCAGGTTCGGTCCACAACAGACACGTGGTTCTTAGTGACAGGCAATTGCACAGAAATAACCTTTTCACCAGTTTCTACTGATCTGGTAAAACAAGCACTCTAAAACCATGTTATTTCAAAACTCTACAACTAGGATATTTCTCAGTGAAATCTGCCATGGTCCAGATGCACAACAGACATAAGGGAGACAGTGAACATTTACACCAGTCACCTCCCACAAAATCCTTAGCTCCTTACCCAAACTACTGTATTCTGTATTTCCAGTGCTGAACTCACCAATTCAAATCTGTAGGAAACAGCTAAAACAAATTCATTTTTGTCCTAAAGTGAGGAAGCTCTGGCACACATAATGTATGCACCTCAAGCTTTCTTTGATCAAAAGGAATGTGTAACCCACTCCTTAGCATGTTAGAGGGTCCCTTTCTGTGCCTTACCCAGAAGAAGATGATAGTTGTTAGTCACTGATTACAGAAAGTAGTTGATGGAAGCAGCCCAGAAATAGGTACTATGTATACCTGACACTTCAAATAACTCAAAATTTTATCTATGCAAAGTGCAACAACAGCTTAAACAAACATTTAGTTTTTCTAAACCATATTGTGACTAAATGCCGGTTCTATATTTGGAAGATTGGTGATTGGCTTGCATCCACATTGAACTTCTGAGTTAGTGAAAGTTTCAGCTGGTGATTTCAGTTTGCATTCATTACAGAAATGAAGGATTCAAGCTGCTTCATGTCTAGACAAGTTGGTTGCTTTTGTGTTTAATAAACATAGCTTTCCCAGTTAGGAAATAGGTGCAGGGAGGAAATTGGTTGTTTTCTTAAGTCCCATAGGAATAATTCTCTAAAGAATCTCTCCAATAGGAATAGTGATGACAAGAAGTTTGACAGACTTCAAGAGGTAGCTACTACTTACATTTTATGAAACTGGGACCATTTACAACAATATAGGGCTAGCCTCTAAAATCTAGAAAGTAATTTTTCCTTGGTTAAAAATATTTCACCCTCTGAAAGGCTAAATATAAAAACCTACAGAAAGCCTTCATTTCAGCGGGCTTTCAATGAGCCACCAGAAGATGCTTGACTGAATGTCACTATGTCACTTTTTCAGTCATCTAACACTCTCCCTTCATATTCTTAAGACTGTCTTCCCTGATATTTGGGTCATTTATGCACTGTACCATGAACGTTTCCTTAATTAGAAAGAAAAGCCTAGAATTTCTATTATTCCTTTAAATGAAATATAGAGGCTATTCTTTGATACATAAGATGAATGAACCCATTTTGGATTAACTAACATCTTTACCTGAATTTTTTATTTACTTCCTTCTACTGTAGCATGACAGATGCTTTCACACCATTTCTGTTAGAGAAAGTTTTTGTTTGTTTTTATTTTCTATAAGTCTACCTTGCTTTGTTCCATTCACTTAGGTGCAATGATAGAGAAATGGAAAGTTTTTGTCATCTCTTTCCCACATGGAAAGTCTTGCCTCATTCTTGATCTCTAGAGGACATCAGTTTAGGAGATTTAGACTGACTATTGATAAGTAACCTCCTCTTCCTGTGAAACTACAATGGGTGCCCCCCAAAACATAGAAGTCCATTCTGAAGGAGGAAAATGAAAGGAAAATCTGAAGTTAATCCCTTGCTTATTTCTAGCTCCTGGAATTCCTGATGCAAGTGAGGATTTTGGCAAGTACAACATTGTGGAAGAGATTTCATACACCATCATTTTGAAATTCATATTTGAACACCCAGCCAAACTACTGCTCCAAGGTCTGAAACATCTTTGCTCCTACCAAAATCAAATCCCACTTTGCAAAATAATTCCCAGTGCTAAATACTGCCCTTTTTTTAATGTTGTTTCATAGTTACTTCTTTTTCCTCACCGCCAATATTTTTCTTTCAATCTATTTCAGAAATGTATTTTCAGAGAATCATTTATATATCTACAGAAGCACTTCATCTTAAGCAAGTTCTCTTAGCCAGGGATGGTCCCTCTCCCACTTAAACTCCCATGAAATCTATTTATTTATATTCTGATAAGGAAGTCAATAACAAGAAAGTATACGTTTAAAGTGAGAAAGATTAATTCAATACAAAATCTTTTATTATGACTTTATTGCACTTTCATTAGGCTGAGCGCAAGGTCCTGCACCTGGGTCTGGGCAATCCCCAGTATCAATACAGCCTGGGGGATGGATGGATTGAGAGCAGAGAAGGACCTGGGGGTACTGCTGGATGAAAAATTGGACGTAAGCCAGCAATATGCGCCTGCAGCCCAGAAAACCAACCATACCCTGGACTGCATCAAGAGAAGGGTAGCCAGCAGGTCAAGGGAGGTGATTCTGCCTCTCTACTCTGCTCTTGTGAGAGAGACCCCACCTGGAGTACTGCATTCAGCTCTGGGGTCCCCAGTACAAGAAAGACATGGACCTGTTAGAGCAGGTCCAGAAAAGGGCCACAACAATGATGAGAGGGCTGAAACACCTCTGCTATGCTGAGACAGTTGAAGTTGTTTAGCCTGGAGAAGAGAAGGCTCTGGGGAGACTTTGTTGTGGCCTTTCAATATAAAAAGGGGGCTTAAAGGAAAGGTGGAGAGAGACTTTTTACCAAGACCTGTAGAGATGTTGCAAGGGGCAATAGTTTTAAACTGAAAGAGGATAGATTTAGATGGGATATAAGGATATATTTTTTACGATGAGGGTGATGAGACACTGGAACAGGTTGCCCAGAGAAGCTGTGGATGGCCCATCCCTGGAAGTGTTCAATGCCAGGTTGGATGGGGCTTTGAGCAACCTGGCCTAATGAAGGATGTCCCAGCCCATGGCAGGTGGGTTGGAACTAGATGATCTTTAAGGTCCCTTCCAACCCAAACCATTCTATGATTCTGTGATTCTATGACTTCTTACTGATAGATTTAATTCATACAACAGGATGTTGTTTTTCTACACACATCACTCTACATGAGGAGTCAAAGAGGTAAGAGCCAGGTTTGTGCATCTCATTCCACATTTATTCACTCTCCAACCCTGTATCTCCTCTCCTCTGGTATTTCCAGTCCTTCTGTGTTATCTCAAAAGAGCTTCTATTCCAAGGCACTCTGAAATGTCATTTCTTGTCAGCAACCCTGTCCTTTTACTGGTCTTTCATTCCAGTCCTGAGTTTACTGCTCTTTCCTGGCAACCTTGACCACTTGTAATACTTCTCCCTTGCTCCATTAAAACTCTGTCCCACGAAGTTCTCAACCCACATGTCCAGCTTGGGGCATGAGAAATCCAGTGCACTTCAGCCTATATGAATGTATACATACACTGCTTGTACACCCAAAGTGAAATGCCTTGCTGGGTTTGACAAACAGTCAGTCCCATGGAGAATTATGCCCATCTTTCACAGAAACCACAAACAGCTGAGAGGAGTTCTTTCACTTTTAGTTAACCTAATAAGAAAGTCTGAATTGGTTTTAAAGTTATTTCATTAACCATTTTGGGTGCTACAGACTAGTAGCTAAGAACAACTCTTTCAACCATCTGCCTGAGGAAGCTGGTTGTTAGAGCTAACGGCCATCACCTAAAGGCTTTCAGATGCCTTGAAATCAGCAGTCCTACATGGAGCCAAGAAGAAATTTTTCCACCTTTTTTGCAAATACTTGAAATACAGTAAGTCTTCATTAAACCTTCTTACTTGCCAGGTGGTTATTTTTCACTGTTTTCAATTTTTTTTTTCATTCACACAAAACAGGCTGCACAATAAGCAACATAAAATAGATAATGGATGGTTAAACTGCAGCAATACTAATTGCAGTATGAAAAAGGTTCAGGACTTATAAACCCTTTGTTTTTCTGTTTCCATGGCAAATAATGGCATCTTAGTCCACTTCTAAATGACATATTAGAAAAGAAATGACATTTTCATTCATTCATTCTACAATAAACTAATTAATTCTCAAAAGGAAATGCAGCCTTAATAGGTATGTAAGTGATCATTATAGAGAACCCAATTTGTTAGGGATTTCCACCTAAAGGCATTTTCAACCTCAGTTTTTCTCTATTAGCAAATGTTGACTTTTTAATGAGATCATTGCTGCAGTCTCTGGTGGTACTATTTCAGTTTGTCTCCAATTATAAACTCAGTAGGTCACAGCACAGCCTTAGGAAAAAAAAAAAAGAAAGAAAAAAGAAAAAAGAAAAACAAAAGGAAAAATCCACAGAGAACCAAACCTATCAATAGCCCCATTAAAAATATCAAGTACAAACTCTGGTCTGAGGGGGCAACCAGCAGACACAGTTCCACAGTTTCATTTTATGCTGAAAAAAATACTAACACATCATAAGCCTAGGGGTTTCACTCTCGGAAACACGAGCATCTCAAGTACTCTGAGGGCATCACCTCAAGCCTGCAGCAGAGGAATGCCAGTCTTAGGAACATCCCTGTCAATTTTCCACAGTAAGAAGGGATAAGGACATAGACATTGTAGGTCAGATGGGGGTGTGCTTTTGAAGATAATTTCCCAGTTGCTTCCACATGTGCTTATTCATGCCATAGAGCAGGCTCAGACCATAAAAGCTATATTCCTGCTGAATGGCACAGAGGAGGTAAATGCTCTCCAGGGACTTGCCTAATGCACTCCAACCACTAATGGGCATTCAGATCAGGGGACCAAACTAGTGCTGCTTTGAAACAGCCCCACCCCACTTCCAAAAAGCATAAGAATGCCAACACCAGTTCTGTAGCACTAACCTTGTCAGCTCCTAACAGGTCACGCTGCTTATGAGCATATAGACACAGGCGAAGTGTAACATGACAAGAGACAACTGAAGCTCTGATGGTGTAACTACATCACTGAGAATCTATTCCTTGACCTTAAGCAATTTTCTATTCCTCTTGAAAGTACTCAGGAATTTTAAAAACTAACTCATTAACAGAGCTTCCCTACAGAAGGAAGAGTTGTCCTTGCAGCTACCCAGTAAGCAATAACACTGAAAGATGGAAAGGTTACAGGAAATTGACATTATTGCTAGAACAACTCAGAGCACTCTTTTGCCCAAATCACAAGGGGAGAGGGAGGAAGGGTGTTATAAATTGACCATGAATACATTTAGACTGGAGATCAGAAAAATATTTGTAATATGTAAAGGAGTCATAATTCAAAAGCATCCCAGGGGTTGCTGTTATCACTATTTCTAGCCAGTTCAAGGATAGAGCTTGATCATATTTTTAAAGGGATTATATGAAATACCTTGCTGTGAATACAGTAAATTAGACTCTGTGGCCCAGTAAATCTCTTTCACTCCTGTTTTCTCCTAAGGTCCCCAGACAGAGATGTACTATGGATAAGTGTGAATATCAGCAGGGATGAGGACTTGTTCCCACCCAGATCCTGGGTTACCGCTGCCTTAGTAGGAGAGGATTGGCACAGTTCCTTCTTGTCAAACACTCCTTCCAAGCCTGTAAAAGAAGAAGGACAAGACAGCCTAAGCAAACTGATAGGACACCACTGTTCCTCATGTTGCTCTCTCCCTTCCTGGAGAATTACTAACACAATAGTGGATGCTTACTTTAAAAGCTTCTCTAGTTTTTAGGGAAGATTTGCAACCAAAATCATATTTTAGCAGTATATATAGAAATGTTTATCAATCCTAATATAAGAAGATACTAACTTTTAGGTAAAAACACCTCCAGTCAATGTGGCAAGAAACAAAGCAATAGTGTTGTGCATGCAGGTAGAGATATGTGTATCTGTCAATGGTGAAGGATTACAAAAACAGACAAAGCAACTTCCCACTTTATTCAAAGAGCTGAAAAATGCTTCACAAAAAGGAAAATCTGCATTATTTCCATGTTTTAAATGCAGAGACAAATGAGACGAGCATACTACTTCACCCTTATTACAGAATTAGTAGTGTCCTGCTCTGCAGATAGCAGTGCGGTTCCCCTGGGGTACGGGGAAGCCCAACACTGACCTGTCCAAAGTCACAGAGCAAGCTGGTGAAGTCAGGAACCTCACTGTCATCCTCAAGTAGTACAACTTTCCACACACTTTTTGCCTTCCTGCAGTTGGTTCCTTTTTAGCACGTCTCTTATTACTTGCCACCAAGTCTTTATCACAGGTTTTTCTTTAGCAATTTCAGGCATTCAGCTTGGCCAGTGCTCCATAGGAAATAGCTCCCTGTGCTGTTAAGGAGGACATGTGATGCAGCTGTACCATCACTAAAAGGCTGCAGGCTTATGATCACCAGGAAAAGGAGATCTGACACAGCAGAACAGAGGGTCCTGAACAAAATACTTTTAAGGTCATCTTGTACCATTCTGTCATCTTTGTTCGGCAAACACCAGCTATGACAGTGACCTGGGTTCATCCTGAAGTATCAGTTTCTTTAACTTTAATTGCTTCAATGACATCTCTCTGTTTTTTTCAAGAAGGAGAGTGTTCTTAAAGTAAAAAAAAAAAGTTTATGTTAACACTACATGCACTACATGAAAGTGACAAGAAGTCAAGTAATTTGTATAAATGCCTATGAAACTTTGTATTTAGCCTCCAGGCACTTAGACGGAGAATCTCTTACTGACAAACATAACTGGCCACTGCAAAAGGAAGGAAAAGGGGGGGCGGGCGAAATCTCTCTTCAGACTTTAACAAATAAGAGAGATTTTAATCAACACTAGCTTCTGCTAATGGGACCATCCATTTAATTAAAGCTGGCCTACAGACTAGCACCATATTCATCATTTACACCTGGAAATAAACAGGGAAGATAAGCTGCAAAACAAAATTCAATGGAACGTTATCTTATTATCCGTCAGTACAAATCCAGAAGAATATCATGTGATTTTGGTTTCAGGATAGCCTCAGATTCTACTATGCCATGCTTACACTGTTTAGGGCTGCCACAGAGGCAACTCTTTCTCTACCCAGAGAAAACCCCTGAATACCCACATTAACAAAAAGTGTATAGATAATTACTTTATTTCATTTTTTACATCAGGTATTTGAAGATTATAGCTCAAGGCTGTAGATAAAGCTTCCCAGTTATATTCAGATTTATCATTATTAAGGCTATCAAAATAATTTCAGACGTACCTTTTACTTAACCATTCAGAAATTACTTCTTACAGACCTGGCTCTCCAATGGCCTTCCCTCAAAGAAAACTTTGCAAGCTTAAGGACAATGGCCTTCCTCCTTTTCTTCAGCTGATACTTTTATGAAATAAGCTTAAGTATTCTGAGAAATACTGGGAATACAGTGCTGGAGTTGTGATAGCTGCTGCAGAAGACTTTCTGAAACCAACAGCCTAGCGCTCCGATGAAAGTCTGAAAATTGAGATTGAAGATACTCTATACATAGAGTGGTCAGAAAATTAGTGGTGATGCCGCTTTCTGAAAAGCACTTGTCAGCCCAATAATGATTGCTTTATGCAATGCCCATCAGTGTGACAATAAATATTTTTGTTTGGGTTTCTTTCAAAAAAGGTAGGGTAAAATAACATAAATATTATACCAGAGCTGCTGTTTTTAATCTTGTTACTCTTTCCCCTATATCGAGTGTCTTTTGCACTCCTCCAGATTGTTTCCTTTCCAACTGCACTTCCCTTACATCTCAACATTATGTCATAGGTATCTTCCAACTTTTCTGCCAAGTCTGACACTCCATTCAGCCAACATGCTAGATAATATAGCATCCTGAGCCTATGGGAAAGCTGGCATACCCATGCCATTGCAGAGCATAACAAAAATTTAGAAAATATCATGCTTACAATGGAAGCAGAATGTTTTGGCAGAAGGAGACCTGGAAAATGAATAAGTAACTGAGCAAGACAGAAAAAAGAAATACATGGAAAGCAGTTCAAAATTCAGTGGACAGATGTAAAAGCTAAGAAATGATAAATAAACAGAATATGAGGATGACTCACTGGACAAGAAGTACAGGGAATAATTCCTCCAAAAAGAGATTTGTAGTAAAGTCAATAGCCTCCAGTGAGGGCATCTGAGATTCCCTGAGGTCAGTGAAAGTTTTGTCACTGAGAACAGAAGGATCTGGAGCTTCATGCCCAGAGTCTTGGCATTCCTTTCAAGAGTGCCTGTTTTTACAGTAACAAAATTTGCTTGTTAGAGCAAAGATCAGACTATTGCATTTGTCTGAGCCAGCAACAGCAAGAATGTCTCTGGAGAAAGTGAAATGCTACATTAGTGTATCAGAAAAAAAATAAATGTTGAAAGTACCTTTAAGTGGCTGGTGTTTACTCTTAAAAATCCACCATAATTTTAATTTACATCAGCTGTGGCACTTAATGGTTATTTACATCCAGCAGTGAGCCAACACATCATTTTTGGTACCAGGTAGCACATTTTCAAGACTTTAAAGAACTGCCAAGAATTGCAATAGGAGGAAGTCCATTAGTTTCCAGCTCACCTTTACTCTACTGGGAGAAGTCCTTATCTCCCCACTGGGAGAAGCACTCAAGTTGTTGCTGTAATAAATATTAGTTTACAAATTCTGGATGAATTATAGCAATGCAGAGTAAATTCATGGTATTTAAAGACTTCTATGCCTCAGCTCTTTAGTTTTAAGCATCTCTACCAAGGCAAAAAGCTATCCTATCACTGACTTAAATTCAAGCAGCAACACAATTTCAATGTCCCTAACACCTTCTAGAAGCTGCAAGATTTAAAACCAAGTTATATTTTGATGAAAGGTCTGCTACACAGGATACCTGCATTAGGTACCTACAGGCTGGTTGCAGGCACATCTCGTGTGTCTAGAGAATGACCCAGCAGCATTGTACACTTGGCCATAACATTGTATATATTAGTATTTCCTACACTAAACTAGTTTTGCAGTTTGAGGCATTCAGGCTTCAATTTTCTCCCTGTTCAATGCACTCCTTTGGAAGTAACCTGAGCTGCCACCCAGAGACCAGCACTGCTCCGAGCCAAGGATGCCAGAGAGCGAACAGGACTATGCACACATGCAGACATCATTCTGCACTGCTGAAGGCTGGAGGTATTTGCAACGACCTCAAGCAATTTGTTGTAGGCTGCTCAGCCAGAGTGCAGCAGAGCAGGACACTGGATCTGAAGCCCACTTGGATGTCACGTCATAATGGGTAGCATTTTAGGTAGTTATTAAAACTGGGAAAAAAGGAACCTAAACACCGTTATCATTTGCTCTGGTGAAGGCAAGCTGTAGCTGCAAGTATTTGTCTGACAATTACATTGCACAGCACACCCGTTGTTTTTAAAAATCATCAGACCTGAATTATTTCTAACTAAAGGAGAGTTTATAATTTTCAACAGCTTCTGTCCAAAATCAGAAGATTTCTGTTTTAGAGGGATGAAAGTACCTGTGGCTCTCAATAAAATAAAATAAAATAAAATAAAATAAAATAAATAATACCTTTCAATTCAAGTTACAACATAGATATACAACATAAGCACAACATGTTAGAATAAAACAATACTGACACAGGGCTCTCTGTCAGTTGTTTTCCAAACATTTTACAAAGGAATGGAAGCATAAATGGATGAGAAAGAATGAAGTAAAGTAAAAGCAGGTACATGACTGTGTTTGGTGCAAGTGTCCGGGTGTTGGCAGTGGGGGTATTTAAGAAAGGGCAAAACCACCAGACAGATGGAGGAGGATGGAAAAAAAAAACCAGAAGTGTAAAACAGCAGCATGAACATGAAGGCCTGAGAAGGAGGAGCGGGAGGAGGTGACCCACAGAAGAGCAGATATCCACACTGCAGTCCGTGGAGATGAGCCCACACTGTAGCAGTTCATGAAGGAGTGTATCCCATGGGAAGGACACACGCTGAAGGATGGGAATGGTGTGAGGAGGAAGGAGTGGCAGAAAGGAACTGTTATGGACTGACCACAGCCCCCATTCCCCATCCCCCTGCACTGGTTGGTGGGCAAAAGAGGTATTGGAGTAAAGTTGAGCCTGGAAAGGGGGTTGGAGGGAAGATGTTGGCTTAATTTTTGTCTTTGTTTCTCACCATCCCACTAATTGCCTACTAACTGGCAATAAATTAAACTAATTTTCTGCAAGATTAATCTGTTTGGCCTGTGACAGTAATTGGCAAGTGATCTCCTGTCCTTACCTTGACCCATGAGCTTTCTCACTTTATTTTCTACCCCTGCTGTGCTGCAATGGGGTAGTGAGAGAGCAGCTGGGAGGGAGCGTGGCTGCATGCCAAGGCTAACCCACCACAAGGACTTAATGAAGGTCACATAGCAATTCACAGTAGCAAAGCCAAGAACAAAAACCAGCACTCTGGCTTTCCACTCCAGTGTATGTTATCGTTAGCCAGCTCTCTAACCTCCCCCAGGATATAGTTGCAGGAGGACAACCCAATTCATACAGACTTGCACAGGAAACATCAAGGTACAAAGAGTAGCCAATAAGAGCCCTGAGGCTGTGACTAATCCCTGACCCCAGGCAGCCTTGGAACAGTATGGCTGGGGCTTAAAAGGCCTTACAGTTGATTTTTAGTAAGTGCTGTTGGCACTAGCCACATCAGAAATATTTCATGCAAATAACGTCTGCAGAGTATCAAGAATTCATGTCAGAATAATGTTACATTATTTTTACACTCAGATGTACCATCTGCAGTTCACTCTAAAGACCTAGCTGTTGTAGAAAGCAAACTTTACACAAGAGAGTAAGGGAAAAGCAAAAACCCTTAACATTTTTTTTCTCTACTAAAATTTTCGCATGCCTTCTAAACCACCACCATGTAATTATCTCTGACTTAAGATACAGAAACTTTTAACTTTTATGACATACATTTGAAAAAGAGTTTCTATCTGGATCAGAAGAGGTGGAAAATAAACCACAGTCCAAGTATATTTGCATATTTGTAGTAACTATAAAGGAATTTCACTAACATATCTGCCGTAAGTACTTTTGTGGAAGAAAACCTCAGATTTATACTGGATTTTAGAAAAAATCCAATTTATATTGGAAAATATCCCATTATATTGGAAAAAACCAACTTTTTTTTTCCTCCTCTCTAGTGCCATGCTAATTGGCTCTTTTCCAATTCATTATGCTGCCAAAAAAACCTACAAAATACCCCAATCACTATCTGTATATATGGATATACACAGGGTTTCCAAAAGAACTAGTAAAAATCACATTGGCATGGACAGGCATTCCAGTCTAAAGGCATTTTTTGGCTTTTTGATCTGTAAGAGCTACCCACTAGGACAGAACAAGCATGAGTCTACTGTGACACATAGCTGCAAATGGTCAATGACCACATCAATTGTCTTATAATTTTTTACATTTCCCTGTGAGCAGAGGCAAAGCCAGTTATTCTGCTAAGCAAGTTGTCAGGTGTTTATTCTGAATGTCCCATAATTTCAGGAACTGTTTGCTTTAGTATGTGTGTTGTGCCCTACTATTTGGGCACAAGTGCTTGAACATTTTTTTCAAGGTGCATAAGTGATAGCAACCTACCCTATGGCAGAAAATAATGTAAAAAAGTATATTCATGGACTAAAGTTGCATATTTACAAGACAAAGACAAAGTGATCAGCTGTTTCAGTACTTTTGCCTCATGCACCTCTGGCTGTATTTCAGCATCTTCAAGGTTGCTTACAAAAATAGTAATATGTGTTACAGCTGTAATAACACTTGACAAGTTTTGCACAAATTTTCCTTTCCCCAAATAAAATAGCCAGTTAACTTTTTACAGAGGTATTTATATAACAACCACTTGCAAGGCAGGGTTATTACCAAAAATATTCTTGATCAGGTTAGCATCGTAGAAGTATGCTGTGCTTTGTATAGCACTGCACTATGCCAACAAAAATTAAAAGGCATTAATGTATTTCTGTGGATGTATACTGGGACATGCAATCAGGACATGTAATCACTCTCACAAATATTTTAAGATTCATTCTCAGCAGACTAACAAACACAAATATAATCTTAAAGCTTTGATCTTGTTTGAATTCTCAGGCTACAGAAAGTCTTTGATTTTATACCAATATGTTAGAGCTGTGAATTAGAACAGCCCGTAGAGAAGTGACAACAGAATCAAAGTAAGTTTGGTCATGGTAAGCTGGTGCTGAGTCTACAAGATAGAGTGCATTGCCAACAATTAGAGAAAAGAATAATGCTGGAGTATATGCTAATGAGTTGGAAAAGATTTCAGATCAATAATGATAAAGTTTTTACAGTAAAAGCGGAAGGAAAGGCATAGACACTGAACCCAGTAAGTAATCCAATGATGGCAATCTCATCTGGCTTTGAATTTAAAACAAAAAATATTAATTGCCCAAACACCTCTAGCAAGAAAATGCATGTTGCTCTTTCTGTTTTACTCATAACAGTTCCTAACAAGTGATGCTTCATTCCTGCTCTTCCAAAGCAAAATTGAGAGGAGATGGGAGGGAAGGCTTTCAAAGTTCCTGTCTTTACCCTTTTGAGTAAAACATAAGTTGCATGGGGGAATACAAAATAAAGGGCAACGTTTTTTATCTGCCACTTATATTTCATCAGATTATACTGTGAATTCAGATGTGACACTATCCTCAAGTACAGCTATTACATAAATGCACTCTTCATTATTTGAAAGTTAAGCAATACATTTCTAAGGTTTGAGAGGTGCTGTTGGTCCAGTAAAGAACCAGAACATGTTTTTTTACTTGTATTGAATAGCAATCCACAATCTAGGTAGCCCTGCTCACCTCAATGTGGAGCAGAAACATGGACTGGGAAAAGGAAAGACTTGCATTTTCAAGTAAAGCATGCTCAAATTAAATGAACATCAGTTAAATGAGGAGCTGGAGAAGCTTAAGGAAAAATGGATTGCTCGATACTAAAAAATGGTAAAGAAAGAGATGAGTAAGAACTCTATAATCTTGTTCTCCTCTGCTTGAAGCTTTTGCCTCAAAAAATCCAGCTCTTAAAAGCACCTACCTGGCAAACTCTATGTTTCCCTAAGCACAAAATCATTTCTCAACTTACCTGTTGTGTCTCTCTATCAGCTCAGAAGGGGTCCTGTTCTGACACATTGTCTTTCAGCTGCTGGGATCAGCAAGACTGTCCCCAAAGGGCTCTGGGTCCTAGGATGTGATGACCAACCATAGACTCTGTGACTTCCTCTGCCACTCACAGTCTTCTTGCTTGCCTGTGTCTGTGTCACCACAAGAGTTCCTTCTGGGAGGGAGTGCGAGAGGGGCAAGACCTGTGGGTTTATTTCACTCGCTCCTCATTTCCAGCTGAGGCACTATCCTGTCATTTCATGTTGCACACCCTCAAGGTGGATAAAGCAGCAGGTGAAGGAGAAAATGATCATTTGTTCACAAGGCTTAAAGTTTAAAAAGAAATACTAATAAAGTTTTCCAAGCCATAAAACAACCATTTTCAGAGTCATTCAACTTCTGCTGCTGAGAGGAATTGGGAAGAAAAAACAGAAGGGAAATTCTGTGCTTACAGGGGAGATATCTGACAGGAAAGCAGCTTATTGAAGGGTAGGGGACTGGCTATAGAAACATTTGCATGACTGACAGCCTAGAGTGCCATTTTCCTATTGATTCCTTTTCTTTCTTCTGCACAGTGAAAGGGACACCTGAATACAAAAATAATGCACAGCTAATTGTCTTCATGCCCTCAAGAGATGATGTCTATTTGCCTTTTAACCCAGCTCCAATAAACAGGCATTTCTACATATAGCTTCTGTATTTGAGGATAACTCTTGTATTTTACATGTCACAAAGAATACTGAGGTTTTAATTATTTCGGTTTTACAAAAGAACAGATCATTTAACTATAAAATTTTTCCTCTTGGTTTTAGATAGAATTTTAACTTGCTTTTGGGTAATCCTGCATTTCTGCCCCTTTCATTGGAGGAAGTTCAACTAGAAAGGCAGTGTGAACTTGAATATCAAACTATTTAGTAAGGGACAGTTTTTAACATTCTTTGTCACCCTTCTTGTGTTAAGTGTCCTCACTGATTTTAGTGGTGATGCTTAATCATGGAAATCCTCAGTGGAAAAGTAGTGGGAGCTATGCAGAGTCTGGTCATAAGTAGTTATTTAAAGCTGAAGGAAAATGTTGGCTTGAGGTCCAGAGACCAGTCTGCCATTGATCCCAAATTCAGCTGATCAAGCAGAAGCATAATTTTCCCTTAATCAGCTATAGCTAAAAAGTAGGTAGGATGGACAATGAAAATTAATTACCTTTTTTCCTTAAAAACATCAGTTAGTTCTTGACTTCCTTACCAAGTAAACAATACAGATTGTTCTGCTTTCACTGACTTTTGTAGTGTCTCCATTCACTTTAAAGTGTTTCGTATGAAGTCAAATCCTGTCAATGTTGTACAAGGTGGACTGCCATTACTTTACAGATAACAGTCAAATTCCTGGTGGAAGAAACTGTTAACAAAATACTGCTTAAAGACTGTATTTCAGTAAGTCACACAGGCTTTTTTTTACTTTTAATGGTCATAGGTTTTATTTCCCCTAGTAATTCATAGATTCATTTCTCCCTGACTCCAGTCAATTTTCTGTGTATTTTTGGAACAATAAATTGCATGTCATCTCTGTGTGTACAGTCTTTCCAGTATGAGAATCAATCACTGATGTTATAAGATCAGTCTTATCTAACTTTTCATCTAGCTTTGTTTTTTTCTTAATTACATCCAATTACTGTCCTTTGAAAGAGTACTGGACATTAAGTACATGCTCAATTTCATGTCTCAGCACACATCGTTATTATCAAGTGGGATGATGGCCTGCTGCTGTTAAAGAATTAATAGCTTGACATAATTTTGAGGGGAGGTGGATATCACAGGTGGGCATGGAAGCTGCAAGTGCGAATAAGGAATGAATAATGTGGTTTTTAATCTCATGATGCAGCTTAGAGAGTTATATATTACAATGCAAATATACTTTGGAGTAGATATTAAGAATATGTAATTCTCCAGGTACAAATATTGACAAAGAACAGCTTGGTATTTTAGTCCAGAACCTCTAGTTCTGACAGGACTGAAGGGAGTATGATGTAAAAAACATGAGTCAGAGTATACACCGTGTAAGCAATCTGGTGAACAAGATACCTAAAGAAGAATCGCAAATTATTTTAAAGAGAATGCAGTACATGTATTAACTCCCTTGAAATTACATTGCCAAATAATGCACTGCATTCCTTGTAAATGCTTTTGACTTCACAATTCTTTCTAGGCAAAAGAGCTTAATTTCAAAATATTTGTTGAGTACCATTCTTATTCATTTTACGTGGTGAGTGATGCACAGAAGGTGAAGTAAGAGAATTTAAACTAAAGTTATCCACAGGAGTAACTACTGTACTAAAGGGAATTTGATAAAGAGAGTGAAAAAAACAGGCAGAGAAAGGAACAGATGGCTTGAAGAACTATCTGGTTTTCTATGCAAAATGCACATGATCAGACTGCTTCAGAGAGCACTTGTCTAACCCGCTCATCTATATACAGTAAGTCAACAACACCTGCAGTTAGAAAGCAGCTCCTGCTATAAAATGTAAGTCCTTCCTTGCAGATTGTGTTAGTTTTTTCCTATCCCTTCCCCACAGAGGACTTAGAGAAGCCTCACTGTTCCCTGCACAACACCTTTTGTGCCTTAGGCAATGTTGCCCAGACATATTCTTCCTGCTGCTCTCCTCGTGACTCTCTGCAGTGTTTTTGTTTCTTCAGAATGGAGCACATCCTACAGCCAAACTTGGGTAGCCCCAAACAGAGCAGCACTGTTATTTCCCCTCCTTCCTTGTAAACCCCCCTCACGCCCCCGATCAGTGAGGTACCACAGAAGAGTATTTCCCTTTTTAAGGCTGGCATGATACTATTAACACGCGTGTTTGTCTGCCTTACAAGCAGTCTGAAAAGTACCTCAAGCCTTTTCAGTTTGATACCAAACCATGACAATCACTCAGAGAGTAACTGGTTTCTAACCCATTATGTTTAGAAAAAAATTCATTATATTACTGTAAAGAGCGCCTCACAGAGTACTCTTGGACTTGGTATGAAGGCAGGGCAAGTCATATCTTGCTTCACCTTCTTCCTAAGTGAGCCAGCTGCTTTGACAAAGAAGAAAATCATATTAAGCTGACTATCAGATCTTAAAAAATATTCCTGCTGGCTTTTTTGAGTTCTTGGCTTTTATATTGGCTAGTTGAATTTATTTATCACCTTGTTTACATCACAGGTTTTAACAAATTGAATTAACTTTTTCATTGGCTCTTTCCAAGAATCAGTTAGGTTGACCAGCCAGTACTTTTCTAGTTGCTCCTCCTTAAAAGACTAAATGTTATGTCACCATTGCCTCGAAACTTATTAGGTAACTAATTATTAGTTACCTAACCAGTGGAAGAAAAGAATAGATCTTCCACAGTTAGTGAGTATACTCTCTGTGGCCTATAATGAGCAGGATTGTAGCGTTCATTGGTGGTTGGTATTTCACTGTTGATAGATAATATAGGTATCTGATTTAATAATGGACTGTTTACGCATCTGAGTTACCATAGCCATTAAACATTAAAAAGCATACTATATCCTGAAAAAAAGAAATAAGCTCATCATCATCTATGTATAAACACACATACATAGGACAGCTGAACAGAAGATACCCATCTGATAAACTGCGGGCTTCCATTTTCTACTCAGCAAGTTTCAATGGACAAACTCCACGCCTTCCCCATGAGTGCCAGGGAAAGACTGTCACCCCTGATCCTGTGTTGCTCAGCTGCAAGCCCACTTTGACTCCTCTGTGGGTCCCTGGCACACCGTGGGGCTGCTGCTCTGCTTTCCTCTGGCTTCACCAGCTGCAGCAGCTGGGCAAGGACAAGGGGAACACCACAGCTGTCAGCATGTTAAATACCAGTGGGTTTGGTAAGGAGCCTCCTGGAAACAGTGAGCTAGCATCAGCATAGCTCAAAACCTGACCCTTTCTCCTTCTTTGTCTCAAACCTTTGCTGATACTTTTCCATTCTAAAAGTGTAGGTTTTGAAAAGCTGCTTGTGAAACACTTTATCAGAATATTGTGGGAATTTCTACCTCTGGGAATGTAGCAGAGGGCTGTATTTTCTCTTTTATTGCTGGAGTCTCAAGCTTTGCTAACATTAACTCCTGTTTCCCTAACTTTAGGCCAGCTGATCTGTTTCTATGTCATTCTCTGTTACTCTGTTGTGTTATTTTTTTAATCTCACTTCATCTTCATTCTCACTTATTTCTTCAATGCACTGAATTTTCTTTAAGTGCTTCCTTTTCACCTTTGCTGCTTTGCATTTGGCTTTGGTCTTATTTGCATTTTTTCATTTTACATCTGCAGAAGTTGCTTTATTATTAGTTCGTGTCTTGCATTTTGGTTGCCAGCCTATTTTTACCAAATGGCTTTCTTTCCTTTGCTTAACTCAGGAATATCTTTGTGTTAATGAAAGTGTACAAAGGAAGTGTTTAACTTGTGGTTTCTATGAAACTACATGCAGATAGAAACTGTAAGTTAATTAAAAATGCAAAGACCTGTATTTTAAGTAAATGTTAGCTAAGCAATGCCATCTAAAGTGTGCCAGATATGTAAGGGAGAAAGGAAGCTTATAAAAATATGTTTTGTATTAAAACTCATTGATTAACAGTCCAAATAATACTTATAGTTAAAGAATTATACTGGTTGTTCTTAGGCACTGCATTTTGTAACGAAAGAGCTAGTAGAAATTTTCATGAACTGACTAAACAAACTGAAATGAGAAAATTATGGGTTTTTTCTCCTGTTGCAGAGGTGACGCTTTCAGAGGTGGTGTAGTGCTATAGCAAAATATTCTTTGCAGTTAACCCATGATGCTGATCACTTCTTTCATTTTAATATTCAGCAGCAAATGTGTTCTGACTGAATGAAGTTGAAATTAAAAGATGGTAATCTTAACCCTTGCCAAATTGCTATAATATAAACTTCCATGTCTTTAAAAGTTAACTTTTTTTTTTCAAAAAAGAAAATAGATCACCTTGGCAGAAATGTCTTATGTTTCTACTAAATTGTCAGTGTAAAGATATCACTTCATTCTGGCCTATCTATGTTTATCAAGGAGAGAAGCTGAAAAGGTTGCATAAATAGTCTATATTAAATTAGCTTAATGATAGGAGTAGATGATTGACTGCATTGAAAATCAAAGTAGTGTTCTTCTCAACACATACATCAATATAGTTAGGTTTCCTTTGCTGACAAAATAATTATGGTACAACATATCCCCGCTCTCATACTCTGTAGGGAATTGCCAACAGCTAATTTACTGCCTAAAAGGAGAATATTGATTTGGATTTGTTGGGGACTGCTGTTTTATTTATTCATTTACCTACGGTATACCATGACAGGGATTGGATTATGGCTATAGGTTCAAGGTCTTGTTACATCAGTGCTCTGAGAAACAACTAATTTGTCTTGCTCCTTGCCAAAGTCCCTGTTTGTCCACACCATTAAACCACTAGACTGTCTTCCAGTGAACCCTGGCAGTCACTGAGGAATGAAACCCAGAGAAGGCACCCCATTGTCCCAGTGCCTCCCAGTTACTCTCCAAACCAGTAAGTCTGCATAACCTGCATTTCCAGAAAATATGCCAAAACTTCCTACTGCATAGCCGAAATCATCACGATGCTATACTGCACTCAGTTCAAGGTCTCATTCAAAATGCTTTCTCCTCCTGACCCCCAAGTCAGCATCTCATTCTTAATGAAGAACACACTACAGCAGTAACTGGTGACAGCTGTGCAAAAAGCATTGCCATGCTTGTCTCTGCATGGGTTAAGAGTGTGCACATAGGTACAGTTATGGCAAGAACACCTGAAATATATCTAGACAAAGATCAGTGTTGGGGTGGACCAGGTAGGGGATACGTAGATCACAGACAAGTGCTGAAACAGATTGGATAAGCTGAAAGGGGTATCATGAAGTCCAAAAAGAGGAATAAACGCCCAAAGTGATGGTGGCAAAACATATCTCACTTCGCAAAGTGTTCTTGGAAATCCTGAGCAGAAAGCACAGGCTATTCTTGACCACACTACAGATTTTAGCAGAATAATGGCAGTGCAGGTAGAAAAGAACCAAGTCCTAAGAGGCCTCACTAATTAGGATTTTAAGTACTTGGCAGGAGGAGTACATGGAGTAGCCTGCTTTTAATCCAAAAAGCTGTGCATTAATTGGGAAAAATAAATCAACTTTTCATTACCAAGAGAAAAGATACAAGCACGTGTTTCCTCATTAGCTAGAAACACAGTTAGACTAAAGCCAGTTTTCTTTTGGTAATAAGTATTTTGATAAGCATCTGGCTCTAGCCACCAATCCCTGTCCCAGCGAAGAGGAGAGGGACCTGGATTGCAATTGCATCCTGTCCCCACAGTCATTCCTGTTGCAGGAGTCAAGCCTGCACAGCCTCAGGAGCAAATAGGATGTTGGCAAACATTTCTCAGTCACCCACCAGAGGCTGGAATTTAGCAAGATTAGAAAATTATTAAAGAGCTCATGTGAAGAGCAAGAGACAGATTATTTTTAACTAGAAAACCTCACCAACTCCCATACTCCCTCCAGTATTAACTCAAAAAGTGGAGAGCATACTGTCTTCACAGCATGCAGCAATCAGTTCTTGGGAAAGGATCAGCACTAGCTATAAGAGAGCTGGGAGTAACAGCACCTTGCTGAAAAGCACCCAGCCCTTGTCAGCTCCAAAAAAAATGGTGAGATGTCAGAGGCCAGGCAACATGAGGGATTTCTGGCACCGGAGAAGTCCCTACCGTTTCACCCACAGTCCCCTGGAACATTATTGCTCTTTGCTAACCTCGAAGTTCATCAGAAAAGTGACACATCTACTGTGGGCACTGACAGGCAGTGAGAGTCTCAAGTACAAGGCATTATGTGGGGCCACAGGGTGCAGATGTGCCCCAGTGCTAGGGGAAAAACGGGGGAGCAGAAGGTCATGCGGCAGGAACAGTGGGGTTGCTCCTGGCAGTGGCCAGATTGCGGCTGGGGTGTTCTGGAGATGACGGTATATGTTTTGACAGGGGTTGGTCCGGCCTCCAGTCCTGCTAGCTTTAGTGGGACAATCATTGGGAATGACAGAACGAAACAGTAGGACATGGCCAGGGACAGGATAAAATTGTCTGTTAAACTTCTTATTTAGGATTAGAGACAATTTTGAGAAAATACTTATGGATGTAATAAATCCAGGAAATTAGATATCACAATGCAGAAAGAAATTTATTTCAGACAGAAATAACAAAGGAAAAAACAAGTTCTATACATATTGCTGTGTTCTAAATTAACCTATCAGGGAAAACAGTGAATGTTTATTGATAAATGAATGAAAACGCCTCTGTTCACTGATGAAAAGAAATGAAAACATCAAAGCAAGCATTCAACTAATCAAGGAAAGTTAAAATGCTGAAAATATTACTCTGAAAGTCTGATATGAAGCAATTTAATGTGACTGTCCAAATCTAGCAACAGGTCTTCCAAAAGAAGACATAAAGAGAGAGGAAAGTACAGTTAAGCCACAGATCACAGGAGGCACTAGACTTTGTCCAATTGAAGGCAAAGACACATTTGAGAATAACCTGGAATAAATTGGGACTGTTTAATTAAGAAAGGATCAAGAATGGGTGTAAAAGCAGTGAATGACTGGGACAAGACAAAGTATATTACAAAACAGATAAAAATAAACTTTTTCCCATAACTCAGTTGACATTTTGGACTACAAGCCACAAGATCGCAAAACCCAACACTTGGTGAGACGCAGAAAGTCTTTGCAACGTAGCTAATGAGAACACCCATATTTCAAGACCAATGGTTATTCCAGTAACTATCCATTGAGTAATTTCTGGCAATTTTCCCTGAAACATTGATAGTAGCTGCTATCAAAAACAATACTAGGTTGGATGAATTATTTATATAATCCAGAATGGCAATTGTATTGCGTTGTAGGCAGAACCCTATTTATGTCCTGTTGTTTGTTGCATGCTACTCTGGTGTTTTTCTGGAACTCATGGTCCTCAGCCGTTATTTTTATTGACACCTTTTTGGTTTTAATTGGATTTGGTGTCTTGAGGTATTTTGAAAAAAAGGAAACAGCTGATAAATGCTGTTGAAAAACCAGTACTCACAAACATGTTGTGAGGTAGCAAAGCCAAAGGTGTTGCAGTATCTCTGTCCACTGCATGTCTTCAAAGTTGATATGTACCAAAGTTATCAATTTTAAAAAAAACTAGGAAAAAAAGACAACATGGAAGCATGGACACAAATGAAAAAGTACAGTATGTACAGGCTACAAATTGTGACAGCAGATAAATGGGAAAGCTGCTTCCTGGTTCCATAAAACTTAAAACATTTCGTATTCTGCATCAGCAAGATGTCAGTTGTTTTTCTGAGAAAAAATGAAAACTGGAAACAAACATGCAAAGAACAACAGCAAAAGAGAACAAATGAGATCAGAAAAAGTAATTACTGATCGGTTACAACACTTACCCACAATGTTTCTTCACGTTTATTCATTCAACTGACTGCTCTGTCATCCACCCAGTGCCTGGAGAAGGAATACTTTCACCACTAGGCTCCTTCTGGGTTAGGTAACTCTTGATATTGCCTGTTCCTCTGTGTCAGTATATATTCCATTTGCAAGGCAGCTCAGGATGGGAGGTCTTCAGTATCCTCACCATGTGCCCTAATGTAGGTTAGAGAGAAAACTGGTCTCGGATAGTTTCTTTCAAATTCAAAAATACATGAAAAATCAGGAATTTCTATGCACTCAACTGCAGATGTAAAGTATGAGCATATGCTTTTATAACCCATGACTAATACTAAATGTGGCTACCTACTACCCACTCTGCTTCTAGCCAGTACTTTGTGAAAAGTAGCTACAGTCCCATTCTTCCTGTCATGCCACTTTCTGCTGGGCCTTATCAAAAAAGTATGGGCCAGGACAGGGTGACCTGCTCAGGTCCCCTCAGTTACTCTGCTCCAAGACTATTACTGTATCTGTCACTACAGGCTCTTGTTCATCTGTTCTCATAGGTTCCCAAAACCAGGACTCTGGCCAACCTTACCAATCTATCTAGCACTCCCTCATTTTGTCACCAGAAAATTTTTCTTACCACCTAATCTGAGTGGTCCTTGCCACAGAGTTCATCCCATTACATCTTGTCCCAGCAAGGAGAACAGATAGGCATTATTGGGTTTGCAGCTGTCTGTACATGCAGAATGGCCATGTCCTCTCAAATCCTGCACTTCATTTGTCTGTTCCCCAGAGCTCACATTTGCCAGAGAGGTGATCATCACCAGTGCTCTCTCCTGACCTGGATCTCCTCTGTCTCTGCCCTCCCCAACCTGTCAATGCCTTTCTTTAAGCACTGTACCTAAAACTGGACAGAGCAGTGCCAGGGAAACCTTGCCAGTGTAGTAAGGTATCATGTGCCTCTTAGTGCAGTTTCTCCATCACCTTATGAGGTCTATGGGGCAGGAGGGTGCTACAGGATCTGAGTCGTAACAGTGACCTTTCCCTAGACATAACCCCTTTGCACTGCAGCTAAGAAGGTGGCAAAAGCAAGGAGGGAACATTTGTAGTCAGATCCTTGCCTCTGAACTTTGCTGGAAGGAAATAAAAAGTACAAGAAAGACACAGTGACAGATAACTTATTCTGAAAGCAACTGTCAGAGCACAATAAGAGCATGTCAAGAGATGGGAGAGAGTAGGAGTCTGAAACATCCCGACTCCTACACAGACCCCCAGCTCAATCCCACCAGGACAGCAGTGCTGTAGAGAGAACAGCAGTAGAGAGAACAGACCAGAAAACTCAGCCATTTTAAAGCCCAGCCATCCTCCCTGCTGAGGTACTGCTACCATGAGGCACTGTGCCAAGAAAGCCATCAGCCTGGCAGGATTCTTTCACATTCATTTAACAGAAACATTCTGTGCGATTTGCACTATCTGCTGCCCAGAGGTTAATCAAGAAAAGAAGGGTGAACAGATGGGAACACAGCTCCCAGGATATCACGTAGACGCAAGGCTACGTCCAGTGGCAAAAGGGCATGAAACCAAAATCACAGTGTCCAGAAAGCTGTTAAAAAGCTGGGACAGGACGAACAGGCCTTGCTATCAGCATTGCTCCATCACATTCCCCTGCCTGCCTTCCACCTGCATCTCCTCAAGTCTCATATCCTTATTTCTTTTCTCTTCCCAACTGAAGGTTGGCAACTGAAGTGAAAGAAAACCTCTGGCAACTGATCAGTAGATCCTGATTTGCTTTGGTGGAGAAACAGCATTATGGGTAAATTATTTTTCAGAAAAAAAAAAAATTAGGAGGACATGGATAACTTTTTACTGAAAAAATAACTACCTAGTACGTGCTGCGGCACGAGACTGAAATCCCCACAGCTCTTGAGCTGATGACTGTATTCAAGACAGACAGCAGTGCAAGAAAAGCATCTGCTAACATCAGCCAATGTTTATCACCTGATAGAAACCTTTGGTCATACCTTGAAGCCAAGAAAGAAAACTGAAAACAAACACCTCTTACCTACATCACCTCTTTATTTTCTTCTCAATAGGAGAACAGGAAACACGAATGATGAATTTTTAATAAGTGTCTAAGGCATTACATTAATACACCTTTTCAATTGATGAAATACTTTCATATGGCTGTAGTTATATGCCGTGGAAATGATCATCAATAAAGGTACTTGAACACTGCAACAGCAACAGCCAAGATAAACATCCAGATTGCATCAGCCGTTTCACTTAGGAGCAGCCATACTTCCTCCACCACCAACTTCCACCCCCATTTTGCTGACTCCCAGACTTACAACTTAGGTTTCACTGAGTTACTAGCACCTCTTAATAGCAATTTTCATGGTTTGAGCAAGACATTTACTGCCAGTCCAGCAAAGGTTCTAAGCATGTCATCAATCTAAACCATTAAGCCAACCTGCTTGCTTACATGCTTTGATGGAATGAGCTCTAGTTTTTCTGTGCTGTTGAGAAAATTAAGGACATTCCCATTAGGATTCCACCATAAATTTCAGATTACCAGATATTCCTTTTGATCAACAAAATATTAACCAGGAAAATAATATGCTTCCTTATAACCCATGTTAGAGGTTTCTAGTTTGTTTTGGAGGCTCAGACTAAGCAGGAACAGCTCAGTTCTGACTACTTTACAATTTCTTCACTTAAGGTTCTTGTTTGTGTTTCTAAGTGTCTCTCACCCAATAATAATAATAATTTAAAACTTGCTTTGTATTTAAAAATAAAACTAATCCTGCAGTGATCCATTCTGCATTTCTCATTGGTTTACTTGCTCTGCATAATCCTATATTAGCTGAGTCAGAACTGGAAAACAAAGTAAAGGTGAGATTCATACTCCAAAAAAAGAGGAAAAGGAAAGAATTTTTCAAAAGGGAACTACAACTGTAAAAATAGCAGGTAATTCTACTGCAGCCCATTTGTAAAATATGCAAAATGTGTTTAATTCGGTTTACTACAGCAAATACCATTCTTGTGCCCCTGAGTAGTTATTTCCCTAGAGGAAGGACACACAAGAACATATCCCCATGACTACACTCCTGCACTGTAGAGTATTATTATTGAGCTTGTAAAGACACGGAGAGTCTAAATCACTTGATGCAATTGTGTCCCTAATCTGAGTGTGATTTCAGCAAAAAGAACACAGAATAATAATAGTATCAGAACACAGAATAATAATAAACATGTTTTAATATCTCAAGATCACCCTGTAAAATGATCAGTGTAATCTGAAAATGGCCTTCCTTCAGTCAATATCAACAGTTTAGCTAACAAAGTTCAGCTGTAAGTCAAACGATTACAGACATAACTAAGTTAATGTAATCGTGCTTTGGTGCTCAGGATTGAACGTGCATTTTTCATGTTGAGCTATGAGGAGTTCTAAATGCATAAATATCCAGACTTCTCTTTAAGGGGTCATCGCTACTCATATTTCCTCCTTGCAAACATACCTAGCGTAGATTGCATGCCTTCTAAATATTTCTAATATTTAGCATCAGTCACTTCAGAATAGGTCATGGTGCCTAAGAGTTTTCTTAGTCAGCCTGTACATGCTGTTTACTTTATTCTCACTGGACTAGGTAAGCTGATCAGTAGAACTTTAATCCGTACATAAATTTTCTAGTTATATTTGTATTTCCATAGGGAAGGAGGTGTGCCTTAGAGAAATCTGCCAAGTGTAAAACAGTCCTAAAGTAGATAATATAGATCCCTTATCAACTTAAAGCATGCATAATAATTACAAATTTCAAAATGGATAAAGGGCTTAGAAATTAATTTTAAATTAGGTCTGATAACAAGAACACTTACAAAAGGTTATAAATAGTTTCGTTAGTATTGTATAATTTCTTTGAAGGTCATTAGCAATCTGTTTTCAGATCATTTGGGGACTGCCAAAAAATTACTTTGTCTGTAATGATATATTCAGACAATCAAACAATTGTTGTCATGACTATGATTATAGTCCGAATCCAAAACTTATATCAGTTTTACTCACGCCTAACTCTACTAGCTATCTTCAAAGCTAATTTTATCCAAAGAACATGAGAAAAAACCTTCTATATTTGTTTCCCAGTCATTCTACTAGTAGCCGTCTCACTGCAGATATCATGTGGATCACAACCACAGGGTAAATCTCAGCTCATCTTAGGTAACACACAGTTCTGAAGAAGGTAAGAGTCAGACATGATGGTTATGGTGAGACTACAGAATTAAGGAAAACAGATCCAACTGCAAGGAGACTATGTGGAACGGGAAGGAGTATCAGTCACTGTGTAGGTGTTAATCCTTCCTTATTGCTCTGTGAAGACACATGTGGACTGCAGACAACTTCACTGCTCCGGCTATGGCAGCCTCAGCTGCTGCACATAGTTCTTTTCAATACAGTGCAGTGCCCATCTCAGTATTTTGCCTCAGTCTCTCAATTTGTTTCTGTCCTGGTTTCAGCTGGGATAGAGTTAATTGTCTTCCTAGTAGCTGGTACGGTGCTATGTTTTGAGTTCAGTA
>JAOBAS010000072.1:22090024-22117774 GCA_025311575.1 Elanoides forficatus
GAACTCAAAACATAGCACCGTACCAGCTACTAGGAAGACAATTAACTCTATCCCAGCTGAAACCAGGACAGTTTCTTAGATCTAAAGTAGACACAAATTAGTCATCAAAATCCAGAGCCACTGAGAGTCAAGGAAAGGTTCCAAGTTTAGTGAACTTAGTGCCTATGTGGCATACATTATTTTGTTCACATGATTATTAGACCCCATTAGCATTCCAGAGTTCAGGAGGATGCACAGAAGATGACATGGTAATTGTAGTTAAGTGAAACTTTATCCATATGAGCTGCTGACAAACTTAGATACAGAAATATCTTATTTCCATCAGATGTGGAAAGGAATATGCACGTATGTGCATACGATTTGAGTTGGAAAAAAAAAGAGGTAAATGCAAAAAGACTTTGGGAAGGGTTTAAGACCCTTGATATCTGTGCAAAGTTGACCTGGAGAACAGTCTGATAACCATATCACTGTTTTTCAGAAAGGAGCATTTCTAGTATGTGTAGCCATAACACATATATATAAGAACAAGCAGCCCTCTCTTTCCACTCCAACAGATTTTCCCTACCAAAATGCCATGCTGGATTTCATTATAATAGAGGTGCCAGACTGCCCTTCCTGGCTTCTCAGCTTTCTGGTAACCTGATGCTACATCCATATGTTGGGCATATAGTAACTACTCTATGCCGTCTTAACAAACCTTCAACAGAAACTCTGGAATACAAGGAATTATTAGAACCTTAGAAAAAAATAAATTTCCTTTGCCCTCAGGTTTAATATCTGTAGGCATTGATTTTGAGTAGTAAACTCAAAATTTAGCATGGGTAGAATTCAAGTCTCATATTGTAAGAGCATTTGAATCAAGAGCCTAAGACAAATCTAGTCCTACTCTTTCCTTCAATGGTGTTTATGCAGTTTTCCTGTCTGTAAGCAGGTGTTGTCATCAACAGTTATATCAAAGACCTTTTTGAGTTTAATATTTGCAAGCTATTCCCTTTTTTGTTTTGTTAGCAACTTCCCTTGTACATATTAATTACTGCAGACCTCTGTCAACATATGTTAATATCCAAGCACAGTCTCTTTCAAAGGGAAATGTCAAAGATTAAATTCAAATGAAGGATGACATTTCAGTTTGCATATTCCATGTATAATTGTTCTTCTCTACCTTCTAGAAGCTTTAGCTGAGGCAAAAATGTAACATTTAAAGAAAAAGCCCAAACAAAAAGTTCACTTTATTTTTTTATATAATAGCTAGGTCTTCAAATCATCTTTCCAGAGGCAAAAAAAACAAAACACCTACATGACAAAAAGTAACAGAAATGAAATTAAAATATTTCAAGATACACATGCTTTACTTGCCAGGTGCTAACAGCGAACTGTCAGAAAAATAGTAAAATATATCTCACTCTTCTGCCCTTTTGCTTTTCCTGACCACATGCTTGTGCAGAATGCATTAATAAGCACTTCTGCTGCTCCTAGATGATGTTCACTGCTTTAGACTAGTTTGCTCTCGTTGGCAGTTTTTTACACACGTGTCAGGAAGAAGTAAGGGCAAGCTGCTCTGCAAGGGAAGGTGAACCAGCACCAAGCATCACAAGGACAGCAGAGGCAGTGACCCACTGGCAAGGGCACAAGTGCACTGCATCTGAATGAGGAGAGCGACGTGGGGCTGGGACAGCTACCTGGGTGGCCAAGGGACCTGTGTCTGCCACACCAGCCCTGGCTATGAAGCAGGTCTGAGGTCAGTACAGGAAGCCAAGTCAGCAAGTCAGAGTGAAGGCAGTATGGGACTAGGTACAGTGTCCCTGTAACATAGCTCAGGCAGAGACCAAGATCCAGAGCTCAGCTCAGAAGCAGATCCCAAGAGAAGAGAAGGTGAGATCCCTGGCCAAGGCTTCTCACAGCTGCACAGCTGCCCTGTCGGAACTGGGTCCCTTTCCTGGTAGCTGAACCTCCAGTAGGGGGCAGAGACTGCTGATACACACAGCTCTGACACTACGGTCAGGGAGAGGCAGTCACTAGGACTACTTTTGGAGGGTATATAGAAGAAAGCCATGAGAATCAGGATTCACAAACTTGAGTTTGCTATATGAAGAATTTGCAGTTTCATTCAAAATGTTCTGGCAACCTGCAAATTGAGGAACACTCATAAGCACCAGCTTCAGGAGTTTTGGACCAAGTGCTCTGCTCTTTCTTGTGGGCTTCTCAATGGCCATGTTATACCCATACAGACTTCTTCAAAATTTCTCTGAATTCACAAAAAAAAACCCTATTGAAAATGATAGATAAGTTAGATCTGCAATAACTTAAATAGTCTTAAGAGAAATGTTCTTGAGTTTCGCTCAAGCAAACATGCCTTCTCTTCAGCTGCTTTTCTCCTCTGGAGAGTCTTTGTGTTACTATTACCATGTTTGAGGGAAAAAACATGGAAAAGACGATCGCTGACTCAGTGTTAAGAATTATGAAAAAAAGAGGGGCTTGAAGAGACAAAGAGAGACCTATCGTGAGAAAAGGGGACTGAAACACAAACATTCTTTTGCTGTAATGCCTTAGACTTATAGACTGGTAGAACTAGCACTCTGATGAGCTAGAAGCAGCTATGAGAGTCAATAACCCTAATGAATCTGTCAGCACAGGAAAAATGATTGACATAGCCATTCTGGGGTAACTAGTGGGACAGTGATATTCAGACAACATCCGTATGTGAGCCCTAATAAAACTGAAAAACTACATAGCCAGGAATTATTATGTTTGTTTGGAACTACCCTGAGTATCATAGTCATTTGATATACTCCATCAGTCAGTTTCCTGGTGCTAACAAGTCCCTGGATGATTTAACCAAGGATAACTTAGACCTTACTTCTTGGTTTGATTTTATAACACAGCCAGTATTACTTCTCAGTATATTTTCTTCACATTTGTAACCTTGGCTTGATATCTCAATAATATACAACATTAGCAGTGATGTTTAGGTTCCCTGGTTCTCAGCAGGACTCAGAACTAGTCCCACTAGCCTTTTTGTAGCAAGCTGAAAGATAAGCAGTGACTAAACTCAAAATACAGAAGCTCAAAAGTTCTGCCTTACAAGCTTTGGGCATTCTGTAAATACAAACTAAAGAGTAATTCTCAGTCATTTGTCTAGAACCTTCATGAAATATTGTATTGTATATATACAATTGAATAGAGGGTAGAAGAATCTGAATCACATTACAAAATTTAATAAAGAATCACATCATTGTTAAAATTATAGCTCAGGAAGCCTCTAAAATATGTATTTATACTAATCAAATATCTCATATGTCTTATTTAAGATCCTGAGGTTTGTATGAAATGGACCATTAATGACCAACATCCGTTCTTTTTTAAGCAATTTTCTTGTCACACTTTAAGAAGTTTTATAATAAGAAATAGACCTTACTCCCTTGTCTGTGTTTTGTCTCAACAAAGCATATAGTCCCTATATTCATTTTAACTGACAGATATTTGACATAACAGCATTTTATATATTAGAATTTGTATTTGTTTTCTACTGCCATTGACTTCCCTTGTTCAGATGATTTTAATAAATTCAACTTCTGCTAACTGATTTTGAAGGCTGCTTATTTTTAGAAGATGCAAAATGTGACCAATGGAGTAGAACCTCAGTGAGCAGCAACACCATGTTGCAATGAGATAGCAGCGAAGTGCTGATACTGTCAATATGGCTGAATGCCATTTTTAAAGGCTATTTGACTTTGATGTTCCATCCAGAGTTGTTTTAAACTATATTACCTGCACAATGAATCACATTGTTCTTCCACCTTCCAGCATGTTTACAAGCCAAACATCCAACATTTCAAATGCTGAAACATATATACAAATGCATTGACTTTAGATGATACATTAGTAGGATTATATTAAAAAAATCCCTTATATGCATGAAATGAATGAGCAGGTTGTAAATCGGCCTTAGGCCACGAACTAGCACAGTGGTGCTAGGCATCACTGCCCCTTCTGTGTCTGAACAGGACTATCCATTGCATGTTCCTTCATAGGGATGGAAAGGCGGAGCTCTCCTCCTCCTACCTGGCCCCACTGCCCAGCATGCAGGCAAGTGGTAGAGGTGGCTCCGTGGCACCTGCCATACCACCACAGACAGCAGCACAACCTACAATCCCCGAACACAGTCAGGTAATTACCTTTTCCCACAGCTCCCTGAGAACAACTGAAATGTCAAGAGGAGTCTCCTGTGAAAGGAGTCAGGAGAGGTCTCGTGTGCCTGGAGCATGTGGTGGATGCAACAGAGAAAGTGCACACCAGAGGGGTTTTTGCAGGCACTGTCTGCTCTCAGGCAGTTCTGTAATAGACTAACCCAGGCTTTGCACTTGGCAGATTCACTTCAAGGCATGCAGAATCAGGCATGCACACAACTTTACCACTACCACCCAAAGCCTCATTTGTGTTTCTAATGTATCATTCCCAATATTTAATCCACAAATAGTATTCAGGACCTTAGATTTATTTTGTCCTTCTGTTGGAGCACTATTTCTTAACATAGGCTTTCACTTTGACCAGCATTCATTTCCCACCTATCTGCTCTCATGATTATTTCATCCTTTGGTCTTTTGAGCTCCATTTCCATACATTTCCCTCAAGGAGCTTTGCAGCTGCAGCATATCAATAACCTTACAGAAGATGCTGCATGACTGATTCACATCTGTTGCTGCAAATCAAGGACGAAGAACTGAACTGGCTGATAAAAGTAATTACAATTTTCCATTCCTGCTTCACAAGCAAGACGACCAAATGGGTCATCGTCCAAAAAAGGTATTCAAATTAGCTGGTGACTTCTAAAATAGAAATAAATAGGAATGTACTGATCTGCTCAGAACAAAAATAGAACAGAAAAAGCTCAGCAGCTCATCACTGTATACACAGTCTGCACAGTTGAACATTTGAGCTTACTACTTTCATTGCTAAAATAAAAGGTACATTGAATTCACAATAAAAACAATGGCCAAATCTTACATTCTTGACATCAATAATATTTTGTCTGCACAAAGGCTCTTGAACACACTGAACCTAAGCAACAGCATCTATATTTCTCCTGTGTTATTCAAATTTAAGTAATAATGAATTCAGTGCATATTGAAGAACTCGGATCAGAAGATCCTGGTATAATTAGTAAGACTTCAAACAAACCTTTAAAAGAGGTTGTTTATGCTTTCTGTTTTCATTTGCCTTATTCCAGACTACCAAAAAAACCCTCTTTTCTCCCCCTTCTTTTTTTCACTTATAAGTCCTTTAAATTTTAACCTTTAAAGAGAAATAGCAAAGGCTGGAGATGTAAATTAATGTACCACCTGACACTGTTTCTAAGTACCTTACTGACAGGCAGGTTCTCTCTGAGAACCTGGCCAGCTGCAAGTTAGTTATCCTGTTATATTTTCATAACAAAACATTCTCAATCATAAAAAATAATCATTTTCATTTTAATGTGTGTCACCTCTATGAGCCCTAGACTGTGAATTTACAGTCTCAGGACTGTAAATTCAAGCAATCATTCATTCACTGCTGCTATTCAGTCTTGACTGGGTAGGAGCACAAAAATGATGCTGAAACAGCATCCATCTTTGGAAAGCTTAAGGAAGGAAATCTTGCAATCTCTCATGAACTATGTAGATGGCATTTGTATACACATTGCTGTGCATGAACTCCTGAGGGTGCTTTTTGAAGAATTTTAACTTTAGTGCAGAATAAGAGTTCCTGCTAAAGGAAGTGATATGGCCATTTTTAAAAGCAAATCACAAATAACTTCCTATCCTATCCACTGCACATAACTTCCATGTATCTAAAGGACACCTGTGAAGTTAACTCAAGCAGCACTATGTACCCTTCCCTTGACTCTTGCATATTTTGAATGAAAGACAGCAGGATACATATTCTTGTGTATCTTTCCTGTAACTTATTTCTGTTACTACATTATTCTTAATGTCTTAACAAAAGCATAAACATTACTAAGAATTATAAGACTAGCATTTCAATAAGCTTCTGGAAAATTAACAAAATTTAGGATTCAACATGCCCTTCACTGTCTGAGGAATCAAAGAGATTCAAGGTACAATATCATGACAACACAGTTATATTGTAGGGCTGGGGCACATGCTTTCTTGCAAATTAGTGGTAATGCTAACAACAGTATTCTCCTGTGTTTCATCTAGTGTTTGCAGTGCAGCATTTTCCGTTGAATTTTAGCTATTATTGAAATACCTCAAAAAAAGTTAAGCTAATCAAACTTCAGATCTCTCCCTCAAACTAGAAAATTTGAATTATCAATTACTTGGCTTTTTGATGCAAGAGCACATAGTCAGATGTAACTAAGAAATGAACTGTGGTGCATTTCTATGAGTTTCTAAATTACAGGAAACCAATATCAAAAATGCCATTGGCTTTGGATTTTTAGAGAAATCTGGAATTATATTTCTCATGAGTTGGCCTGAATATAAGCAGAGCTGGCTTGAATATAAATGGGTTTATATTCAAGAATATAAACTTGAGTTTGTATATATATATACGTGTGTGTGTGTATATAAGTTTATATATAAGTGTGTGTATATATGTATATATAACGTGAGTTTATGTTCTGTGGTCCACTGCAAGGCTGACTGCAAGTCAGTGTCAGGCTGTGTACCAAACTTTGTACATGCAGCCTTCAGCTGTTCACATTCTGAGTACTATGTTAATTCACAAAAAAATCGGTTTATACTAAATGGAATTTTGACATGAAACTTTGCTCTATTAGAGATGCACACACATGCAAAAGAATTGTTAGCAAATGGATGAAGCTCAGAAGATTTAACTAATTGCAATGAAAACATCAGCAAATTAGCAAGTCTGCTTCCTCCTCTACTTCCTGTCCAAGCAACTGTGTTAACAAAGCTGTGGAAGGCCTTGGTGAGCTAAAAAGAAACTGAACCAGCTGCTGTTTGCATTATGTTTTGTGAAATTAAAAAAATATTTTCTCTACTTGTAAAATATATCTATTTTACAGCAATAGTTCTGCTCTGTTCAGCACCCTGCTATGGCAATTACGGATGTGTTTTTACACTTTTGTCCTCACACTTTGCTGCCATTAAAAATATACTCTAAAATGAAGACATTTTTTAACTTTCAAAATTTAATTAAGCATGGTTTTTGTGTGCTGTGTGATTTCTTATGATGTGAAAAGAATATAGAGCATTATTTATAAACCACTCATTTACATTGTTTTTATGAATGTGCAGAAAAAGAGAATAACAGGCTGGGTTTATCACTTAGCTTTTAATGTGCTTAGTGAGCCATTTTCCCTTAATGCATCACTTATCAGCATTGCATCAAATTACATTAGTTTAATTTCAGTCTATCATTGGATTGGTTCTGTTTCTTGTTGGCATTGCCATAAGAAAAGTCTGAAATTTTGATAGCTGTTCTTTTGTCTTTTAAACAGTACACATAAACTATGAATTTTCCTCAGTAAGACTCTCATGACTTCTCTTGTGTTTAATCTTCTTGTAGTTGCTCCATAGGCAGCACCAGTGACCACTGACGCATTTGCTACAGTTTCTGCCCTGAGGCAAGACTCTGGCAGCTGCTTCTAGACCATGAGAGACCTATAGGTTCTTTTTGAAAGCGCACACGCTTTACAAAATAACTATTCAAATTCTGGGCATCTATGCCTGGAGCAAACAAAACAGATTTCTTCTGACAGTGCTTCTGCCTGGCTGCCTACATGGTGAACATAAATCCACTTTGATAACAACATTTCTAATTAACTTCACTTTCAGAAAACTATCCCGGGAAAATGGAGTTTACTTAATTATGTACAAGAATGTGTAATCGCATGAGTATTTGTGCTGCCATCATGAAAGACTTGGCAAAGTTAGGCACTATCCACACAGAAGTTTTGGGCGATATTTTACATTTATGCAACTGAGCTAATTCTTAGTAGTGTATGTATGAAATAATAACAGATATTAACAATGACACCAAAGGATTGCAATTTTTCATTAAAGTATTATAGTGGATGGTATCCTCAGAATGGTATCAATGGTGAGAAAGCATAAAAGAGCTATCGATTAATTTGGTAGAGGCACAACACTTTTGCAACCCTTGCGCGGAAAGGAAGTAAGTAAGAAGGTAAGTAGTACTGTTTATGGTCAACAGCCTTTTTCACATCCCACAGTGCAGCAGAGGAGGACAAGTACAGGTAATTTGCAACATGCCCAGTGCAAGCTAATCTGCATCAGTATCACAGTAACTTACAAGACTTACAGTCATTCATTCTGTAACACACAGATCAACCAAACTAACGTCCATGCATCAAACATGGGGGTTTTTGTTACTGTCCTCATCAGGATTTCAGTGTGACAATTTATGTGAAGAAGTATTATTAAACATAGGTAAATGCCTTGTATTTTGACCCCTGGTAGTACAGCCAGAAGAGCAGAAACTAATATTCAACCGCATTTGTCAACACAACTGTACATAATAACCAAGTTCAACTCTGCTATGACATGGGCTAGTTTGATTCTACTATCTTCAGAATTCCTTATTCTTCTGAATAACCTTAGCATGGATTAGTAGACAGGAGGTAGAATCAAACCAGCAATTTGTGGAACTTATATTTTGCAAGTAGTTTGGTATACATGATCTTTACTTAGGTCAAGTTTTTCCAACTCTGTATGGTCAAAGAAAAATCACAAAGAAATCATCATTTGATGAGAATATGTAAAGCCACTATACATGATCAAATTTGCTCTGATTTGCTCTGGTCATTATCTGCTGAAAATTAGTGGACGTTTGGGTGGAACAGCAGGAGATTATGTTGTAGGTCTGTTTCCAGAAGTCAGCTAGGTTACCAGGAAGTTATAAGGTACTGGGAATCTATACTGAATTTAGGATTTTATGAATGCCAGTTAATAAAATCTACAGGTTTGTAAATTATTTTAAAGACTGTTGCAGGAATTATCTGTTTGTATGCACATTATTGGAAGACACAGAATTCAGCTACTTGGAGGAGCTGATTGCTCTGTTATTAATTGAATATTCCCCACAAAGAAAATTACTTTAGGGTTGGAGGGGGGTTTTCCTGGACATCACACTGTTTGCCCACTGCCTTTATCAGAGTTAGGACACTGGAACACAGAATGACAGTCACTGAATATTTTCCCAGGAAAAATAAGAAAGATGTGTAGTTTTACAATTAAATATTAAATCCAATGTCCTGTAAAGACAATATCTTTCTAGACTATCTGAGGAAAATCATTTTTAAGTATTCAGAAGCAGCCATCAGCAGAAACAGTGGGTTGGTTCTTGTTACTAGTCCTCTTCAATCCTGCTCCTCTTTTTCTCTTCTTTTTCTGAAAGATAGTGCAGATTTAAGTGAAAACTAACCATCAGCTTTTCCTTCTTGCTCCTACTGTAAAACGTTCTTTTTGTAGCAATACACAAAAAATAAATATCAGTGAATAACAAAGCAACTGTACAACTACAAACAAAAAGTCTCTCTTGCTCTGCCACTGAATGAACACTTGATTGCTGGCCGTGCCCACATCTTTCATGTCATTTTGTGTTCAGTTTTACACCATAACAAAACAAAGCATTTTTCCTACTTAGAAATGAGTCATACTTCAAGACTCTCCTTTGTTCAGACACCTCTGGTTTTTCCTCTAATTCCTCCTGAATTTTGCTAGATACTGATTCTTTTCCAGTTTAAGCCTAAAAATTTTGGTCATGCAAAACAGCATCTCTGAGAGGAAAACTCATATTACAATAGGTGCAGCATGGGGCAGCAAGGACTGTTCTTGCAATTCTTTCGCCAAACTTAGGGAAGCACCATGGCCTATGCAAGCAAGTGGGAGCCTTCCTCCTAATCACTTCCATCCATATAAATCTGAAATAACCTCAGGCAAGAGTCATAGTAGTATATCCCAAAGCAGAGTAATAAGAATGTTGATGCAATTGCAACCTGATGTATTGATTGTATTACCAGCAGAAGATGGTCTTTCAATTATTTTCTTCAAATATGAAACTTCAGAGTAAAACCATGACCTTTCATCTGAAACTGTTGTTAATTAAGCTCTCACGGAAGACCTGTATTTCATTTGTAGGGAAAGAAATTGATCAGTCCCAGCAAATTTTTCAATATCCCTAAACTTTAGAAATTTTAGAGTTCAGTCAATGACTATGATGGAGACCTGGTGTCTCACGGAAACTGGAAACCAGTCAGATTTTATTACATACTTCAGAATACTCCACCAAGCTACCGTGCAGCCTGTAGACTACAGAACAGTGCAAGACGATTTTTCTTTTCCTTATAAAACGATTCTCTTCCAAATGCAGGCAATTGACTCAGTAACATGTATTTACTATGCTCTTGTAGACTGATATTTGTTACCTATCCTTATACATCCAACAAGCTTGAAGAGTGTTTTCTTCATTACAGCATACAACTACTTATATGAAATATGTGAGCTTCCATAAAATGCTTCAGCAGACAGGACATTCATTAGAAACTGAAATGCAGTATAAGTCTTACTAAAGCAAGAACCTGTATTTTGCTGCAAATACTATCTTCATCACCAGGGAACCATTACAAACCCTGGCAGGACAGAGAAGTATAGTTCTACTTGATACAAATTTATCTGTGGAAAACTAAATGAACAAGGTTCTTGTTCTGTAGTGTTCAAAGATGCATTAAATTCTTATTAATGTTGACATTAATAAGGACAGAGTATTTCTTTCAGAACCTTCAGTTTTATAATCTGTCAATCAAACATCTATCTATTGGAGTGCAGACCTTGTTCCATCAATAGATATAGCTTGTGTGATCAGTTGCTTTATACCTATGCAAACTTGGAATAACAGCATGTACGAGTTGGCCCAGGGCAGATACCAGACGTTTGCAAGCAGAAGACACAAAGATTTCAATTCTGTGGCTGATACAAAGAGTGCTACACTGAAGCGAAATTCTTGCAAATAATTTGTTATCCTTTAATGATGATATAAATAAGAAACTAGACTCCAATAAACAACATTTGGGTCATTTTAATTCTGGTTAGGTCTGATGTATCACGTCTCTTAATGGCTGAAAGAGAATTTCCCTGTGTCCTGTGAAACCCTCTTTAATAATGAAGTTTTTCTTCAGAGAGTTGCAGAAGTATTTACCAAAAAAAAAAAAGACAAAAGCATAAATCATTACAAACACATAATCAAAAAGTTGTATCATTTGTATATGTAATTATTTCAATTTGTGGCCTGTTGTGTATTGATCTCTGGAACTCTCCCAGAAGCCAGAGAGAGAATTTTTTTAGAGAACTGATGCATCAGGTGGCTGATAAAACAGAGTTCAGAAGATTACAAGACACACTCTTACCCGAGTCAGCAAGCCTTGTACCTGTGAGAGGTGCACATCTGGAGAGGAGCACCACTTCAGGACAAAGCTGGGGCTAGGGAGCAAAAAACAGTGTACCTTGGGACATCAGAAGAACACTGGATACATCAGGAAAAGTGGAAAAAAATCTGTATACGACACAGTTAATAGAGTTTTACTGCATAAGAAAACAGAAGCAACCTTTGTTCAAAATATCACACATCAGTGCTGCAGTTCAGAATTAGTGATATTTATACCCATCCACAGGAAATCCCATCTGAACACTCTATGCTGGCTCACAACAATATTACACTACACACCTAATTTGGGGGGAAATGCAGGCAAGCACATTCACATTTTCTTCTGTATTGCCCCAGTGAACAAACTTAACAAGTAAGACCATATACATTGCTAAGCCCCCACCTTACGCTACCGAATGTCCTCTTCTGCTTCTCTCACAGGCCAGAATACATAAAGAAAATTGCTATTTTTCACTCACCAAGTGGCAGGCTGTGGTAAATTTACTTAGCACATGTGTTTTGACACTCTGGATCCGATAACAGCCATGGAAGGTCTCATGTACCTTAACAGACTTCAAGTTCACAGCTGAACTAGAGTGCAATTTTTACTGCCAATTTCCATGTCATCTTTCCCCTTTCAAACTCCTTTTCCTTAGTCATAGGTGCAAGATGCAATGCAGACAACCATAGTAATCTGCATAGCACCTTGAATGAAAACCAGGCTGAAGCCTGAACTCTATCATGGTAGTAATATAAATAATATTTATTTAGTGCTCCAATTAGCTAACTGAATTTTAACTAGCAGCAAAACAAGGACAACTTATCAATTTATCAAACTTATGTTTAATGCATAGCCAAATGTACCGTGAAGCAAGACAAACACACTCATAATGAACACACAGATTAATGAACTGAACTCACATAGCCTTTCTCAGCTGAATGATTTCCTACTCAACATGCTACCTGAATGATGTAAGTGTACCTTTTATTAAGTAAAATATTATTCACCATGTCTAGAAGTAGTAAGATCTGGTCCCCTAGTAGAATATTTCTTCATGCATGCATTTATGTTAATAAAAATGTGAGGTTCGCACCTAGATTTTGGGCAACCATTACATAAATTTAAGTACTCCTATAGTTATAAAATATAATATAATAAAGAGAATTAACTCTCTGCAAATTTCTTCAGCCTTTACCATCACCCATATAAAAGAAAAGTAGAAGTATGTGGAAAACTCTTAACATAAGTGATACTTCCAGGAAGAATTAGTTATAAGCAAATGTGTAACACAGACAAGGAACAATTTCATCAATAAAACCATATATTTAAGAAGCATTGCTGTATTTCAAAACTACAAAATTCTACCTGATAACTGCCAGAGATAGTGTCATACTGACAAAAACAGAAATCTAAACAAAACAGTTGCACATCAGTGACCACTAGTGACCTCACTTAGCTTATTAGCATGTAACTAACACCCAGAATTCAGAAGTTTCTGCAAATTTTACTCCCAGTACTAGCAGTAGGATAACAAAGTCCTAGTCATTGGCCAGACAGTCAGTGAGATATTCGTAACAAGAAGAAAGCCTCTGTCCCATAGACCGCACTTCTGATTAAGTCGCTGACAATTTTGTCAGGACATGATGAAGAGGGCGAGCAGCAGTTCCCACCACAACAGCGGTATCGCCCTTTTCCCCAGGAGAAGACACCTTGAAAAGCCGTTGTGATTAGAAAAGAGTTGCACTGGAGACAAGTGTTTACCCCTCACATGGAGCTAAAACATTACAACTTCTCTGTTCCTTTGGTTATTCCTTGATGTACAGAGAAACCCCTCACAACATTTGTCCTCAGGAGGTGGTCACAGGAGGTCCTGAGTGGGCATCACACGGCCCCCTGGCTTCCACTGCCCCTGCTTGAGAACGTCCATCATAAATACATAATCCCTACTCTTCTACTCCTATGACCAGCAGTTTTTGAACCACTTACTGTTTCACAGATGCCTACAGGCTGATGGAAGTTTGATTTCTCTTTGTATTAGGCAGGTTGTTTTTCATAGCTTAGAATAGATCCACAAGTAAACAGGCAAGGCTTAAAAGGGGGAAATGCAAACAGAGTGCAGCTGTCTTCCTAATAACCTCCAATAAAGTCTTCTACTGGGATGTTCTCCAGCCTACAAATCCCTTCTGTGTAGAATATCATTAAAAAGAGAAGCCTCATAACTGTCCAAACATTATCTTTTTAGGCCATGTCCAGAAAATATTGCAGCTTTCCCAGAAGAGCAAGTGGAAAGACTTTGATGGAGAGACATTCACTGGGAGAAGGCATTTTTCTGAATTGGACATTTGCCTTCTGGAAATTTCTTCTGTGTCATAGACACTGTGATGTGGTAAACCCTATCAAAAGTGGTGTTCTCAGCAAGAAATTATTTGAATAAGTTTTTATGTCAGCAGTTTTCCATTATAGCATACTAACTAGCAACTGCAATGGCTGAACAATATACAATGCTTGGAACACAGTCACGAATAATACCTGAGCCTCCCAGCACCTTACTTCTCTCTCTTCCAGTATGTGTATATATACAAAGAATCCCTCTAATATCCTTCAAAACTAATTTACAGAACTGTAGCTTTTAGTACTGGTAATGATAAACTCTCAAATTACTTCTGTGTCCCTGCTACTTTATAACTTTCTGGTAACCTCATCAACCTTTTTAAATAGACCCGCAGCAAGCTCTCCTGCTGTTCCACCAGAAGGTCTACTAATTTTCAGCAGGTAATGACCAGCACAAGTAGGACAAAATTAGGGCTGGGTTTTCAGCCAAACATCTGTAGCAAAAATATTAGAATCATGTTCAATGAAATACTTAGTGCATTTGTGTCAGTTGCACCAGATAAGTCAGCTTTGAGAAAACAAAAATTCAAAGTAGTAATTGATTAAAATTTTTTCTGAAATTCAGTTCAATATTACTTTTAAAACGCAACATCCCAAAAGTCAGAAATTTTTCTTCCTTCTTTTCCCAAGCTTTTGGAACTTCCAGGATACCAAAAATATGTCAGTTATTCACACTGTTCAAGACACCTGTTGCAACGTTCTCAAAAGCATACATGACTTGCGAACACCTTGTATACATAAACTGTAAAGAACTTATGAACTCAGAATTCCAATCTAGTCAAATACCTATAAAACACACATGAAAAAAAACCCAAATACACAAAAACAAACCTTGAAAGAGCAGTTTTGTGTAGGGAATAGAAAGGAAACCTAAACTTAAATCTTCTGAGTTCTTGCTTTAACTTGTAGGAGAAATCTTGCTGCAGAAATACATACTATAAGAACTTGGATTATATTGATCTGAAGCAACTTAAAATCCAAATTTAACTCAATTTGTTTCAACTTATGCCCCATTTTCTGTTGTGTATGATCAGCTCCTAGACAGAATCAGAGCCTATATCATGCGTGCTATCCAAAATTCAAGATAAATCTGCAAGCCATGCAACATCATCAATGGCTTTCTCAAAAAATGCAAGCGTAATTCCAAGGAATTAATTTAGGTACACCTACTCTTCAAAAATCTGGGGAAAGCTGAGGAGGGATACCACCTTGTGAAAGTCAAATAACAGACCAGAGGATTTTCATTAAAATTATGCTTAACATCCCTACTCAAAAAGAAATTCAGTGTCACCTGCTGTACAAGCCAGTTTCCATTCATAATGCTTAGATCTGAGTAGCACTGGATACCTGCTGTGAGAATCACAAAACCACTTCTAAGAAGGTGATGAGATATTCCAAATCAGCAGTAGTAAGAACATATTGTTATGCATGGTGGGCCCCAAGAGAAATTAAAAGAAACCTGCTTCACAGTATACACTCTAATTGCTTCCTTCTGAAAGTATCTAGTTTATGTGTTTAAATATATTCAAGTACCATCATGTAGCTGCAATAGCAGCCAGTGTTATATAGTCAATTACCATACACAGTACTTGTGTGAACACAAAGTATTTAATAACTTTAAAGCCTTTCACATGATTGAGTCCTTGTAAGCAACAATTTTGCAATGACATTGAATTTCACCTCCAAGTTATTGATGTACTTCTTGTCTGAACCAGAAAGCCACCACAGTAGGCAACCCATAGGCTGTCACAACTGGCTTCAAATCCATCCTTCCCATTTCCCATACACAAAAAAGCATAGTGCTCCTGGTTAGCCCACCCTGTTCTCAGCAAAGGCCTGGCATGTCTGTCCACGCCCCTTATGCTCGTCATCTGTAGGCTAGGTCAAGCAGACTGCAGTTTCCATTCACATTTAAGACACTATAAAACTCTGTGTGGAGGTGTTTCAGCATGTGGCTACTTTTGCAATATTAGGTTTTTTCAGCTAGAGTAATAGCTGACAATTCTCTTTGGAGAAACTATCCTGCTAGACATGATATGAAGGCAAAAACAGAGGGCAAGTCTTACTGCAAGTATTTTATATTGTAAGTTTCTCAAAAGTTGTAATTGATCTAAATTTGGCTTTCCATCTGTCTTCCCATGGTTGTCTGAATGGATTTAGTTTGTTAATTCACGCCAGAAAATGGGAATCTTAAGAAGCCCAAGATGAACTTTATAAAAAAATTAAATTTTTCAAGATATTATTCCCATTTATGTAAGACAGCATTAAAAAAACCCACCCAAACAAACAAAAAACAACCCCCCCCGAAAGACTGTGATCATTTAGAGCACTCATTAGATCAAGCCCATGAGACTAGACTAAAAATCAGCTGACTCTTTTAATTGATAGCTTTTTTTCTTTTATGGTGGCAGGAATGGATAGCAGTCGCTTTTCAGTGAAAGGCTAGGATTGCTTAACAGGAGACATGCTTAGTAAGCAAGTTGTATTTCTGTTCCTATTTAACACTTATGTGCAAAGGGAAGTAACAGAATGACATATTATGCCATTTGGTGTTTAAATATGCACTGTCACAATCCTGCTCCAGGGTGTATCGAAGTGGACTTTAAAGAATAATTGAAAATTACACAATACAGCTTTGAGTGGAAATAGTAGCATTGTAACAGACTATGCAAGCAATTTAATACAGCTGCTGCCATTACTTCTGAAATTTTACAGTCATTATGGAGATCTATGGATGTCAGTTTTTCGAGACCAAGAAAAAGTCTGAAGATTAGTCAAGTGTTGGGAATAGAAGCTGATTTATTTCAAAAGGTAAAAAAGTATATTGGGTATGTGTATTCTTATTCCACAGTGATGGCAGTTCACACACATGGAGAAGTTTATATAAGAAGCAAGGAAAAATTTAATATTTCAAATTTTATCCCAACTCAGATTGAACTGTGGATTTAGTTTGTCAGAGATTGCTTGTTTTTCTTTATAATTTCCTTTTTACTGGAAGAGAAAGTTGTAACTGGAATTATTACTAGAAATTACTACTAATTAGAAAAATCTTTTTTTCATTGTTCAGAAGTTGCAGTTGAAATAGGGTTAACTCAAATTAGACACAACATTCAATATTAATATTTTTCTTAACCGTTAACCATTACATATTCTCTCAACTAATAGTAAATTTGTCATCATTTAGAACATCTTTAAAAGATAAGAAGCTAAAGATCAGCATTATTTAGTAATCTGGTTAAGAAAAATGCTCCTTCCTGGCAGAAGTTAAAAGCAATTCATATGATACAGGTCATTATTTTCAGTAATTACAACAAGCACTAGATTCTTTATTTTTTAAAGGCACCCACCTTACACAGTCTGCCTTTAAAAAGCTGCATTCACCACATTCCAATACTTTATATTGGTAATTTATCTTGCATTTTGTATAATTACATTATGCAAATGATTTTTAAAACCACTTTCTCTCACAAACGGCCTATAGTGTCCTGAGCTTATATACAAAATACACATAGGTTCATAAGGATATATGTATATATACACACTTATGTATACGTATGTAAGTGTTGCTGACTTACTTAATCTCCATCCAACACAGGAAGAAATGGTAGATTGAAAGAAATGAAGACTGAACCAATGTCTCTACCATTGCTCTGAGATTAAAATAAATAATAGAAAGATGCTAGAAGTAGTCTAAAATGGGAAAATACATTAGTCATCAAATTAGACCAAAAAAAATCTTAGACCTGTGGCACAGACTGTCCAGCAGCTTGCTACATTTTAGAAGAGAGTGCTAATAATTGGGACATCGACTAGAAAATGAACTGATATTAAATCCATTCAGCATCCAAACTCTACCCTGAACACAGAATTACTAAATTCCTGGTTGAGATGCTATGGTACTTACTGTTTCGGTATTTGAAGTGCTTGAAATTACTCAAGTTCCTCAACACAAGCAACAAAGAAAAAGAATTCAAAACACCGTGTGAACACACACTCAGGATGCTTCCTGCCTCAAGGAGCACACAGTCTAATGCAAAGGACAATTGAGCGACTACACAAGAAAATACTAAGAAATCAGACCACATAGCAAGCAGATGTGTGGTTTCCACACAACAGCAACTTGTCTGTTGCCACAACATCTGCAAACAATTGAATGAAAGAGAGTGTATGAAGAATGAGCATGAAACAGGGTTGCACACTTGCAGAGATCTTCTACCAAGTGTAAGTAAACACATGGGAGAAAAAGCAGTTCTTGCCTTGAAATAAAGTTCATAAATTAATAGAACTTCTAAGAAGGCCTGTTTAGAATCAGGGTTAAATTTCTCAATACCAAGTAATAAATAAAAGATAAGCAAGGGAACTTGAATGCTTTGGAAGTGAAGATAATGCATTTATGATTGACAGTATAGAGAAACACCTCAGAGAGATTAAGAGAGAAAGTTGACCTTTGTGCACTCTGTGCTGCTACAAAGAGTATTTCTCAAGGCCAGAGAAAAGCCTGTTGCTGTAAGCAAGTGGTAAGGACATGATGGTCGTGATAAGGATTTCAGCTGCATGGCTTCATGAGAAAACATATTCTGCAGAAAAGGTCTTCAATACATGCCCCTTGGATGTCAGAACCTCAAGAAGGGTAAAAGAAAAACAACTGTAAAAAGATGAAGGAAAGATGAGCTGGGAAGAGGGCAGTTATGTTGCATTTCATCTGTATGATGTCTCAGCAACACACTGTACAGAGCAAGACGTGCAGGAGGAGATGGTGATTCAAGGGGTCAATAGTGGCAAAGCAGCAAGGGAGACGTATAGGTAGTTATCAAGGAAGGTAGAATAACAGGAGTTGGTGGAACAAATGCTTAATGCAGCACTAACCACACTGTGACACTGACAACAGAGCAGGAGCATGGGTATAGTCAGCCAGAGACAAACCAGAGCCCACAAAAAACAAGGTTGCAAGCTGGCAGAGTGAAATTTTTGGGATGGGGACAGAGACCCAAAAGCTAAAGATGAGCAAGAAATTGAGAGAATCTGCAAGAATATTCGTGGAACAAAAGACAATATGTAGAAGGCTGAGAGGACATGAGAAAGCATCAAAGCTAGAAGTCTCAATGTCATGGAAAGACCAAGTGACAGAGATGGTGACAGCCCTCAACTCAAAATGATGAGAGGGAAACAGTTATGATCAAAGTGGGAGGACTCAGCACAATGGATCAGAAATGAAGCCTCACAGGTGAGCAAAAGAGCTGAACTGGGGCTGCAGGCTGCATAAAGAGGATAAAGGTAAAGCTCAGGGCACAGGTGAGTCAACACTGAAGCTCACCATGGAGAAGGGCTGGAGGCTGCCAGAGAACAGAGACTGCTTCAATTCTCCACAAAACGTGCTGCCCTGGCAAGTTGTGGAGGCAGACAATATCAGCATCTTTAAAGAGGGACTGGACAACTTCATAGACAACTGCATCATAAAATATACTAATGGGAAAAGGCAGGATACACTCTCCTTAACATCATAGTATTGGGTACACGTTACTCATTTGTAACCTCTGGTCAAACCTTGAGAAGAAAATTTTAATTGAATGTAGCTAAAACACAAAAGGTTGCTATGGGCACTACAGAATATTTTTCTGCAAACTTAACTCTGGGAACTGACTAGATTATTATTTTCTGAAACTTATCAAAGAACAAATAATTATAGCCTGAGGTTGAAAGCGGCATGAGAAATAGAGACCTAAGTAACAGAAGCTTTTGTGAGGAATCAAGCAGTGCTATAAAACATCATCCCATCTAGGTTAAAACCAGAGAAATTACTTAAATGGTAAGTGAATTTTTTCTTTTTTTATTATTGATTTGCATGGTCCATAGCAAAAATGGACCTGTTTCATCTGTTTAATTATTAGTATATTTAAGCACATACATAATCTTGCAAAACATTAGCTGGTATAAAAGTTAGACTCCTCTTGTCCATGACGGGACTGAGGATGAGGGGAGGGAGATAAATGTTCCCCTTTCTGTGCAACTGCCTCAGTATGACTTTCAAGGAACATTAATTCTGTTCTTGCACACTTGTCAGGAACAATTCCAGAAAAAGAAATCACGCACACAATTTTTGAAGACATTAATCTCCACTGATAGAAAAGAACAGGTACTGACTTCTGACATGGAGGTGGGATTACAACTTCACCTATTGAAGACAAGGAAAATTAAGAAAAGAGTAAAACTAAAGGACAGTACTAAGAAAGACAGAGCTTGAGAGTCTTACTCTCGGATGTCTTTATGCAGCAGTAAGTCAGCCTTCATTATATGAATTACTACAGTGCTTGGAGGCACATTAACCCCACAGTCCTCTGTGGTTTTAGTCCTCTGTTTGCACAGACTTTTCTACAAAGTGTGTTTAGTCCAGGTGGAAAACAAAGAAAAACTGACAAATGCAAACACAAGACTGGAGAGAAACGGAATGGGGAGGGGAAGAGGTTATTGCAGCTAAGCAATTAATTAAGCAGTTAATTATCCAAAGTGCAAATCTAAGCATGTGTTTGATCTAGTCTTCTACTCAAGCATGCAAGTCATCCACATCTTTTGCATAGTTAAAGTAGAGGCTTAAATATTTCATTGACCAGGGCTCTGGTCCTTGCAATGGAATTATGAAATCTCAAGATCCTTCCATGCCTTCGCCATTTTTTTCCACCAGGTTTTCAGTGAAGAAAATAGAAATTAGAAGAGCATATCTGATGAGCCAATGCTTGCAACAAAAATAAGACTAATAGAGTGGCAGAAATTAGAAGTAGCTTAATAGTCATTAACAAGTATTCCTTGCAACATAGCATCCAACCTCTGCATTCCAAATTCAGGATATCTACCTTTTACCTCTTATTTATACATGCAGCACTCTTCACAACTACTGCTTTGGGTCCAGCCTGAAGTTGATGAATTTTCACTTTCTTATGATCAGAGAGACAAAAGGAGAAAGGGGAAGGGCAAATGGGAGCTATATACTCTGTTAATCACTATGGGAAAAGGAAGCATACTATCAGAATTTAAATTAACCCATCTTGAAACCTTTGGGACTTCCATTCATTAAGAAGTACATTCTTACTGAGAAACATGTAAGTTAAATATAAAAATGTAATAAACAAAGCTTAAGTTTTCCTATTCAAGTTCTTTCTACAAGTAAGTGGCTTAAATTAAAGCCTACAGGAGAAAGACATTTCAGTAACAAAGTTTTAAAAAGCAAAAAGAAACCTTTAATATTCTAAATGGTTTATAAATTAAGTAGTTGAATCTGTATCTCCATAACTCCAAGAGTGTTTATGGCTTTACTTCTTACCTTTTGAATGGGTTATATATCTGTATGTTCCCATACTGTTCCTATGATTATGTGGTAATGCTTTTCATTCTCCTATTTTTCCATGGACTCTGGCTCCCCAGCATTCCCAGGAAAGCAAGTTTCACTCACCAGTACTTAAGTGACAATGTCCACATCAACACTTTTGAAGACTTTTCTTTGACAAGCTACTCAATTTCTTAAACCTGAAGCTAGAATAGGTATAAAACCTGAAAGGATAGCAATAGCAGAGCAGACAGAAGCAAAATCACAAAGCCCAAAACTGGGGCTTTCCTAAAGAAGCAATAAGATTTTCCTCTGAGAAGAGGTTAAAAAAGCATATGCTCTAGGGTTATATGTGTTTTGAAGAAGGTCTTCAGAGCTGTTGTATTCACACAGCAATCAGGGTGTTCCCCTTCCTCCACTGCAAACAGATAAAATTTGTGGGAGACCAAGGTGCAAGGAATGGCTGATATGTCAATGCATACCCAAGACTGCATCAGGAGCCGAACCAAAAGTTTATCCAGACCTGGCCGTGGAGAAACACTCTGAGGTCTAGACATGTGGAGAGGAAACTCTGACATACTTTAAATCATAGCGGGTCCAAAACATCACAGTTCATGAAGTGAACAGCTGTAACTAACATACCAGGCCTGCAAGTGGGAGCATCCTGGAATTTCACCCTAAAGGCAGCAAAAATCAGTAAGTTATTTACTCAAAACCATGTCTCCAAGAAAAACTAAGGGAGAGGGTACAGCTAGGCCTTTAACAAGGACAGAGCCCTACCTGGGAAATATAGAAAAAGACAGAAAGTTGGGGGGGGGGAGGCGGCAACTTGTTTTCCAAATGTTTTCTCGGTGCCTCAGTCTTAAAGGACCAACATTTTTTTTCTCGCTTGTTTGGCACTCAGCCCACAGGCACCATCTTTCCAGGGGATTTTAAGAATGCCACAGACGTGACATTTATAATTACTTTCTCATGGGCACTGGAGAAAGCAGAACAGATAGGAAGGTAAAAGCTTTAAAAGACTATAAGAAAAAAAAATCAAGATGCTGAAAGAGAACAAGCCTGAGGGAAGAGAGGATACTTCAGAGTTGACTGGAACATGGGTGCAGGATTCTGACAAGAATGAGGGTCAAATGGAAGAATGAAGAAACAAATGAAAGGAAACCAGAAGGGAATCAGCCTGGAGAAATATTTATCATCAAAACAGTTTTGAAATAAAATCTTCTTTTTTCAGTTTGTGTGTTTCTGACCATAAAGAAAAATCCCCATCACATATTTTCTAATCAGCTCTAATGCATAAGGCCAGAACAATAGCTCTCTACCTCAAGAAAAGTCTAAATCACGATCCCTCTTAGAAGCCAAAGCCAAGAATAAATTTGTGCATTTAGGTCACTCTTCCTGAATTTAATCTGCACAGTATCTGTGGTGGCCAGCTCCTTCATAAAGCCAAAGAAACCACAGAGCAGATAAAAGATTTGTTAGTTTAAAATGCATTATAGAAAGCTACCATTTAAGAATTCAGAAGGACTGACAATATTGGTACAAAACTTACTTGTGACCACAATCACTGGAGACATTAGTTCATAACAAGTACTTAAAATGTGTAAACAGCTCAAAAAATACAAGGTCATATTCTACCTAAAAACGGTTTTTAAAAGCCTCTTGCTGACAAAATGCTTTGAAATGTACCTAAGATCTTAGAAGACATCTGATTGGTACTACAGTCTGAAAGTGGAGGATGTAATAAAGTTATTAGCAACAAGTTGTCTTTTTGCATGCAGGGATTACAGTCCTCAGGAATTTCAGGAATATATTAATCTTCCTGTTACAAGCTGTGTCATCATCATTACTAGGCAGAGGTATTAGGAAAGCAGCAGGAGGCCCGCTGAGAGTATATGATAGAAGTTTGGAATAAAATTCACTTGAAAAACAAAAGAGTGATGGGGTAGTCCTGGGCAAGCAGTGATCATTCAATTAAGTTCTTTCACAATTAAAATTAGGCGTGTAATTGCACACACATTTACATACCTCCCAGTAGCACTTCCAGAAGTTTTGCCTCAGCAAATAGTAGAATCAGCTGTACTTACCACCATGTTCTGTTTAGGAGTTAAGTGTATCTTTCATTAATGAAAGGGTATAGGCAGGAAAATGGAAAGAAAGCTCAGGTCTTCCTCAAGTACTGTCAAGAGACTGAAAAATAGAAAAGCAAAATCTGCTGTGACACTATCTTATCTCCTAGAATTATCTCCTACTCTTACAAGAAGATTCCAGCATCACAGATAACATGCATATAATTGTAGGAGAATTAAAAAAACCCACATGAATGCAGTCAAGAACCAAACCAAATGAAAAAATGTCCACTCGTTTTTCTGAGTAGTTCCCTACTGAAGAGCCTCACTTCTACTATATCAATCTTCTCTCTGATATTTACAGAAAAATCAAGAATTTTCGAAGGCAAAGATGATAAGATCAGAAAAACTAGCTTACTCAGTAGACAGACAGACAGATAAATAATAAATGGAAGTACTTCCTTCACACCCTGAGTCATTGAACCCCCACAATTATCAAAGCAATTTTCTGTAAGAATGTGAATACCAGGGAATTGCAGTGGTCTCAGCTGTTAACACTGCTAAATTCAACAACCATACTACATTACATCCCAAACATTATTGGGCAGGCTTGTGCCCATGTTCCCTACCCAACAATACACTAGCTAGAATATAAATTAGCATTACAAAAACAAAGCATTTCACAACATACAGAAGTATAGTTCATTCACAGCATCATTTCTTGTATTTTATAGCTAAAATAAAATGCAGCTTTACTTGTTTTCTGTAAGACTCAACTTTTTCCATTTGCATATTATAGGTGCATAAGCTATTCATTAATTTCTGAAAATCATAAAATCAATTAACTAAGACAGTAATCAGCTGTCTATCTATACTAGATACAGGTATGTAAAAAAAAATCAAGCTTCTGGTGTGCACAGACAACTTACTTGTGGACAGACTGCAGTTGTGGGTTAACAACAGAGCTGTGTTTTAGCTTAGCCACAAATTCAACCATTTTGTAAGAAAGATGCTGGCAAGCCCACTCCACTGCTGACAGTCTTCCAACACATTTGCTATAGTTTAAGTGAAGGGGCAGAGAAAGTTCAACCACATGCTTGGGAAAGAGCGTAAGGACCTCTCCTTTCAGAGGACCAGAGGGTACACTGCCACGACATATAGACAAATACAGAAGCAGGACAGCAGCAACACAGTAGGATTTGTTTGAATGCACTCCAGCTTTGGCTAACCTGAGGAACCATACTCAGCATCTGCTCCAGGACTAGTGGTGCAGTTTACACCTGCCCTAGTACCTGAGTTGGTTCTTAAGCTACTGAGAACCAAAGCAGTCCTACTTACTCCAAGTTACCTCATACTATGTGCTCCCTCACTCCCTAGAAAGCACAAGCCAGTTCAAGGCAGCAAAGACCCCTTAGCTCTGCTCCCTTCATAAATCCATGCCTGAGCATTATATAGATTCACATATACACAGGTTTTGTTGAGATTTGTCAAAGTAATTTGGAATATTAACTTCTTCACCATATCAGGGCCAGTGCATCCAGAACTTTGCTGAAACTAACCCTCACTTAAGTTTGCAAGTACATGAAGGATAACATCTTAAAATATTCAAGCTATGGCAAAGCTGTAAAATCCATACACGAATACCATCCAGAAGCCTCTAAAACTGGGAGACAATCCCATGCTAGGGCAGCAAGCCAGCAGCGTTACCATCAACATGAAACAGCAGTAACATATCCAGCAACAGTTAAATTTGTAAGACACAGCAAGATGCAAGCACAGATGGAAAAGAAAAAGACATGCTACCTTCCCTTCCAATCTTAGCAGTTGCAACAGATTTTCCATGAAGCTCATAAAGCTCATAAGCAGGAGCTGGCCTGAACATATCAATGAGCAGAGTAATTAGTCACACTGTCTAGTGTTTTAGCACAAACTTGTTAAGTTCTACATACTGCATAACATGATCAGTCAATCAAATGGGATCATATACACAACATGCCATCACAGATATATACAATCAAGTAACAGCAAAAAGAAAGAGATTAATGACTCCAAACAGATGTAAAATCCCTTCACTAAATGGAGCAGAAATAAGCCCCACAAGTCTATTAATGTCAATATCTAATTAAGTTTTCCTAATATGCAGAATTAAGACTCAAAAGGGAATGCCAGTACAATTTGATGCCAGCAATAAGATTGTTAGCTCTTTGAGAAACAAATTAATGATCTTATAAAAGAAAGACTCTGTTGAAGAAGACCATGGCCTGTGTTGAATCATGTCACATTCAATGATATTCTTTTCAGATTTACTGCATGGATTTAGTCACTTATTTATGTGAATGTCCTTTAATGTGCTAGTTAACACAGTAGAATTTATTGCCTAAAGTCTCGGAGATACATAGGGCTTTCTGCCTTCCAGGGGAAGGAGGAGGGGAAGAGACAACACTGTGAAACAGCTAAGTAGATGTAATAGATCTCCATCTGGCTTAAGAAAAAAGTGAGGGAAAAAATGAGGAAAAGGACTGACTGAAGTTAGAAACCTCACTCTCAATCTGAATCATTGTTACAAATAGTTTCCTGATTATTTTTTTTTAAAACTCCTGCTTCTAAAGTAAGTGTAAGTGCCCTTCCCAACTCTGATAATGCCTACATTATCAGGCATTAGTATGTTACTTGGCTGCTAATGACTGCCGTTGGAAGAAAGTTTCTGCTGGTGTTCTTGCTTCATCTTAATTGTTCTTACATTTGCAGATATGTCTCTAAATTGGAGACACATGGATTTAATGGATGCAGCACTCGGTGCATAAGGAATTGGTTGGATGATCGCACTCAAAGAGTCCAAGTGGACTAGATGTCCAAGTGGAGAGCAGTGACAAGTGGCATTCTTCACGGGTTGATATTGGGACCGGTACTGTTTATCATCTTTGTTGGCGACATGGACAGTGGGATTGAGTGCACCCTCAGCAAGTTTGCCCATGCCACCAAGCTGTGTGGTGCAGTCCACATGCTGGAGGGAAGGGATGCCACCCAGAGGGACCTTGACAGGCTTGAGAGTTGGGCCCGTGTGAACCTCATGAATTTCAACAAGGTGGAGTGCAAGGTCCTGCATATGGGTTGAGGCAATCCCAAGCACAGATGCAGGCTGGGGGGATAATTGATTGAGAGCAGCCCTGACAAGAAAGATGTGGAGATATTGGTTCATAGGACAAGGTGTAATGGCTTTAAACTGAAAGAGGGTAGATTTAGATTAGATTAGATTACTGTGAGCATGGCGAGGCACTGGAGCAGGTTGCCCAGAGAAGTTGTGGATGCCCCATCCCTGGAAGTGTTCAAGGCCAGGTTGAAGGGGGCTTTGAGCAACCTGATCTAGTAGAAGGTGTCTCTGCCCATCACAGTGGGAGTTGGAACTAGATGATCTTTAAGATTCCTTTTTACCTCCCAGAAAAGCTGGACAAATTATGTACTGAGGCAACAAGCTTGGCTATTTCCAAATGACATCCAAAAGCAGCAAGAAAGAATAGTATTGTTACCAAGGTACTGAATACAAATCAAATAGGAAACAAATTAATGATCAGCAAAATCAATGGACTTCAGACCAGCCAGTTAATCATTGACAGAAATTCACTGAATATTACACAGAGATAGTAAAAGAGAAACTGGAATTACTATAAATGAAGCACAAAGAAGGAAACACCTGTTGAGAGATGAATAAATGTAAACAAAAATATACTGACACAACGCTAAGAACAGTCTCTACTTTTATAAATTAAACACTCACAGACCTTTAAGAATGAAAAACACTAAACTACCTTCCTCCTGCATTCTTGTATTTCTCTCCTATACCAAAGAGGGCCTCACTTTCTCCCAAGCTAATGCATCAAATCCTGCACCTCCTCTATTTCTTAAAAGCCTCAGGAGTTCACAGTAGTCACACATTCTCCACCCTTTAAATACTTCCTCTTAAATGTGTATGCAGCACATTTAACAGTTCATTAGCAATAAAACAGTGTTTTCGAAGCTAGTTGCAGGGATTTTCCCAGCTAGGTGCATCCCACTATGGCAAGAAAGCCAAAATATCTGCATGCAGCAGTAACCATTAGCAGAAATTTAATATTCTCCCATTAAATAAACCATGAGGCCAAGACTGTAAAAAGTTTGTTATGTCCAAATATGAGTTATATTGGTTCCCTTGTATTCCTTGTTTCCCTAAATATTTTGCTAGGAAAAGGCTTTCTGAAGTACCATCTACCTTTGATCTTTGATTCCTCATGCAAACCTCACTAAAGGATTGTAGCCATAATACTCACTTTTTAAATTCTGGACTGCTCTACAAGAGTATCTTTAGAGGTCTAGTGAAGTTTAAAGCAGAATAAGCTGACATGCAGAAACAGACTCCACAATCCGTGAGATTGTAAAGTAGGTATGTTTATTCAGTGCTGGGCAGCACAGGGTTGGGGGGTAGTCCCGCCAAAGTCGTGCACACCCGACGCAGCAACTCACTTCAAATTTAAGCAATCAAATGTTACATATGCATAAAGTCTCACAATACGCCTATACATATTCATGAC
>JAOBAS010000072.1:22130003-22145190 GCA_025311575.1 Elanoides forficatus
CAAACTCCATCACACGAACCCATAACACACCTAAATACCTCTAAGTATAAGCCACATATGCCATAGATAACTTAATGGAATATAAAATAGCAGCTAGCTAGTAGAACTGATTTTAAAATTCCTGTTGAAATTTCACATGAATGAGCCTTGTTTCCTGATCAGATGAATTCAAAATAGTTTAGGCCAGCATTCACACTGATTTAGAATACTACAGCAAGGTCTGGATACCTGATTGCTTAAAATATTCCTTCTACAGTTCTCCTTCCCTTCTTCCTATTTCTGTCCTAAAGCCAAAAGTAAAAAATTCTGCCTAATTATTTGCATTGATCTGTTTCAGATCTTCATCACCAACCTGAGAATGAATGTCATGGTTTAACCCCAGCCAGCAACTAAGCACCATGCAGCCACTCACTCACTTCCCCCCCACCCAGTGGGATGGGGAAGAAAATCGGGAAAAGGAGTAAAACTCATAGGTTGAGATAAGAACGGTTTAATAGAACAGGAAAGAAGGAACTAATGATGATAATGATAACACTAATAAAATGACAACAGTAATAATAAAATGATTGGAATGTACAAATGATGCGCAGTGCAACTGCTCACTACCCGCCAATTGACACCCCATTAGTCCCCCGAGCAAAGATAACCCCCGCCCCCACTCCCCCAGTTTCTACACTAGATGTGATGTCACATGATATGGAATACCCCATTGGCCAGTTTGGGTCAGCTGCCCTGGCTGTGTTCTGTGCCAGCTTCTTGTGCCCCTCCAGCTTTCTCGCTGGCTGGGCTTGAGAAGCTGAAAAGTCCTTGATTTTAGATTAAACACTACTTAGCAACAACTGAAAACCTCAGTGTTATCAACATTCTTCACATACTGAACTCAAAACATAGCAGCATACCAGCTACTAGGAAGACAATTAACTCTATCCCAGCTGAAACCAGGACAATGAGTTATCTGTGGGTCTAAAACATGCAGCATAGATGCCTTTGACTATACTATCAACATAAAGAAAGAAAGAAATACATTATTGTCATCGTAGGAGGCACTGAGACTTTGTTGTGTCCCTTTGCAAAGGACAAAGTCTCAAATAGCAAAGAGCAAACACAACCCATAAGTAGAGAGGTGTTTTCACACTAACATTTCAAGGCTTGAACACCCTACTAAAGTCAAAGTAAGCTCAATGATAATGTGTGAACAAAGAATGGAGGTTATGTTCATCAGATAACTTGTTGTGAAGAGCTAACATGTGAACAGTTTCAATTCTCTGAGGTTTTGAGGCTTTTTATAAATTTCAGCTGGCTCAGTTCCTGCTTTTAACATGGTTGTACTTAAATAGAGCGGGACGTGGAGGGAGCATAACAGTTCTTTGGAGACCAGACAAAATTTCTTTAGAGAAATGAAGAGACACAATGTTGTGAATGTCTTGAGTTTGCATTTATCAGATAGAGACTGGAAGAGGGAATCTGGTTCTTCCTGGGAAAATGAAGTGTTTCCTAGCTGCCTGGTGTTGTAGTCTGAACCAGCAGATAGCAGGCTGAAAAGAAATAATGCTGCTGCCATTCAGCAGTCCTTCAGCTGATCACTAGGCTGGAAAGAAAACATTGTAATACAGCAGCTAACTGTGAGAAAAGATAATGGTTAGGAAGAACAAAAGCCACAGGAGTAAAACTTTTATATTTTTGATAGGTACGTGGACAGAAGGACCTGCAGAAGACTTTGGACACACACAGTGTGATTCCTACTGAGACCTTGAGTGCCTCAAATGTGTGGACAGGGACACAACACGACGCAGAAGCTGCAGTCCCTGAAGGACAAGTTGTATCTCTGTGGAGCTGAGTTTCCCTTCCCTGCAATCTCTCAGGTTAACTTTGCTGTCTCATAGCTGTCAGGCCTACCACCTTCTGGGACATTTCAAAATAAGTTTTACTGGAAACTTAAGGGTCCATTGCTACATCTTTTGTCATACTGTGGGTTCCACCATAGGAAAGTGTGGCCCAGCTCATCGTATTTTCATACATATTATGTGTTGTTCTGCTTTATTAATAGAACCTGGAATGTTAAAACAGCCTTTTTGCAGTTTATATTTGCAATCCCTAAATATGAGGTATTTAAATAACAGAGGCTGGTCTAGACGCTGATCATGGCTAGATTTTGCACAGACATTATCAAATGTGACACCTCTTACATCCTTACAAGACATCCCACAGCTGTTAGCATTCTCCTAGTCTCTCAGGATCAGATGCTGCACATAACTGCCCTTCTCAGCCTCTGAGCAGCCAATCTTGGCTGCTCCAACAGATCTCTGTAGAAATAACAGGTTTTGGTAAAAATGTTCAGTGGTCATTGGTCCAGCCACTTAGATGACCTTAGTAAAATGTGGTTCCTGGGTAAACAATGGGAATAACCATTTCAACTCCTGTTTCTCAGGAACTGGCATGATGAGTAAATCACTGCGTAACAGTTGAAACCAAGTCACTCAAACATATGAAATAAAATGTCTTAGTTTATTCTCCACTAAATTTAAGGGGCATAACAATAGTGCTGCTTAGGTATGCTGCTTTATGGAGCCTCAAACAAAAATATTAAAAATTGTGCCAAAGCCAATGACAACATCTGTCTGAGATCACAGATATCAGCCTGTTCAGACCTAAATGGTAGACTTTTGATCTAGAAATTACTTTCCATCCAAAAATCTGGGAGCACTTTAACATAGAGAGAATAAGAAGAAAATTAAAACAAAACAAAAAAAAAGCAGCAGCAGCAAGAGTTAAGAGAAAGCAGCCAAAGCACAGCAAAGAAATGAAGGCAGTGGAGAATAGCTTTTTGATAACTTATTTGCTTGCAGAATTGTGTTGACAGTAATAGTTTAATAGTATTGTACACCTTTAGAGAAAGACAAACTGATGGCATTGATTTTAGCATATTCTCAGTCAAATGTATTAGGAATGCCTCATTCGCCAGAGAGATTTAAAAGAATATGATTTTTCTATTTGAATTACCCCTTTTTATTTCCTTTGTATTACATACTTAGAATATGCAGCTTACAAATCATTTGTAGCAGTGAGGCTAACAATTAAAAAAATGAAGATATTATCTACCAGGATAAAAACAGGATTAAAACAGTGGCCTTACATGCTTACTTTGTACTGGAAAGGTGGCTGCTGTCAAGGGGCAGCTGGGATCTTCACCTAACAGAGACTGAAATCTCCATAAATACAAAGCTGTCACAGCTGATTAAAATATCCAGCTCAGCATGAGATGAAGAGGTAAGTGGGGTGAATGGACAAAAATCTTTGGCCAGCACAGTCTTTAGCCTGTTCATATTTATACAGTAGACTACACAGCCAGCTTAGAGGTGAATAAATATTATCTCTCCTCCCTGACCTTTCCACCCAGGCTCCAAACCATCTGCAACTTGGGCCAGATCAAGGATCTAGCTCATGACATCTGGCTGTCCCTCACAGCACTTTGGAGACTGAGGTCAAAGGAGACAACCTGATCATTTAGTCTGACCTTCTATAATACATATTCCACCATAAAACCTTGTATCAGGCCCAAAGACTGCAGAACAAATAATTTACTCTTAAAACACAGCCAGAAAACAAGGTAAGATGAATAAGGTACCAGTGCCAGAGACTCCAAGGAAGACAGTCAGAGAGGCAGGAAGCTCAGGAAGCTCAAGGAAGCTCAATCCGTTGGAAGAAAAAAAGAAATATTAAATCTAACTGGTGCATATATGTATTAATGTTTAACCTTGCTGCACTCTGATCAGATGCATTTTGTGGTATTCAGAATTTTCCGTGAGAATGGCAACATTTTTTACAGGTCTGATATGAGGTTTGGGCATACATATTGAATTAAATATTGTTCTCTCTTGAGGAATTATGGCTTTTATCTCTAAGAAAACCAAACTAAAATAATAAACGTGCTATTTTTGAATGTAAGTTAGCGAAACTTCTCTGTTGCTGATGTTCTCTGCACTCCAGCCTGTGAAACAATGAATGGTCTCAACTGCATGTTCAGCCCCTGACCCTTGCAGGATCAAGACTGAAGCCAGACAGAATCCTACATTAGCTCTTTTCAGCTAAGCCAGTCTTAAAAGCAGTGGGGGAAGTGCTGTATTGGATACATGGCAAGAGCAACAAAAAAAATCCTCTTATATTCCTGTCCCATAAGAAGTCATTCTGCTCAAATTAAAAAAAAAAAAAAAAAGTCTTCTAGTCAGCTGTGAATCTGTAAGCTAGGTGCTGGAAGACACATTTTGAAGATGTTCTCTGGTCTAACTTTCAAAGTGACATGAGGATTTCAGGGTGTCTTGCATGTTTATTTCAGATAACACATGCTGCTTTAGTAGCAATACTCACCTGGTTAGAAAGCTATTCCTGTAGGCAAATGCCTGTCTTGAGACCTAAGTGTTAGTAGGTCTTCTCCTAGCTCTCATCAGCTAAATAACAGCTCTGAGAACAAACATCCGTCTTCTACAGGATGGTATAATGACTACTAAGTGAGTTACACTGACCTAACTCTAGCACAAATTGTTTTCTATCCCTTGCACTATTCTGCAGATCATCTCCTCATACATACATAAAATGCTTTAAGAATAAGGATTTAGTTAAAAACCATCAGTTTTACCTGCCATAATGTTACCGTCAGTACCACACAACTGAAACTGGTTGTACAACAAACTCCTCGTATTACCGTATTCATAAGGAGAAGTTCCAAGAAACGGTGAACCAGATTCCCTGCTCATGCCAGCAGAAGGGCTCTGAACAGCTCTTGGCAGCCAGGGTCTCCTCCCTGTGTGAAGAACTACGGCAGGGGGGACCATAATAAAGAAGGCTCCAGTGAAACCTTCCTCAGAGGTAGGTGGTAAGAAATTCAGCTGCTATTACTGCAACTAACTATTTGTTGAGTACAGAAGGAATATCAAATGGACACCAATAGACATTTTCTGTGGCTTAAACAATTTCTTTGAAAGCATTCAACTTGTGGTGTTGTAATTCAGACTGAGTAATTTGATTTGGGAGTGACCGCTTTATTATTTAGATATCTATGCATGGAAATAGGTACATTGTTCTGAGCAGAGCAGAAAGCACTAGTTCTAATTATATTTATTATTGAGATTACAGAAATGACAGTCTTACAGAGAAGGGAATTTCTTTAAAGTATACATATAAAATAGGAAATGAGAATGCTAATTTATAATTCTTGTGACAGTCTTGAACTGAAAAAGTGATCTGTAGAAAACTACTTAAAAGTACATAGCTTTTGAAAATGAATAATGAAATAAATGAAAATTAACTTCAATATCTGCAGAGATTTTGCTGACTTATTCAATAGGGAATATAATGGCATGTTTTTAAGGTAATACAGAAAAGGGTCATTATATCACCTTACATGACCTAGTAGCTTTTTGGTACATATGTTTACATGTTCCTTGTACCACTACAGAACACCATCATTCTGATGTTCATATTTAAGCATTTTAAAGGGTTTGACTTGGACATTGTTCTAGGAGAGAGCATCTGAGGTGCTGACTCAATCTCCTGTTACCCACATGCATTCACATCACATACCACTTTTTCATAATTTGATTAAAGCTTGACATGCCTGCCCTATGGCACGCCCTGTTAATGCAGATAAGATATTTCAAACTATCATCTTGCATTTATTTGCAGGGAAGGAACATGTATGCAAGTAGGACTGTTCACATCTGTGCTGCTGCATTCTACCTTACATATTCCCATATCACCACCAGAGCCTGAAGTAAGTGAACTAGATCCTTCCTAATCTGCCCTGTGTATCAATAGTTAAGGCTGCTCAGACATAAGGGTGAGCAGAATTTGCCCCATGCAATACCTGCACTGGTGAGAAATATGCAGAAAGCAGATGGATCTCAGCAGGACCTCACTGTTCAGGCTGTGGTTGAAATGCCAGCCACTGAGGCATGAAAAAAAAAATTATCATAAATTCAGCAAGCACTATAGAACTAATAAATCACTGAATCCCAGAGTGTCATGTTTTTAGTGCCCTTTCAGAAGGTATCAGTGCTATGATAGCTAGAAAATGTTTCAACATACCCAGAAAAAATGCAGTATATACAACTCAAGGTATTAGCAAAAGGACTGTGCTTTCAGGAAGTTCCTAGAGTGTGTGGGACTGATTCTTAATCCTCACACTGAAACAGTCCCCAAAGGATCCCATGAATTTAGGCCATGCCAGCTACTGCCCTGCATATCCTGCAGTCACTGGACAAAGTCCAGAGCACATGTTCCTAGGGTCATATTTCCATTTGGGGCATGCAGAACCTGCTCGTTTTCCCTTGGCAGCTCAGTAAGACTCCTCCCTCACCCCTCCTATAACCCCTCCTATCTGTATTTCCTCCCTAACATTTTTCAAACCATAATTATTTTCCTAATTTTGAATTAATAAAGAGACAGTTATCTCTACAATCACTACGTTGTTCTCTGTTCTTATTTGGCCTTGGAGGGGAAAAACATGCACATGTACTTTCTGTGTTTCTTAGTGGTCTTTAAGCAAACAATACAATACTACCTATTCTGTTGAGGCCAGATTCAGCCTACACATGTCTTGAGTCAGACTGGGACAGTAGCAACTTTTCTTCACCTTGCCCTTCAGTGTTGTGCAAGTGGCCCAGATAAGAAGGTGATGAGAGACTCTGTGTAGAAAAAAAGTCCACACAGATTTTCCCATTCCTCATTCACAGAAAACTGAGGCAAAATAAGTTCTTCTAAACACATCAATGTAGCAAATGTAAGCCACTCTATTCGGAAGGAGGTGAGGTGGCAGGCATAGGAGAAGGGTTATTTTAAAGAATCGAACAGAATCAGTTGACTAATTAAAAAGTCATATGCTGTCCTTCCAGATGTCCCATCTCTGCCCCCACAGTGCTCCCTTCAATACATATAGAGGCATTTCTAACTTACTCATTTCAGCAATACCCACGCATTAGCTTGATAGCATTCTCCACTGTCTCTTTGTCTGTGCTATACAATTAAGGAGTAATTTTATCTTTACTGTTGAATACTTCCTTTCTTTGTCTGAAAAAAAATAATTAATTCCTCCTTCATTGTTAGTGCTGTAGACTTCATTTATTTTAGAGTCTAAGCATAGAAACTGAAAGGATTTATTTATTCTATTAGAAATTACTACTTCCATCAGATTTTTCCAGGGTTTCACTTGTCAGGAATTATTTCACTACACAGATGCATTCATGCTGCCACTCCGTGGCAGTGAAGGGATAAGTAAATTAGTAATGTCCATGTTTATGTTGCGTTCAAAAATCTCTTGGAGTGATTCCTAAGTTAAATGAAATATCATGCACACATTTTCTTACTGGAGAACAGGAACTGGCTCATATAGCTCAGCTGCTCAAATTCACCCCAGACATGTACAAGCAGCGTGGCTCCAATGAAAGCCATGATACCACTCCAGATTTTCCAAATACTACAGATATACTTAAGAGTAGAATTTAGTTCTCCTTATGTCTTCTGGGGCTTTTAAGATAACATTTGCATACAATATTGTATATAGAATAACTTGATAGTCTTCTTCCCAGGTCCACTGGAGGTATTTGAATCAGAGTTTCGTCTTTGCTTTGCTGATATAAATCCTGAGTTAGGCAGACAACTCTTTGTATTCTGCTACAAGTACATCAGAATGAACTTCATTTTGCTGACTGTTGCAGATGGATTGACACACTTCACTCCTAAAAGAGAAGCATCAATATGTTTATTGATATAAAACAGTGATTTAACAAAGTTTGATAGTAAATGTGGTGGTGGTTTAACAAGATTCAATGGCAAGGTTCACTTGATATTTACTGCATAGAGGACAGGGTCAGATAAAACTGTCAGGGAGATCCTCCTGTTGAGTCACAAGGTGCAGAATGGACTCCCTTTCTTTCTAAACTTCTCAGAGAGGAGTCTAGGTGCACCTGGATCCAGTCCTAGTCCCAGACTTGGTCAATAGTTTATGTCTAAAGGATTATATATGCACAAGCAATCCTTTATATCACTTAGCTAAGATTTCAAAGTTTCAGCATGCTTATCCCCAGTTCACCTACCAAGTATCTGATAGAATAAGGATTCTCTCAATCTCAAGGAGTAACCCTGAGAGGGGTCCCTACTCAAGGGGAGATCCAGGCGTGCAGCCCTCTGCCTTGCAGGAGAGCTCAACAGGCCCTGGGCTGTCCACTGTTTACGCAGTAAGATAATTGACTTATAGTCATATTTACATACTGACTACAGGTGTTAGTTTATTCCAAATTTGGCTTGAGTTGGACACTGACTAGCACCATGTTTAGGTGAGCGCATTGCTCAAATTAGCCCTTTTTCTGTTGTGTTGTTATCTATCTCCCACAAATCCACACACCCAGATGCATCCTTCATGGCCACCACTGGTGGTTATAACTTGAGCAGGGTTATGGGAAATACAGGTCAGGTTGGGGAAGGCAGGAGCACACTGTCACACTGACCCAGGCAGCCGGTCAAACGACAGTCTTCTACTTTCTCTGGAGCACTTATATATCCATCATGGCCAAAACATCTCCAGTCCCAACAGCTGCTTTACTGCAGTAGAATATACAGGACTTCAAAAGAGGCAACAGAAAGTGTTGATCTCAAGCAGAGAGGCAGCTGGCAGGCCTCTGTAATTAAATTCCTGGCACTCTTTTTATGTTTTTATCACTTTTCCCCGGTCAGCAGATAAAATTGTGTCAACTTCCAGAACTCACTACATATTCTTTTAAATGTCACCACACATTTGCAGGTCACTGCTCAGTCAGGCTCCCACAGTTTTCCATTTACAACTCTAATTCCTTAATTGTTTCTGAAGTATCAAACCACACATGATTTCAGGTCTTCAGTGATTTCAGGTCTGCCTACGCTCTTCCAGACACGGGCATACCAGCTGGTCCTGTCAACAGCCAAGGCCCTCTTGCTTGGATCATGACTTGACAGGATCTCATACACCTGTGTACTTCAAAAATTATCCTTACTGACAAAATTTTCAATTAAAAAGAACCAAGCAAAGGGTACAGTGAAATGAAACAATTATATTTTCCTAACAGTTTAACCAGAGTCTGTTTCTGCCCTACAATGTATCTCCAACAAAATCTCTCTACAACCTTGAATCTCTACATGATTATGTGAATTAAATGGCAATGTGATTCCTTTCCTATTCCCCCACAGTCCCTTGATTCCCTAATACTTCAGGTAACTACCGAACACTTCTTTTATATTGTTTTTCTGTACCATGTTTTGGAACCCTCTATGCTTGTTCGTAGCCTTTTCTAATGCTTTTAGAACATAAAATATTAATATAAGATGATTTAGGAAAAAAAATAAATCGGCCCATATTCAATCTCCCCTGTCATGGTGATGGCAGATTTTTATAAATTCATTGAAAGAACAGTTAAATTTAAACAAACAAACAAACAAACAAACAAACAAACAAATAAATAAAACCTCTACAAAGAGACCTAAAAGAAAACAAAACTCGGATCTGATATAAAGATACCAAATTCTAAGGACAGAGACCCTTAACAGAAAACCACTTGCAGAAAGGCATGGAAAACTGATCCCAGGCAAATGAGCAACAGCAAAGATCTCAAGTTCCCTCATTTTCTGTTTCTGCTCATCTTTGTACACCCATTCCATTTCAATGCACCAGAGTCACAGCGAGGCAGCTTTTTTTTTTAGTTTGGTCCTGATGAAGGATCTTCAAGCCACTGAACATCAGCTATGGTCACATTACTGTATCATGCAGTTTGTCATCTGATGGGATCACAGGGCTAAGCCTCTTTAGCTCAGAGGAAAATCTGTCTCAACACTATAACCTTTCCTCCATAACAAGGGTAATCAGGTAAGAGCCTGGATTAAAATGGCTGATATCACAAACAAGTAGAGCTGCAGTAAAGTGCTTATGCTTCCGTAACAAAGCTTGCAGGATCTTAGAGGTTCTCAATATCTTGTTCCTGCAGGACTGAGAGATGGCTTTCTACTCTAGCATTCACACATGCCCTTACAAAAGGCCAGCAGTTGGGCTAGGGCCTAATTTAATTTAATTTAATTTAAACTTCTCAGTTGTAAACAAAATGTAAGAATCTGCTCCAGCATTGTTGCTTTCTAGTTCTTCCTCCAGAATGTAAGCCTGGGAGGTAAATACAATTCCAAAGAATAGCCCAGGCCCATAAATAAGGAACTGCAGTGCACCTGTGAAATTTATTGTTGGGCTTTGCAATTGCAACAGCAAAATTTTCCTGGAATGTATACCTTAAAGTGATGGACTTTTATTTTGCTGTCAGATGGTCTTTCGATTTATACTATCCGTTTGTAAAGCAGAGAAAAGTCATGAATAAATGGTAAAGTGCGGGAGATTTTAATGACCACACTATCTCTCATGTAAACCTTGAGAATATTTGTATAATCAGCTCAAGCAGTCAGCTGATACTGCAGCAATTTGCATGACTCCTTCTCTGACTTCAATACCAGGAAGGACACATTGTGCATACAATACAGAGATCAACAGCCTGCCAAAGAAACTGATGTTGTGCAGTGCCAAATGCACCTGAAATTAAGGAATCCTGGCTACCTTAATTTGCACTTCACTTTATGCATCTATTCACATAAGCGATCTACCATTTTGTTCCCACAAGTCTAGAGACAAGGTTTTTTTAATATTGGATGGTAGTAACCATCCACTGCTAATTTAAAAAAAATCTGTTCTTGTGGGGTAAAATATCACTCATATTGAAGCCATTGTTTGCTTTTTCTAACAACATTCATTCAAAGATACAATGCCCTTTGCATCCAAGCAGGAAACTGGAATTGCACAGGTTGTTTCTTCATTTAAAGAACCATTATTTTCTGCAATTTTATCACCCATCAGGCATCTCCCTTTTATATGCTAGCCCCTTTCTCACACGTTTGCTTACAGCTCCATAAAGAGTACTGGAGACATCTACTTATTTTCCAATACATATTCCAATTATACAGAAAAGAAATAGGGGATTCTCAGTAATTCTGTTGACACTTCAACGCTGGGTTTGCACTTCCTCTGCTGCATCCTAGATAGCACAGGGCTAAAAGATCAGCAGAAGTTCTAGCAGAATAGCCTACAGCAAGTACAAGAGGAAAAGCTCTTCTCTTTGCCACTGAGAATTGAGCATTACTGGTGTCAGTGGTTGTGCAGGATGCCCAGGGCAGACCACACTCCATAAACACCACCAAATCACCTGCCCAGCCTGCTACAACAGCAGCTCTGTACTCACTTTCATGAAGTTCCCTGCAAATGTGTAAACTAATAAGGATTTGTTGCTCAAAATACAGTTTCTACAGCTCTTCTGTGTTCTATATAATTGTGCTTCCTGTTCTTGTAGTACCAAATCTGTTTAGAGATTTAAAAGCAAAGGCTGTCACATTTGTAAGGATAAGTCATCTGAAGCAGTCTGCAGGTCTGCTTTTTGTAACAGAATAAAGTGCAAGTGATTATAAGCTGATTTTACCTAAGGGAATTTCAAAATTTTCCAGCAACCCCTGTAACAGAGCAGTGGTTCATGATATGTTGTAACAATAGATTTGAACACTGAATAAAATTAACTGTCTTTATATTAAAGTGATAAAGGTTCAACTCTCCCTTGGGTTTGAAAAAGTTCTTGTTGTGTGTGCTAAACCTCAAAGCATCCTCCAATATGTACTGCAAAACTGTAGAGATTTTATTTCTTCCCCATAGCCTGATGGGGAAGAAATAATAAAACATATTGTTGGAGTGCTGGCCTGAACCACTACCGAAGTTAGGTACAATGTCTTTTGTGATGTAAAGCTCTTTAGAACTAAGACACATCAGCAAAGGAAACACACTGTCCGACAACTTGATAGTTCAGCTCAATGGGGCTGCCAGAACTGATGTGGGAAGGAGTAGGGTGCTGCACCAGCTTTTCTGATCAGAGCAGCAGGACAGAAAATTTAACTACTTCTAAGCTTAGTTTTCACAAATTTATGGCAGGACTATGTAATGTGATCTAGAATCCGCTCCTATTTTACCAGCTGGGTATTAGGGGAGGCATCATCTTTGTCATCATAGCTGCCAGACAGGTGAAACTTTAGCACAACACTGAACCCCAGTCTAGTGACCCTAAATCAGTGTTTCTTACAACACTTTGTTGACTTCTCTGTTTTAGGAATGACTAAATGTGACAGAGGTCCTCAGAGCCTTCATGAAGGAACACCATCCAGCAATCCACAAGCATGGCAGAGAAGGCCATTTAGGGCAATCATTATTATAACCAGTAAAGAAGCATACAGATTTCTTTCTTAATCTAAAGTTAGTTAAAATAATTTTACTCTATTATCACATTAATTTTAGAATATAAGTTTACAGCAGCAACAGATTGTTACAGAAATGGCTTGTCTCCTGTTATATTTAAAGTATCTCTCTCATTAAAATGAACTAAATTGTTATCATAGTGCTGAAAATGCCATATAAAGAATTTCTAACATGAGCAAGTACTTTAATATTCTCTACCACGACAAGGCACTCAAAATCACACTTTCTTTGCTTCACATATGATTTTGTTAATGTTTGTAGTCATGCCTGCTCCACAGATTCTGTAATCCATAGGCACAGGCTTTTTGTGAATTGGCTGTAAAACCACTTGTTCCAATATAAAGGGAATAATGTTTCTAAGGGACAGCACTGCTCCACAGCTGCTAATGCTAGCCTTGAGTTCACCTGTCAACAATTATATGCCAATAATAAAAATGTTAACAGAGTCACATAAAATTTCCTAATGTCTAGATGAAAAAAATGTACAAGCAAAGAGATTTGAATGAGAAAGATGGGAGACAAGAAAGGAAAAAACCATAATGAGATACTGTTCTATGATACAGTGGGAAATACTGCAGAGTGTTTTTTCTTTTTTCTTACTTTATTCACTAAAGGCATTGTGATGCGCCAACACAGTGGACAGACCCCCAGTAGACTTCAGCTCCAGCCACAAGCTATTTGCTGGAAGACCCTGAGCAAGACTATTTTTTCAGGACACTGTAGTCAGGTGTTTGCCTACCCCTGGTTTGTTTCCACAGGCATAACTCCATCTTTAATAATTAAGTAATCACAATACAGGGGTTGTTCCTGCAGTCCCAGTTCCACTGCATGAGATACATATCACAAAGGGGAATAAAAAATCAGTTTACAGAAGTGTTGTAAAAAGCATTCTCAGAACACACAAAACTACCCCAGGGTCTACGCTCTGTCTGAAGAAAAATGGTTTGGATATTTTATTTTAACTTTAAGTCAAAATCAGAGAATAAATTAGAATAGACATTAAAAAGAAAAAAAAAATATAAAACCACCTTGATTTAACATTTTTAAATGTAAATTCATTCATTCTAAATTTAGAAGGAATTTAGGTATCATCAATCAAAGGGAAGATGAAAACAAGAAACAAGTGTTATCCTTTTGGACCAGTGGATGGATCATGCCTCTAGCTTACAGAAAAACTGAGATTGAGTCTCATCTCTGCTTTATTCAAAGCCAGATTCTTCAAACTTCCAGCACCCAGGCTAATGTCCTAGTTGCCAGCTTATAATGATGTTGGCACGACTTTTTCTTCCTCCCTAGTTTTGTGAAAGACTCCTAAGTCCCCTCATGGCTTAAAGCCTAGCTTCATTAAAAATAAAGAAATTAGAACCCTAACTAGAAACTGAAAGTCAAAATACTTTTTTTTGATTGAGCTCTTATTCTTGAGAAAGTGCCTACAGGCAGATTTTTTATCATTTTGAAAGACAAATAGTTTGGCGGATTTTTTCAGCTCAGCAGCTGACCTGAAAAAAGTCACTAGTGACATGAATCTCTTTAAGAATTACATCTGAGGTATAGAAAAGTGACGCTGGTCTAGGACCTAAGCTGTATAAGTAATTATTATTTTATTCAAACTATGTACTAACATTTTTTAAAGCATTCAACTTCTAATATATTTCAAGAAGAAGAAGAAGAATGGTTTGAATGATTTTTAACAACAAGTTTTCTTCAAATTAATTATTTTGTTTAGGTTTACTTATCTAATAAAATGAAAGATTATTTTAAATTAAAAAATCAGATTTAAAATTTTTAAAGTTTCTTTTTGGAAGGCAGAGATCAACTGGAATAATTGGCAAATTTTATGCTAATTTTAGCTAAGAGTTTCAGACAATAGCAGTTAAATGCACACATTCTTCATTAAAGAAATCGAGCTGGAAAATCTAATGTCTTTTATAATTTCTTGCCTCCTACCCATCCCAGGTGATTTTGAAGATCCTCTCTGAGGGGTAGAAGGGAAAAGAGGAATTATTGCTGTGGCAGATTGATTTTTACCAAAATGGCAACAACTTTAAAGGGTTTTGACAGTGGAGTGAACTCAAGAAATCCAGATTAGAAAGGAGGAATATAGATGAAGTCATGAAAGTTTTCCACATATATAACATCTCCATGCATCTGGTATATACATCAACATGCAGCTGGGAAACTAATCCACACCTATGTAATTCTGGCCTCAAGAACCGCCTTTAAAATTTATACTGTTTCATAAGGGGAAATGCTCCTTTATTTTCAGGTTTTTAGAGTTTCATAGTATCTCTTTGGCTCATCCACAAGCCTTATTTCCTTTTAATTTTTTCTACAAGCAGTGAAGTGTTGACACTTTTGCCACAAACCAGACTTTGGTTGCATCCACCTTCACACTTGCAAAGCCAAACAGGCAGCAGATCTGGATGTGAGTCATTGCTGAAGTACAAGAATCAAGAGGGCTAAAGCCAAAGCCTGTACACAGTTTCTCTGAGAAGGGAGCAAGGAAAAAAGTGATGGGGTGGACTGCAAACATTCAGCCCAAAGTCAGGGAAACCTGAAGTATATTCATAGGTGTTAGATACAAAGCTCAGCAGAATTTATAAAAAAACATGCTTAAATTTTATTTCAAGATAACAAACACTTTGGCAATTAATAAGGGAAGACAAAGGCGGGTTAATGTACAACACAAATTTTTAACTTTATTTTCCAGTGCTTTCTGAAGTCATCTCCCATAGCAAACAAAGGCTAACTACAGTCTTCCCCTCAGAGCAGGAAAGGATTATTCACATGGTGTATTGGCTTTGGGTGGCAAGGTTTTGGTAGCGGGGGGGGGTTACA
>JAOBAS010000072.1:22146786-22166566 GCA_025311575.1 Elanoides forficatus
GAGTCACCATCCCTGGAGGTATTCAAAAAGCATATAGACGAGGTACTCTGTGCCATGGTCTAGTGGGCATGGATGACAGTTGGACTCGATCATCTTGTAGGTTCTTTCCAACCTAAATGATTCTATGATTCTATGATACTCCTTTATTCTTCCAGAAAAACAGTGGTATTCACAATAAAGGTTAAACTTGGATTATTCATCCCTCACAAATCCATACTGGTTATTCAACACAAAGGATTCTGTCATCGAGGTTTGTCTTTCAAATTTGTCAGAACCATTCCCAGGTTTCTTACTACGAAAATAAACTGGAGTTTTGGTGGTTTTCTCAAACATTTACTACCCTGGATGTACCTAAAGCTGCAGGAGGAGCAGGGGAGGTAGCCCACTAGACTTTCCCCATTTGCCTTGAAAGGAGCAGCCTCAAGCAAGAAGCACGCGTCCTGAGATTACTCACACCTCCACTCTTCCTGGCTTCAACCTTGGTCTGCAGGAGCAGAGCGTCTAACAGGTGTTTCGCTAGCTGCCCTCAAAGCACACAAACTCCAGAAACAAGCAAAGGCTTTTCTCTGCCCTCCTGCCTAGCTACAGGGGGGCAGTACGAAGCCTACCAAGCCTATGGTTGATTTAACTGGTGACTTCCTTAAAAACTACCATTTTAGGTCCAGATCCATTTTAGGTCCAGACAACCATGACGTCCTGAAGAGAAATACAGGACACATAATCGGCACCCATCTGAGATCTGGAGTCACTCTGCATTTAACTGTTACATATAGCTCCTTACCACAGTATGACTATGGGGAGGAAGAGTAACAAATGTACTACAACACTACGGGTCCTCAACAATCCACTTATTCCAACCACCCCCAGTGGTTGTCTAAGCCTGCTTTCAAGTACTTTCACAATATCAACTCTTTCTATTAACTTCAGTGGGAGAGTTTTTTATTGTTTTAATCAATTCCCACCACATCTGCTTAGTATTTCATCACTGGAAATTTCTAGAGCAGCACGCACATCTCAAAGCAAAGAAGTAGGCAAACATACTGAAGGGAAATACACCACAGAGGGCAGGCCATAGGCCTTCAACATGAAATTCAGTTCCACTCTGATGTTTCCAGATGCCTGACAAAACCTATTAAAAGAGATTGTTTTCTCAGAAGTAAAGAACTAGAGGAACATCCCATTACAGTCATATATACAACTCATTTCTAAGTAGATTACTTCAAGCTGCTAACATCAGTCCAGTGATTCATTGATGGATTCATTTGACTGCTGTGTGAATGACAAACTACAACCCAGCAACATGTGGAATAAACCAGTTCCTGAAGTCTCACTGATTTGCTTTTACCAAGAGGAAATTTCTACTTTCAGTGCCATTCAGGATGTAATCCCTCCCACAAACACATGCATCTGTACCCTTTCCACCTGGCTCCTACTCATATTTGCAATGCTGCAGGCTGCCACTTCCCCTGGGGAAGAGAGAAACTCATCAAAGCCTCCATTGTGCAGCCCGGGCTGTGAGCAGACAGCACAGCAGGGGAAGGTCTTCCTGCTCACCAAGCACTCTCAGACAGCCCTTCCTTCCGGGGACCTGGCTCCCGATGCCAGTTCACATTGGCTTTGGCGCTGGAAAGGTTACGTGCGTATCATTACTGCTGGGAAACATCACCGCTGAAAATCTTGTAAAGTTTCCAGCATCGCCTACAGCAGGCTCAGAACAATAATCAAGATCCTCCCTGCACTCTGGACATTTGGCACAGTGTAACTAATTAAAAGCAAAATACCTTCAAAACAGGGATATTCTCTCTTCCCTTCAGGTGAACAGGAAACTCCCATGTATTTCCTTTAACAAGAGAGAATGTGTAAACAGAAATGCATTTTATCTCTCTTTCTCACCCTCAACAATATCTTCTCACAAAAGTTAGGTATTGATTGCAAGCTCATTTCTAATTCTTGAAATTTTACAGCAAATAAATCTTCATGAGATTTAGTACTCAAAAAATCCATCACCTTGAAAAGTCAGGAAGTGTGATTTTAGCATCACAGAGTCCTACACAGCAAAGTATTTTCCCCATGTACATACAGGAAATCAATACCTTAACATGGCTAGATTACAGATTACATTATAATCAGTAAAGCAATAGTAGGAGCAATATCCGGATGGCTTGTTTTTCATACCCTGTGAAACAGTGTAAAGTTCAAGAAACTGGAGTGAGTTTTTAGTTCAGTAAAACATGGAAGACAACATATCCTGTTAGCTTAATGCAAAAGGAAAAACTAAATTTCATGCTTCCATTTCCCAGTTCATGTATATTTATAGAAAGTTGAAACAAATATTTGTATTGGGTCTGGCTGAGATGGAGTTCGTTCTCCCCATAGCAGTCTTTGTAGTGCTGTGCTCTGCAGTGATAGCTAGAAAGGTGTTGATAACACACCAGTGTTGTGGCTACTGCTGAGCAGGGGTGGCACAGCATCAAGGCTGTCTCTCCAACATTTTTTGTCCCTCCCTCAACAGCAGGCTGGGGCTGGGCAAGATCTTGGGAGGGGACATAGCCAGGACAGCTCACCTAAACTAACCAAACATATTCCATACCATATGATGTCAGCTCAGATATAAAAGCTAAGTAAAGGGAGATGGAAGGGGGGACACTTTTCGTCTTCCAGAGCAACCACTACGCATACTGAAGCCCTGCTTCCCAGGAAGTGGCCAGACATCGCCTGCTGATGGGAAGTAGAGAATAACATCATTTGTTTTTCTTTGCTTTCGCGCGCGACCTTTGCTTTCATCTTATTAAACTGCCCTTATCTTGACCCATGAGCCTTTTGTTATATTTTATCCCCGCCCCCCTCCAGCTGAGGAGGGGGAGTGATAGAGCGGCTTAGGTGGGCACCTGGCACCCAGCCAGGTTCAACCTACCACAATATTATATATGTACAAGCACCAAGCTTTTTGCTACTTGTTCAGATTTGACAGATACTTTATCCAATAAATCAAACAGTTGTTGACTGATGGGTATTTGCAGATATTGAATAGGCTGCACAAAGGTTTCTCTGTCTTTCACTAAATGAGATGTTCAGAATTAAAATAAACATACTCTTTTAGCATGATCCGTATAAGAAATAGGTTTCAGACAAAGCCCTTTCCCTGATTCATAGCAGTGTTTCTATAAATGCAGACTAAACAGTGTATAATATATGTTGTTCTTTACAACACCTATTACTAGCAGCAACACTATACATAATTCAGACACCTATTTTTTTGTCTGTTTGTTTGCCTGAGTTTTGTAATGATTGTTACTTTTACTCAAAGACTACTGTAGCCTCTTTGACATTATTAAGACCTATTACAAATATTGCACTGAATTCTTACACTGAAGTGTAAGGCTGTTTTCTTCATACAACTGAGGTTGAACAAAACCAAACATTTTACTAGTCTATGCCTCAATTCTTCCTTGCCATATGCAAGTCAAGGAAATCAGGTTTTAAGAGAAATTTGTCATTGTAGTAGTAATACTGTAGCATCTGTGACAGTCTAAGGATATAAACAAGGTTTGCAGGGAGAGGTATTATGTATCTCAGACTAACCTGACAGAACTGAAAAAAATCTGACAAGTCCCCTCTTTGGGTCATGTTTGTCTATTAATGTTTTCCCTGGCCTTTATTCTATATTTGCACAGATTTACTGAATTCTGGAAACTTTGCTATTTTCAAATGAACTCAACAATTCATCTTAGGGAAACCAGACTTCTGAAGAAGCTATATTATGGATTAACAATATGAATAAGGAAGGGAAGAAACTAAAAGGAGTATTTACCTGTAACAGGTTCAACCATGCAATCTGAAAACGTACGAGGAATCCAGAATTGGATCAATATGTCTGAATTGCCCAACCACCACATTAATTTAGCAGTTAATCAAATCAAGTTTGAGATGGTCAGATTGCTCCTGTCCAAATCTCAAACCCTGTTTTGTTCATTGTTTGCACTGTCTGCCCTGGGAAAAGAGGCACAAAACACTTATCACTGCTGTGGGTGGGGAAACAGAAGAGCTTTTCTTCTCAACTGTACTTGTGAGGGACATAGAAGTACCAAACAGGGATCATAGGACATGGGAAGCCACTTTCCAGTGAGTGCTAAGCCCATTTAGCATTACAACACCGATAAAACTGTCCTCCAAGATTATACAGCTGACCTAGCAAGTCTTTTACCACCTCATCCTTCTGAATAATGTTATCTAGGATGGTGCTTAAGAATCAGACCTATTACATGAATGTGCAGCTTTCAGTTAGACACAAATGGGCTTTTCCTGCATGGAAGAAAAGCTTTAACTATATACAAGGATTCAATATCTCCCTATTGAGCATATAGGAAAAAAAAATTTAAGAGTTAATTATACTGTAACTGTGCAGGACTTCATACCCACCATCTGTTCTGCTCTGGCTTTAGCATCATTACTGGGAATAAAATCAGGGATCACTGCTCTCAAACACTGTTTCCTATGGTTTGGACTAAACTAAAATCTCCATTAGCACCCCCTCTATTACCATCTCTGAGCACAAGAGCTAAGGAGGACTAGGTCCTCTCTACTGTCTTGAAAACTGAGTGGGACACAGCTGATAAATCAAGCAAGACAAGGTACCTTTACTAAAAGAGCAGTATACCTGCTGTCAGCACGATGCCTCACTTTTTGGTAGTATCTCTGCAAACAATAACCATAGCATCTCCCATATACAGTCTTTTCTACACTGTACACTTTTCTACATCTTGGCCTCGGATTTTAGGAAAAAGGAACACTGGCACCCATACCTCTTTCATCAAATGGAGAACAAAGCACAGGGCTCTGCCCCAGAGAAAGCTGGTGTTCATCTTCGTTGCTTCCCCAGTATTACACAGGGCAGCAACAGGGCAAAAACAATTGGCACACTTGCCAGATGGGCAAGCACTGGAGGAGCTTGTTTAAACTCTTCTTTTCTTGTTCAAGGTCACTAAGCCTTTCTACAATTAATGAGCAAATATGAAAACTTAGCATCTTCTCTCTTCCTTCCCCACCACCCCAAATACCAGCTCCCTCCTTCAACAGGACAGTGCACCACAAATCTTCTACCTACAAGAGCAGCAAACCATACTCCTGGGCATAACTGAGAACTGTGTATGGGATAAGCAGTTCTCACAGTGGCTGTACAGAGCAGGACATTACCTAGAACAGTAATCTTAAACCATTTTTCTTCTCCCTCTCTCACTATAGCAAAAACAAATATTAATTTCCAGTTCTAGCAATTCCCACCCAAAGATCTCTAACATTAATCCTTTAAGTCTCTAAAATCCGCCCCATCCCGAAGATGAAATATTCTGCTGATGTGGACACTAAAGGAGAATGAAGGCATGTTGGGGTTTTAAAAAACTCTTAGGTTACACGGGGAGAAGAAGCCCATGGAAATCCCTAAGTCACACTGGAAATTTTCTGTAGAAATCACCTGTCTTCATTCCCACGTAATACATTAACCATTGTTATCTTTTCTTTATTTCCCAAGAAGTAACATTGGTCTTGTGCACTCAGCAGAGAGTTAGAAGACAAGTGAAATAAATGTCAATTAATAAATCAAAAAAGAACAAAAAAAGACAGTTGAGCTACTTCTTATTTCTACCTTTTAAGTTCTCTATTATGCTCATTTTCTTTTGATTCTCTCTTTAGACTGTGCTCCCACACAGACTAGGTACACATATGTAGTGAATTATAAGTAATGCACTGGCAATGCATAGGGAAAGAGTGGAGGAACACAACCATGGCTACAAATATATCTGGCTTTGTGAAAAATTTCATTCTTAAAGGACATAAGAACAAAAATAACAAACTGTAATTGACATAAAACTAAACTGGACTTTGCATACATTCATTTAAAAATATATATTCATGAAATAGCTGTCTGAATGAGAAATTCCCAGTCAACAAACAGTTTTGTTTTTCCAGTGGATTATTCTATAGTATATTACAGTAACAAATTACAACACTGTCTCTATTCTTATCAGTATATAGACTTGGCTATTCTCTCTGTTAATGAAGGAACTCCATTAATTTCTATAGAGAAATATGAAGCTTCTTGATCTTTGATAGTTATCTTAACCTTCAGTGAGAAAAGGGTAGAAAATCTTTAATTTCTCAGTATATTAAAATAATTAAATTTTGCTTCTATCTTCATGTCACATACCACAACAAATTAGATTAAAAAATAATTTGATTACAAATAAAAATCATTATTTTATGAGTGCTAACTATAGCTGTTTGTTAGGACCTCAGAGTAATCAGACTGCAGCTTAATATATGACAGTTTGAAAATAACATGCGAACCACAATTTAACAAAACACAGATGATCATATAAAAACATTTCATCCTTTGAAAAACCTCTGCAATGTACATGGATCTCAGCCATGCCCTGATTTAGACATTTTTCAATATGGACAACTGAAAGAAATGGAAGTTCATGACTGACCACTTGCAAACTTTACAGCTATCTGCTTCCATGGCCAGTTTTTGGGACAGAAACACTCAAATATGAGTGCCGATTTATGCATGCACATGTGCAATGATGGGAGCAGATGTCTGAAAAGTAGAACCATCACTATTCTGCTTATTAGTGCTCTTGATTTTGACACAGCCTTTGAAATAAGGTGGACATAAATACCAGGAAAGCCCAATTACTACATCTTTTCCTTGTTAATACACTTAATATTATTTTTACTTATTAATCCAGTAGCAAACCTTCTGTTGTGACACTCTGTCACTACAATACTATTTCTTTTTGATGACTGAATAATTTATAATGTAAAAATTCAGTCAAGATTTATAACCAAAGAGTGTTTTAATCATGTGTAGCCAGCCACTTTAAATAAACATTTTGCCCAGAGTTTCCGGTGATGGTATACACTGGAACTGTATTTAAAACCTGGGGGAAAATATGAGGAAGATGAGCTGCACTTGGGAGCGATGTCTCTGCTTGCTGAGCATAGCAACATGCAGCTGGCAAGCAAAGGCTCCCTCAGATGTCACAGCTGTCAATAGGAATCAGAGATGCGGCTTCAGGAACACAAAAGAAATAATGCAGCCTCTAAATGACCAAAGACCACTTTTTAACATTGCAGCCGCTGCCTAGCTGGTAGTCCTCTGCAGGATCCTCTTTTGAAGTGGCAAAATTGCTTACTGCTCACATTAATTTTCACTGTGCTCAAAGCTGTGTGAGAACCTTTGGTAAGGCAAAAAGGACATCTCTAATTCTTAAGACTTTTGAGTTCGTATGCATTGGCAAGTATAAATGCTAAAGACACATGAAATAGCCTGTTCTTCTATCTGTTTTCTCTAAACATGTGAAATTCACCTTAAAAATGAGTGCCTCACCAACTGAGTGTCAGTTTGAGTTTAGCATGTGTAACTGCTAAAGTTTTAAAATCCAGTTCTGATTTCTGAATACTACTACCTTTTTCAAATGTGTGAGTCAGCAAGGTATGCGGCAAATACAGGATATAGCTCCAAACCTTTAGTTTTTTACTAGTCCCCATACTTGCTCTGTTATTTTGCAATGTACTACTTATTTTGCAACAAAAATACCGTAGTGCACAAAATTGAGCAGAATACTTATATTTATTATATTAGAGCTTCTCACGGGCATAAGAGGCATAAGAACTGCATTCTCCCAAAATAGTTTTGTTTCATTTCATGTTTCATCGCCACCATATTATTTCCCACAGATCATTAATACCTTGTGAATAAAATCCATTCCTGACCTGTGGTGCAGAACTGCAACTGCAGCAGAAATCATGACAAAAGCTATGAAGTCAGGGCGGGGAAGTGCATGGTGCATGAGTGCCTGTGAAAGATGACTACCTGCCCTCTGCACAATGAAGACTGTCCATCAGGAGACGGCTGAGGTGGAGCTGTTCAGTGCACCCACGGCTATTTGCATCCACTGACGGAGCCCCAAAGTCACACATGCAAGATATACCAGATGCTGTAGTTTTGCTGCAATAAGGAGGTAAAGTCCATTCCTCTCCAACTGCTATAGGCTCTCCCTCTCCAAATTTTGCATCTAGCTTAGTGGTGACAAACCTATAGCTAATAAAAGTGCTGGGATTATGTCATATTGATGAGCACAGGGCTCTGCGGTAGCGATCTGAATTCCCAAATCTGTGAAGTGGGTGTAGTAGAGATACCCCGAAACCTAACTGTGGGCCTCACTTGACACCAACTCAGCATGAAGCTCTGGGACTTTTGAGTAGATCTTGTCATCACCCATCCTAATATTCCTGGAGTTTTCCATTACTTTAACAGGTATCTAGTTAATATTTTATGGCTGTAAGCCATATGAAGTTTTGGGCACACAGTTTGTAAATCAGGAGCGCTTATCAACCCAGTTAAATTTACCAGGGTTTATCAGAGGGCAGATGAGCTAAGCATGCAAACAAAAGTAGGAATGGGATCCACAATATAAAAAACCCAAACAATAAAAATAAACAGTAAAAATTGAAAAGCAAGAGTTTGATCATGGAACATTGTGTGTAATGTTGGACATGTTTAAGAGTACAGATCAGAAGACGCTCTTTTGTTTTGCGCACACACACACTATTGCCTCACTTCTGCTGACTTCTAGATACAGAGTTGAATTTTGCTGCCTACATAAGAACATGACCTAACATGTAACGTAAGAAGCATTTTATAAAGTTAGACAGATGTACAAGTGCTGAAAAGTGCACTTCACAATGAAGATTGCACATCTGCTTTTTGCATGCTGATTCCCCCCCTTACACTGAGCTAGCAAAATGATAAACTACACTGTGAGTGCTCGCATCTATCTACCGTCAATCCTTTACAAGTATTGGTAGCTGTGATATACTACATGTTAAATACCAAACAAAAAGATTTTCACTTTGACAATAAGGTAAATAATTGTTGGCAGACAGAGTAGGAACAAAAGATGACAAAGGATTGCTGCAATATCAGGGACAGTAGGAACAATGAGTTATTCATAACCTCTAATGCTGAAATGACAGGAAGCACCTGATTTCACTGCAAAAGACCAAACATGCTCTTTTATAATGAAATTCCTCTTTCACAGGCCCTTTTCTGCTTTATACATCCCACAGGCTGCTTGCATTAGTCACAATAAAAGGCATACTTTGGAAAGAAAATGCCACAAGTCATCCTCTTTGTCACAGAGTTCCACAAATAAGTCATCTTCTAAAAAATAGTTTCTATTATTTTCCTGTTGTTCAGTGCTCAGAAAAAGGCACCTAAATGAACTACCAAGCACACAGCATCTCTGTAATCTGGTAAACAGGCTATCTACATCCATTTTTCTTTTTTTCTTTTTTCCTTCCTGCACCCTTTGTCCTTATTAGTATGCAAAGCAAGCCAAAGGAGGGAATTTCTTGTTCTCTTGTTCACTAGCTGGAGGGTTATTCCATTGTCATTCTATTTATAGATTTGCTTTCAACTGCGGTGGGTAAGTCACCATTTTCTGTTCAGCATTTTATGCTCAGTTAGCCTCCTGGAGACACAGCATTTTCATAAATTCTATGAATGGCACCAAGGCTCCCTGTAATATTCCACCTGCCTTTCTATTTCACAAGTAAAATCTTATCCTACCACCATTTTCTAAGTTAGAAGAATGTCCTCATTAATTTCATAATAGCAATGCCAAGGAGGCAGATGAGCTTGCTTCTTTGAAAAGATTTTTATACAGTTGTTTGATAACACTACCTATTACAGCCTTGCAAAAGAACTACCACTGAAATATTGTAAGCACAAGTTAAGGAATGTGATACTAAATCTATGCATGAAAAAAGATGACTCACTTGATATGATATCATCACCTGGCATAACATCACCATACAGAAAAAGATATGTAGATCCATTTGTGTTATCAATGGCAAGCTCAGTATTTAGATGCAACTGCTTGTTTGACACTGCTGCAGTAAATCCCAGGCACAGTGCACTACTACAGTGAACAAATTCAGTTGAGTCTCTCTTTTCCCTGTCCATGTACTACTCCAGCAACAAAGAGGGATCTGAGCTGGACACTTAGAAGCCAAGGGTGACTTCCCTCAGAGCAACCAAGTTCAGGCTGCCATAAACAGGGTGCACAAAACCCAGCACAGAAGGGAAAATGACAGGTATTGAAAAAGCAGGGGAGAATATCTCAACAGTGTCCCTATAATAACAGGGATCTGGGACTCAGAGCAGCCCACTGTCTGGTCTGTGGAAAACATCCCTGGGTAGAGCTGATTTCACTTGCCTCAGCCCTTGAGGCATTGGTTTTTTCTCTGCTGCTTCTGCTGCTCCACAGGCCTTTCTGTCCACCGCATGCCGCACCGCAGAAGAGGACAGTGAAAGATGCCAGCTACAGAGTGCTGAGCAACCACACTGGCAGGGGTAGCAGATATGAGACTCCACTGCTCTTGTGTGTGGCAAACAAAATGCAAAATCATACTTTCAAAGGACAGACAGAGGATCCCCACAAATTGTCTTCCGTCTTTGGGGGAGTTTTTATTGTACCCCTTGAGGTGAATTAAACAAGTTTGTGCTTAAATACACAATAATTAGTGAACAATGCACTGGGCAAATTCCTACCACCATAAGCAGTTCTACAGGGAGTCTGCATACATGTATCATGAACCAATTTCTTATATACACTTGGACCAGCACCAATCCTCCACCTGGCCTTAGGACCATGCCCCAACCCAGCTCTGCTGCCCAGAGGTGGCCCCTGCACACTCCTGTTTCCTGGGATGGCTACAAAACAATGCTGGGGCTGTTTCTGAGCTCATCACCAAGGGAAATTTCACTCCCTTACAGGAAGTCCTTCTGTCTCTGGCAACACTGTCTTCAGCCAGTTTAACCCCTTCTGCAGTTGGGCCTTCTCGCCCTCCATGCCAGATCATTATCTGGTCACAAATCACCACTGCTGAGCAGTTACAGTTTGAATTTCCCCCTCATATCTTTTAGTATACACATTATCCTCTCTTTCTTCTAGCTGTGGGCATTAGACCTGTAGCTTGCTCTCACTGAAGGCAGCAGCAGGATTTGCAGGGTGGGAGCATGAGCTCTGGAAGGCATGTGGCAGCCAGCATGAGCCGGTCCCAGAGGAGCTGGGACATGTGCAATCAGGGCTTCCCTGCTGAAAATAGACTTGCCAAGGGGCACCAGAAGAAGCACTAGAGGGAAATCTTTCACACCCACACCACCTCCACCTTTTAGAGAAGGGCCACATTCAGCCCCGCATTCTGATACACAGAGCATCACTGAGGGAAGCTATGCCAAGGGAAGATATTTCCCAAGCTGAAAATCCATATGCCTCAAAGCATGAAAAGTTTCCACTTAAAAGAAAAATAGTAATAAATAAGTTTTAATTTGCAAAAATGTACTTTTTTACTGCATGCTCATAAGCATCCAGGGCATTTGCCTACTAGCACCAAGTTTACTGGCATAGTTGAAGTGGAAATTACATGATAATTACCTAGCTCTACCATTTGTCTTTCTGTTTGTCTAATCTATGGGGAAAAAGCAAGGAACGCCTACAAACTGACCAATTTGGTTCATGATAATGATTAGAGACAATGTTCAAAATTACATTTCTGCCCCTGATCACTTCTATCTGTAAGCAACACAGGTGGACCCCTTTATATGATGTACCTATGCTTGCATCTCTGATTCACCAGAGAGAATTGAATTGAAATTCTGGCCCAATTTACACTCTGCATTCCTGTTTTCCAATTTCAGCCCAGTCCAGCATTTGGACCACTGGGTCAAGAATTCAACTGTGCTTCCACTCATTACACTGCGAGCAGAAGCTTCTTCCTCAAAATCCAATCTCATTTTTTTAGGGCAAGGTACTATCCACAAGCATTAAAATATAGAATCAAGCCCTCATTACCAAAACCAAAACAAAAACAAACAACTCCAAAGCCAAAACAAAAAAAAATTTGTATTTAGAAATAAGAAATAAAAACAAAAAAGTGATAATTTTATAAGATCTAAAACCTATATATGTTACCATTACTTCTTTTTTGCTTTCTGTAACAGAAGAACATAAAACTGTTTCAGTTGTGAAACAACTAATGTGTTCCAAGGAAGGAACAGGAATGAAACCATGAGTGGTGCCATTGGCTAATACAAAGAATCACCACCATGTAACTCAGTGTCTTTGATGAACTCTTTGCAGGGAAATTAAATCTAACTATTCTTTTTAATTATAGGTACCCAATGGAAAATTTAGCCTTTGTATTTGATATCATATCATTATAGTTAACACAGAAAAGGGGTAGATCAAGTGATAGGTTGGGTGTGTCAGAACAGCTCCAAAATACATCTAAATATTGACAATATAAGCAACATTACAAAAACTGGTAGGTGATTATGTAATCACATCCTAGCATTGTGTTGTGTTTAATTCATGATTTTTCACAGACTGAGGCTTTTATGTCCATAAGCATCCAATAAATGGCAGAATAGTTTCAATTTCATATGCTCTGTTTGTTCTAATTGAATTTGAAAGAAAAAGCCAAGACATAAGTGTTAATTTATGGGTTTTAGCTAGGAGTTCAAGCAGTAAAATTGTATCCCCTTACATGTTCACCAGTGTCATCCTTCTCCCTGTCCCTCCATCCTGAAGTTTGCATTTGGCTTCGGCAAGCAATCACACCACCCTGGAAAATGAAAAGAAGCACAGTACAATGATTAGAGGGACAGCAAAAGACTTGGGAGACCATGTCTGTACCCTGATATGTATTTCCAGTATGTCCCTGGGCTTTTAGCTTTTCCAATAATATTGTCATGTTATCTCAGCTTTGAAAACAAACTCACAGATTACCCAGAGTGCCTATTGCACGGGTCTCGCTCCACCTGCAGTGCAGAACATGCTGTCACAGCCAGGTTATCTGATGTCTTGCTCAGACAAAGCCTGCAGGAACTAACCCAGAGCCCACTGACAATGCTGTGAGCTTGTATCTCCATTGGCAGAAGGGTCAACCTTAGCCCCAGGTGAGCAGCACCAGATCTACAGCTGCTGAGGCTGTGGATGCTCGTTCCTGATCAAGGTGCTTGCTTTGTTAACTACTAACAACACATAGACAGATGAAGGGGATAGTGAAAGTCTGAGCCTGAAAGGCTAAAGGTGGGCAAATATTTCTAGGCAAACACTGCTAGCATGGGGTATCAGAGATGGAAACTGCTCTGTCTTGTCAGAGGGACTCAGGAGGAGTGTAAAAAAGGAGCACAAGCAGACAAAATGGAAAGCAAAATGAAACACTATGTTCCCATGCTGAAAGGGATGAGTAGCACCAGAAAGATGGATGAAGATTGAAAATTGAAAGAAAATATCCTATCTCCTCCCCCGACAATTTCCCCATTTAAAGATAAATAATTGTAATGGATGGTTAGTGAAAGCATTCAGGCTGGCAGTGACTCAAGAATAAAGACCATTTACAGCCCTGCAGTGCTCCATGTAATTGTGTGAGGAAGCGAGCAAGTGTCTTCAGTGGATAATGGCTCTGCATTTTGCTACCCTTTTAATTTCACAATTGCAAATATTCTGGCTCCTAGATCCATTTTAAAAAGCAATTGGATGCATTTTCTCACTACTGTTACTTGATTTAAATGTTTCCTTCTTTGTCCACCCACAGGAAAAGTACTGAAAGAGCGGGCAGAGGCATTCTATCCATGCAGTATTACAGAAGAAATTGAACACTATTTTTCTGGAAGTTCAGGATTTTAAGAAATCTGTTCAGATTGAAGGCATTCCGTACTGCTGATAGCAGCTAGGAACTGGAAGCATAACACTTAATTTGTAAAAAATAATTATGACTTAATTAACACAGCTTGAGGCAACAAATACAAACCTGAAATATTGTTTACAGTACTTAAGTCACGGTTAAGCCCTGGAAAAGCTTGCCCAGAGATGTACTAGCATGTCCATCCTTGGAGTTTTTCAAAACTCAGCTGGGCCAGGCCTTGTGCAATCTGAGATGGCTTTAAAGTTAGCTGTCTTTGGAACAGAGGGTCAGACGACACAACCAACATCTAGCTTGTTTTTTCCCAGAATAAATGTTTTTTCACACCATAAAAGCAGAAAGAATAAATTAATTCATGTGAAGTACACAATGGTGTCAAACATTTATGCTGCAAAATGAATGATGATTGACAAGCACTGAAAAACACATCAAGGATCTTGCACTAATTTATACAGACTATTACCTACACAAACATGAAAATATATGGTACTAACAGCATGTACACAAATGATACAGAATAATGCACTAACAGCATTTCTTTTGTACTACCTCACATTATCCTAGCATGAAAATTTTAGTAAAACAAAACTTTAGAAGTAAACTCATCCCTCCCCTCATTGTCCCTCCCTACTTTACACAGCAGTGCAGTTCTACCAGCCCCTAAAAAACTGATTTCTGGTTTACACTTGAGTAAAAAGATTGAAAATCAAAATTATCTTGGACAACTGGAAGAAATGGTCTTCAAAAATATGGCATAATAAAAAAAGATGAACGCAAAATTTTCCATGTAGACGTGAATACATGACTATGTAATTACATGAAACACAGGTTCAGCACAGAAAAAATCCCAGAAGTTGAGTATCTGTCAAAAAACGTTCTGGGAAGTATAAACACAGTCAAATTTGCATGACACACGATGCAATCCTTTTGCTCCCCTCAGTGTTGGTAAGACCTCTTCTGGTAGGCTATGCGTTAACAGAGGAACTCCAGAAAACAATGCAAGTAGTATAAAAATCTAGAAAATATGACCCCTGAGAAAGATCAAATGAAATGGGGTTGTTCAGATGGACAGAAATAGATTAAGAACATGCTGCTAACTAACAATTAGTTGTCTTTTTATCAGCTTAATTATGATAATTAGTTCTCAATAGCTAAAGAAATTGCTGAATGTTTCTACAAATAAGGAATATTCTCAAGCACAGAGAGGCTCGCAGGGCACATGGGGTGGGTTTTCTTTTCAGAGACAGGTGGTAATAAAAGTAATACGAGATATATTGTCTCAAATGTTGCAGAAATGTTAATTGTTATTTTGCTATTTATTTTTGGTTGTCCAAAATTGGAATGATAGCTGTAAAAATCTGCAGATGTAGGTTTATTATATGCCTAACTCTGAAAATGAATTTTAGAGTTAGAACAAAAATATGTGTTTGCCAAGACAAAGAGGTAGACATCTGTAGTAGCCTCACTTTCTTAAGGGATGCACTGTTAACTTTGTACAGCCTAAGGTAATCTTAACATTGAACTAAAGGTATTTTTTGTAGCCCTTCAAAACAGATGTGAATAAAATTTAAGTTCTCACAAAGAAAAAATTCTATAAACATCCCTTTTTCTAATGAAGCCTTATTTTAAAGAGCATAAAGAGCAGAACTGTAGGAAAGGACTGGTTTCATACTTACAATTTAATAAGAGATCGTGCAAAAGTGCAAAGAAAATGAACTTTGGTACAGAAAGCACATGCATCCTGATTTATACATAGTAGAGCAACACCAATAACACTTACAAAGTCAGGCTTTATGGCTTATGTATCCATGAATTTAGTGTGCTCTTTCAATCTGCATTGTGTAGAGAAAGGAAAAAACCCCTAAATTATTTTCTGCTCTGTATAGGACAAACAATTTTGGAACAAGTATATTAAGCTGGCAGATTATCTGGTGACCACAAACCTATCTGGAGAAGAAATAATTAAAGTAGTATTTTCCTGAGGGTGTAATTTCTGCAGCTATTCTTTGTCACTAAGCTAAGCACCTACCAAATAAAATGAAATCAAAAGACTTAGGCAAATCAGCTGACCTCTGAGCACATTCATTTTTAAGCTTATTTTCTCTCTACTTCTCCTCAAATTTCAGTGCTATATAGCAAAAATGTTGTGGCAGATTTTAATTATACAGACTGTAACTAGAATTCCAGTCTGAAATCTTCTATATCAAGAGCAGATCATTTGGATTGGGTCCCTCATTCTTTACCAACCTGTTCAGTATTAGCACCAACCTGTTCAGTATTAGCACAAATATTAGTAGTTTTCAAATGACAGACAGCACTTCGTATGACTCTATCTAGTGCTTTCTTATGCAGGGATCTCTAATCACATCACTGTCTTTAATTAATTAATGTATGCACTTTGCCTGAGGTGGAGATTCATGGGAATCACTTCACACAGGCTTTAGAAAAAATATTTTCTCATTTGAAAAATGACATCAATGAAATATAACACATCTGCCCAGCAAAAAATTAAACCCAAGTATTTCAGCCCTTTGAAGCTGAATGGATATGGCAAAATGAGCAAAGGTCTTGACCAAAGCACTATAATTAACCTCCATATTTTGCACAATATGCTGCACAGAACTTTGTTAGAAATTCAATGTTAAGTCAACAGTAAAGTTCCCCTGACTTAAATGGAGTCAGGATTTAATCCTGACTTTTATAATTGATCCAGAGAACTATTTTATTCCCAAACATCCAACTTCTGTTTGACTTTCAAGAGTTACTTGATTTTCTTCATGAGCCAAAGGAAAGAGCACAAAAACAGATCACTGAGAATAGCTGCTTCTTAGGCAGTTCTTCATTAAATATTTGCAGGGAATTAACTGTAGCAAAAGATCATCCAAAATAAAGGAAAAGGTAGAAGGAATAAGAGTGATCCTAAGCTCCCAAAAGCAGTGACCTACCTTTAAAGAAGATTAAGTGCGAGAAGTTTTTCAGAGACTAAACACATATCACAGAAATTCAAATTGTTCTCACACATCCTATGTTGGTTCTTCCAGTTCTTACCCTCTAATGGACATAGATTAAAAAGTTGATACTATGAACTGTGCGAGTTTGCTGAATGCCTATGGAGGACTGCCTTATATGAAAGCTTTGAACAAACACTGTATTCAAACAGTTCTGATACTTTACCTCAAGCCTAAGTCTAGAACCAATGGGGAAGAGGAGAAAGGTCAATTCGATTCAGACTCAGACTTCCAATTCATTTCCACTGAGTTCTGAAAGCCAGAGCAGATTCAATCCCAGCACTCCCCTCTCAACCACAGTGCTTGCACAAAGACATAGACGTAACCTGCTTCGTTCTGCGTTTACACAAGCAAACCAAAACTTGGTCTGCACACCTAGCTGCCTCCTCTAAAGTGTGTAAGATACCATTACAGACATAGTAAACATAGGTTTATTTCTTTCCAGAATGTCCTTACAGCAGTATTACAGAAATACTTGCAGTAAACATTCCCATAAAGGTGTTGAGACAAATACTGAGTGTTAAAACCACTCCACCATGGCCTTCATTACCTGAAAACATCAAAATTCTGCCAAAAGCTCAGAATAGATAAACAGTACCAACAGAACAACACAGAAAGGTCTTACCATTGCTAAACAGCAAAAAAATCCTGGTTTTCTGACATAGAATTGGAAGAAGAATGTTGTTAATTAAAATGGCACTTGATACAAATATCCTGCTGATGAAAATTTTAAGTTTCAGTGAAGCAGAAGAGCAACTATGTATGAAAACCATATATGCTTTGGTTCAAAGCCCAGTTCAGTGGGGACTAAGGTTGCTACAGTTTGGAGTTCAGCACATTTCAAAAATCACAATGCAGTTTCAGTTCCAACTGAAGAAAAATAATACATTAGTTTTGGATCCATATTTTAATTCATTATGCCCATGACTGGTCAGACAGGACCGATCCAAAACCACAGCTGTTGCTCAGAGCACATGAATGGCACTGAAGTCACAAACTACAGACTCTGAAGATGTGTAGGACCAGAAACAGACTGTTTTGCTCAACCCTCGCTCAGTCTGTTATTGGAAAAGAGCCAGCTGAACCCCCCTGGAGATCACCACCATTTGCCTTGAAAGATATCTTGAGAATTCTCATTTTTCACTTTCACACAGCAAAGCTTCTGGGCTTCACATAGCAAAGCTTCTGGGCTTCACAAAGCTGTATTGCAGAGAGAGGTATTTGGAAAACTAGATGCAGAGGAAATTGTAAAGACATGAAACCTTAAACTTGGAGGAAATTTACTCCTGGAAAGCATCATTAAAATGCACAAACAATACATGGACAATCCCATGAATGTGTTGTGTACTTAAGGACACTGGAGTGGTTTTGACCCAGTCCGCCTTTTCCAGGAACACTATTTTGCCTAGGGATCACAGTCTGGCAAGCATCGGCCAGGCACCTTAGCAAGTCCCAACAATCTGAATATATTTGGTATTCTCATGTGTTCAGGACAGCCCCAGTTTAAATACACTTTTTCAGGCAAGAATCTCAAATGTTTTGTAGCTATCAGTTCAGCCTCATGCTGCCCTTAAAGCATACTGGGTACTTTAAGAGAGTGACCTGCAGGCAGAGAAACACAATAGCACAGAACTCCTCATCTGCCTGAGCCAGCAGAGCTGTGCATGCTGTGCTCCATGACTGTGATAGGGAAAGGAGATGTCAGGCACTGGGACACCCTTGATGCTGCTCTAAATCCTGAACAGAACTAAACTTGCCCTAGGACAGGTCTGGAAGGAGCAAAGCAAGCACACAAAGACACTGGTATCGTCTTTGCTGGGTACTCTGCTGTTCTGAGCAAAGAAACTGCATGTAGTATTTAGTGAATAACCTTCTGTTGTCCTCTCTAATGGTAACCATTGACAGTGGCTTCCTGCATTAAGTGTTTTTCTGTAAGTTTAATCCCAAGTTTGTCAATTAAAAGCATCCATGTTTATAAACTAAAAGTAGGAATTTTGTTGGTCAGATGGGAACAGAAAGGTATTTCAATCCTCCAGAGCCTTTGCTCTAATCCGTAAATGCACCTTCTTCCTGTCAGATACCCAAGGTCAAAATTTCATTACATCAGTACTCTGATTCCAGCCCGTTTCTTGTGGAAATGAGGAATAAACTTGAGTATCTTAATATTCAATAGTGGCAAGAAGTCAAACATGCAAATTACAATTTCAATAAAAACTGAAGAACTACATATTTGGTTCTGTAAGCTTTAAAAACCACATAAATAGAAGCAGAATATAAATAATCAGAGGTGAGTGATAGACCATACAGGAATTTTTGTTCCAGTCAGTTGTTTCATGGCCAAAAAAAAACCCACAGATCCTGTCACTGGTGGCTTTCATCTTCAGCAACACTGGGAACTGTGATTATCTTGTTGGTACTGCAACTCAGTGCTATTCTTATTTGCTCTGCAAGATTATGAACAGCATAAACCTTCAAAGGAAATACCATCCATAATCATTTACAAACACAAGTGCAATCAGATGCTTTGCATTTCATACAGTGCTCTAGTCACTGGTACTTTCTTCACTGCCACTATCCTCTGTCAATGCAGTCTTGACTTCATGCTAAGGCAGAAAAAATGTATCCCTGGCAGCCGTTTCAGTCTTCATCTCACAGGAACCTTGTCATAACAAAGCCTCTTCTGACAGAAGTGCAATTAATTAACACAAGTCTATGTAGTGCAAGACTTAAATTTGCTTGCTATACATACCATTCAAACTCACTGTAGCACATACCTGTTACCACTTTCCAACAGTGGAAATATAACAGCAACAACGAAGATGTGATACCAATATTCCTACCATTCCCAAGAGAAAGGTCCTGAAGAAGCTCTGATAGAATCACTTAGGTTGGAAGGGACCTACAAGATCATCAAGTCCAACTGTCATCCATGCCCACTAGACCATGGCACAGAGTACCTTGTCTATATGCTTTTTGAATACCTCCAGGGATGGTGACTC
>JAOBAS010000072.1:22200444-22216068 GCA_025311575.1 Elanoides forficatus
TGAACCTTGCAGTTAAGTCTGCGAGTGAAGTTCAAATTGTTTCTTGAACCTTACAGTTAAATCCTTTTCCGTCACACCTCTCCATGTTCCATGAAGAAAAAGAGACTTTTCCTTGTCATTTACACTGAAGAAAAACCATAAGAGGACCTTATTATCATGACAGGGGGCTAACTAGATGAAGAAACATTTGCGTTTTCATAGGGCACCCTATATTCTTTGAATGGCTTTGGCCTATTATCACATCAATCTCTCAGAGCTCTTCAGAAGACAGACTGGAATGAGCTGGTTTTGTAACCCCAGAAGCTGTACTGTGCCAAAACTGCAGTGTGGCTAATTGGCTGCTCATGAGCTAACTTTTCTTTAGCCCTGGGAATAATACTTGATACTTAAAGTAGGAATCCAATTATCATTATTACTTCGATTCCAAAGGTTTTATAATTGTTGACCCTCAGACAAAGAACTCTTCTTGTCTGGTGGATAATACATTTCACTTAAAATTTCCTGATAGTGCTAAGTAGCTTCATTTCCTGGCCCATGTTTTCTTTTAATAAACAACTTCTTATTATCAAAATCCTAACTGGCCATTTTGAGATCATCCAAGCTCTGGAGACATTCCACAAACCCAACACTGCTAGAAAAGTCTATGTCATTCTTTACAAAAACTGATTACCCAAGAGTTTCAACTACTCCTTAAGCCCCTCAGCTGCATGTGGCTAACTCATACCCACTTACATGGTAAGTGCGGATACCCAGTCACACATGCATGAATGACTGACAAATGTATAACCAACAGCACATTTACCTACCCAGTCCTTCTTTGTTCTACATGTTCTAAGTAAATATTTGCAAAGCAGCTTGAGAAAACATCTCAAGGATCGAAGCGGCAAAAAGCCAAATAATGAAGTCAAAATTTGTTTTATTTACTCCCATACATTGGTCTTGCAGAGCAGTAACATATTTTGCTGAGAATGAGAAATTTGAAGTTTGCTTTGTAAACAAGGACAGACAATTTGCTAAGAAATCAAATTCTCCTTCTGCATTCTCCATCTTCCAAATTCATCAATACCAATAAACAATATATTCTTAACAAGAAATTGTTTGTGACAAAACAGAGAGAATGAGAAACTGCATAGCTATTCCAATAGCAACAGTGTGAGCACTTGTCATGAACACTGACATCAATGGCAAGAAAGCAGAAGCTGTCTGGTCTGCACAATTTACAAAAAAAAAAAAAAAAAAAAAGCAAGTTTATCCTAGCAAGGTGCCACCAAAGACAGTCCAAACGCAGTATATATGAATATAAATATCTGATGAACACCAAGTCTATTTGGCGTTCCTATGCTTTCATTCTGCAAAGCGGAAAAACAAAACTGAAACTAAACAAATGTAACATTTCTTAGACTGACTATCCATGCAGGGGCAAAACTACACTTTTGTACATAATTAATTTATTTTAAATTACTGTGGTCAGAGTTCCAAATACAGCAATGAACACTACACAAGCAGACCTTTGCCTCTGCATTAATTTCCTGCTATGCCAGTGAGGAAGTATGAAGTTTCTGCATGAAACCCTTAGTTTCATAAGCAGGATCCCCACATCAGGGCAACTTTATCACCCAATGTCTTATTAACCTACATGTACAAAAGAACTAAATGCCTCTTCAGCCCCATGTATTCAGGTTTGTGGTGAGTGCATTAAAACAAAAGAAACCTAGCAGTTCAGATGAGCTGCTCCAAAAGATGGATCCTTAAATTATGCAAAACTGATGGGAGGAGGGCACCCAAATCCAGGCTGGTACTGCTGGTTCTGTTCCCAGCTGGCACTAAGAGGTGGAAGTTTCACAAACAAGCATTTTGACAGAAAATTTAGCCAAGTACAGCTCACTGAACCTTTTCCAGCCTCAGAGTGCTATGAAAATTTGAAAGGACCATGATATTCTATTTAGTCATATTAGATTAACTATTTTGCCATACTCCCAGCTGATGGGCCAAGTCTCACACTAAGCTTAAATACCTGTGAAGAGGAAGCTCACAAATAGCTTGTGTGTTGGCTTGGTATTCAAGGCATTCCTTCTTCCAAATTCAGAGAAATCACAGAAAAGCCAGCTACCTGGGATTGTAAGGAAACAACCTCTTTATTTTAAACATGATCTCATGAAGCCGGTAGTTTTTAGCTAATCCACTCCTAAAAGCCTCTTGTCATGATAATTTCATAATGTCATAATGTAACCACATCTAGAACTGATATCCAACCTTAAACTACATCAGAGCAAATCAACCAGTTTCTTCCTGCCCAGCTCTTAACTGACTCAGAGTAGATGATTGCTGTTACCTTTAGAAGCAACCTGCTGCATTCTTGAAAACTTTTCTCTCCCTCTTAGTTTTCTCTTCTCTAGTTTAAACTGTTTCTCTTGCATCATGTTTCATAAAATTATCGTCTTTCATTCTTGACTGTTCTCCTGGGCATTGTCTAATGTCTCTATCCCCTTTTAAGAGTGCTGCCAAAAAGTCACACAACTTCAGCTGAGGTTTACAAACACCAAGCCCAAGAATTCTCCTTCAGTTTTTCAACACCACTTTTGTTAATACTACCCAAATCCATATTTTTCTTTTCACAACTGCCTGACATCAGTTTGTCTTTATGTACAGTCTACTATAAAAGCCCGATCCTTTCCTCCACTCTAACTAGATAGTACCCAATCTGTATATGTACACATGCATCATGAGCAGCAATTGCAGAAATACCAGTATAAATTGGGCACTGAGTGATTGTCACTGCTTTGCTAGCCAGTCCCATGGGGTTTTGTCTTCTTCTTTTACCTCATTGCTACAATACAATTTCCAAGTTGAAAGAAATAAAAAATAATTGACTCATCAATAGCAATGAACAAAGATAGCTATGATGCAGCTCAATACAACAATGCAGTGCAAGACTCAGCAAGTCAGAGCCGTAGCTAATTTCATGGAGTGCTGGCAATAGTCCTGCTTGGAGCAGAATGTAGGATTGGTGACCTCTTAGAAGTCCTTTCCAACCTACGTTTTCATGGGTCCTGTATACAAAGATTAAAGGCAATTAGCAGTTTGGAAAATGGGATCTAAGCATAGGCAATTCTTAACTACAAATTCGCTGATACTTGGTAAGAATAAAGCTATCTGTCATTTTAGCTAGCAGATCTGCACTGAGAAATATTGTTCACAAATTCCCTGTATTTATTGTAATGACTTTATTTTTTAAATAAAAAAAACAATAATTTTTTTAATTCTTATTTAGATTTTCTTCTTACACATTTCTGTCAAGCCCTATTTTGATTAAAATCAGGACTCAATAAGAATAGATAAACCAACATTTTAGATGTTTCATTAAGTAATTTTTGATGTGCTAAGTGTACGAAAGAGAAAATAGTTTACCAAAATACACTCTTAAATCAGGAAGTCAAATATTGAGTATCTGTACACACTGATTGGACTCTTTCTAGTTGCTGGGTGGGAACCCAGCCAAATTTCTGAGGCCTGTAGCACAGGTTTCTATTTCCAAGTTACTGTTCTAGAGCCTCTTCATAATGCAGTGGAAAGGACTAGCTGCTATTAGAACAAGACTTGTCTAACCCCTCTGTTTTGCATTAGGAGGTGCTGGTCCATTATGATTCCAGTAAGAAAGACATTCAGCCTCTGTAAAGCTTCACTTAAAATGCCACTTATCAGAGCTAACACTATAAAGAAAGACAGAATAGTGTAGATGATAATCCTACTTCCCTTTAGATGCTGAGAACCCCAAGTGTTGCAGCACCTCCAAAGCACACACAGCACACTGTGCAGACCATGCCCATAAAAGGGATTCCCCCCATTTGGGTCATTCAAGCTATTGTAGGATTTTGTTACTAGGAAACAACTCTATTCATCATTCCTACTGTCAAACAGGAAGGATGTTCACACAAGAACTTTTTGCTGCACTTTTAGATACAGGCAAGGACAGGCAGGAGGTGTAATTGCTGGTACCCAGTGGGAGCTGCCTGCAGGCTCCTCTGCTATCATTAGCTGGGTAAGTTTATCCTGAAACCAGGGAATTTGTGCAGCACAGCACAGCCCTGAAGGCCAGGCTGTACATGCAGCACAGTGCACGTACTCAGGTTAACTGTTACGTGCATCACCACCTCCTCAATGTACAAAGGTCTTCTGGTCAGGTTCTCCACACCCTGTTAGACCTTTGCCTTACTATTAGAGGAGTCAGGTCCTTGAAATACACTTTTTCCTCTCCAGTGAACATAAAGGCAAATTAGACAAGTAGAGTAGGTCAGGTGGAAATTTCTACACTGTAGGAATCTGCAGTTTTGCAGATGACAGCTGAGCCCTTGCTTTCTTATTGCTCCTTCAGTTTCTTAACTTTGAACAAACAAGTGATTGGGCTGAACTAGTTGGAAAAGAAAAACTGAACTGAGTATTTCTTGTTTAATTTAAATGATGTAAACACACTACAACAGTTGTATGCATTAAGTTACCATGGTTGCAAGTCCAATACTAGATATTAAAATTATCACAGAAGTTCAAAAATGCAGTGCAATTAAAAAAAGAAACCCAAAACCCCCAACATTTATTACCCACTAAGCTTAAGATATTAGCTGAAACAAAATTAGTTGTTAACTTTACTCAGGGTCCAAGGCTGTTACAGGTAGCCATCAGGATCTTGATGTCCTGCTGTGATTTCAAAAGTTCCTAGAAAGACCAGCAGGTGCCTGGAATAAAAAACAAAACAATGGAGAAAACCTACTCAGTGCCACCACTTGGTGGGTTTCCCAGCATAGCCAAAAAAATCTACCTGAAAAAAAATGTGTATTCTTATAACGACAGAAATACACTATGTTTTTCAGCATGGATCAGATGTGACAGCTGAATTGACAATTTCCTTCATTATCCCCAGTTGGTTTTCATGCATTTGTAGTTAAGATTTTTTCATTTGGGAGACCCTTCAGAGCCTAACCGCAGCTGGAGCTCTAGGCTTTTTCTCTCTCCTAACACTAACATAGGCCTACCATGAATCCTGCCTCTATCCCTAGATGTGAGCTAAGCCTTGGCACAAGGTCTCCAGCCATGGCCAGAATAGAAAAGCTCTCACGGGAAAACTACTTTTGCAGCCCACTTCTTCCTTTGACAAACCCTTTGCAGTCTCGATCTAACTCAAACTCTAAGTAGTCTTTCTCCTAACACTCACCTAAACTTCTCTCAAAACTGCTCACTGTGAGTAGTTACTGTACAAAGGAAACACAGTAATGTTGGTGGGAAGGGACCTCTAGAGCTCACCTAGTCCTAAATCTAAATCTTTCCAATTTGTGGCTTTTGCCTGCATTTTATATCTATGCAGACACGTTAATTTAGCACTTGACAGATTATTAAAAATATTTATGATTTTTTCCCCTGTGAAATGATTGGTGCTTGGGACTCTCCTACAGTGTGCCACACAGTCTAAATCCTTTAATCCTAAATTAAGCACTTTTGCTTTGACCTCTGTAACAGTGTAGACCAGAACTAATTATCTTCTCTTTAATCAATATTTCTTTTTTTCCCTGTTGTGAATTGAATGCAGCACAAAGATCGATCAGCACATTTTTCCATGCAGGTCATAAAGCAAAAAGTATTGATCAAAAGAAAGACAGTTATTTCTGCTTTGCATACATTGTACGATGAAAGCAAAAGTGGCCTCATTCACTTAAGGTAAGCAAACTCAGTGATTTCCTGCCAGTGTTTTCACAAGGAGCTCCCCAAAACCTCATCCTTCTACCTGTGATTATAGTGCAGTGTATTTGCTTCCACAAAAAAAGAGAACCTATCATAATACAATCAAATATTTTTATTTATTTTAAGCAAGATTGTCTCCTGCCTTTTGGAAGCGTATCCAGAGAAAAGCAATACCACAATAAACAGCCCTGAGCAGAATTGTTTGTAAATGTGATTCTGACAAATATAATCAATACATTAGGGGACAGGCAGAGTTTGTTTGAAATGAGAGATGAAGAACTCTTACACAGAAGTGTATGTACAGGATGACTATGCATTTTTGTAGAAGGAAGTGAAATCTTCTATGACAGAGAAACTGACCCCTATTTCACCTTCCCATTATTGCTGAATTGCAGTCAGAACTACCTCAATGCCTTAGACCAAAGTAGCACATGACATATACAATGGTCACATAGGTCAACAACCCTCCCAAACATATCCTAATGACACCTTACAGTCTACAACCTCCCAAATCCACTAGAGCATTTACAGTTTATAACTCATTAGTAGGAGCACACCTCACTGGCCTCATCAGGGAAATTAATTTCACCCTACATGAAAGACCTATATTCCAAACTTTTGAAATATGCTGAAAGCTCCACTTACCAGTATCAGTCTAGTCATTTTGGCTAATGTCTGATTTTCCGAACATACAGTCTTACAAAACCCACATACAACATTGATATATGTCTCCAAAAATTTAAGTTAAGTAAAAAGTAGTTTTTAAACTAATTAACTTGAAGATCATATCATTCTTCAGTTACTAATGGGGAGAGAAAGCATGATGTAAAATACTGCATTACAACCTCAGGTAGCTCTTTAGCATTCTCACAGGTTCGTCATATCTCAAACAGTTTAGTTAAAGAAAACTCAATCAAATCTGTAGTTTTGCTGAAAATAACAGAACACTCACCAACATGCATGTGTATATCACTCTTCATTTAACTTAGTTTTACAGAAAGAAGAAAATGCTGGGATTACTACAGTAATGCATAGCCAAACTTAATTAAGGTAGGTGGATATTTGTAAATCCAATTAAAAATATATTTCTCACTAAACATAGTAAGTAAATGCAAGCAGAAAAAAGTTGATGTGTTGGCTTACATTTAGATTCATTAACGTTTTAAAACTACAATTAAAGTTTCTTGAAAGACAATGCGGAAGATGCATACGGTTCCTTTTTGTTGGAGCAACAGGAAAGCCTCAGACTTGTGATGGTCTTGTGACTTCCCCAAGTTTACACTGTCACCCATTGTGCCTCACAACAGTAAATCATAGCAGTAGAACGACCGAGAAAAAGAAGGCTGAAAAGGACCTTGTGGGTCTTCTCCTCACCATGCATCAAGGCAGGATCAGCTGTCTGTGTCCATTTCAGAGAAATCTTCTTCAAGCAGTTCTTAAAAAGACTCCTGATGACATTTTTTCTAATACCCTTCTTCTCTGTAGTTATATGAAGTCTAACCAGAAATAAAGGACAATTTCCATCACCTTGCTGGCTACGTGCTGAAGTTGTCTCCATACTAACACCAACCTGGGTAACTATAAGCTCTTTGTATTAGAAAATCTTACAACTTCATATACATATTTCACAACAAAATAACGGTGGCAGGAGATTCGAGAGATCATCTATTTCCCTGTTTCCCCAGGAGATCATACCTGGTTAAAATTTAACCAGTGTTCTTATTATTTCTCTGGATAACATAGTGAGAGTTAATTAGTCCAAAATATTTTCCATAGACCAGGCTTTACTCATGTCATCTACTATCAGAATCAATACTGTTACTATCTAAAGTGCCGCACAAGTGGAAGTCTTCGCAATGAACAAGTTCAACGGATTCAACAAAATCCAGGTACCGTGTGGCATATTCTTTAGTGCCATCTACTGGTACTTTAGCTCTTCAGACACTTAGAGCTAACTGACCCGGTCAAAGGCCGACTGCACTGAACAAATATTAACAAATAAGGTTGCTTTCCCTGTTCACCCCAGGAAAACTATCACCCCGGTTATAGTGTTTAATTTCCTGTAATCACAGGCAGTATCAGAGGGTCTTCTGAGCAATAAGTATGTGAGTTGCTACAAATTGGAGACCACAGCCATACATAAAAAACTGCATTTCTAATGTGTTCCTGTGTCAATACTGATTAAATCAACAGAGAAAGATGCCTAGTTTCACCACACAACAATATGATTCTAGTTAATTTAAACACAGGTTTATTACTATACTATAAAATTTACACTACTTTTTACCTTGTCAAGTTTCATAGCATCTCAGACATCCTGAACAAGGTTTTATAGACATGACTGCTTATACCTCTCTGCACAGGGCATAACAAGCACAATTTAATATTACCTTAGAACCATATATTTTGACATATGAAAAGCAAGTATTCTAACTTTTAACAGCACAGCCAATCAACATATAGCTTATCAGCCCCCAGTCCTTTATTCCTTTAGTGGTCCTCTGTTCACTAGGAAGAACTGTAGTTAATAATCTACTTTGCTCCTTTAAGACTCCAGCCTGGGCAACCCAATACCCATTTACAGCCGGGTTAAGTGAAAGCAGCTTTTGATGCAAGAGTGAAAAGAAGTGCAAACTCATCAAGATGCTTAGTTAGCCTCTTTGCTTCTGCACCCACAGGACCCTAAAAACACATGAACTGAAAAGAAAAATGCTAGTCTGTATTACAGGACACAACGATGGTTAAAAATTTGTTTTGTTTCCGTTGTGTCTCAGAACAAAAGTGTTTCAACCTTGACCATATAAGCCTGTAAAATTGTCCTCATTTCTTCTCAGTAACATCAAAGAGAGTGCTGGCTCCTTTCCTAATCATTCTGCTATACTTAGCAGAGAGGAAAATCATCTGGGGTTTTATGCTGCAGATCACAAACATTACTATACCACAAACAAGGAATAAGAAATGTTGTGACCAACCTGCAGTTAAATCTGAATCTAAACAATATATAATTTCCCTAACAGTAATTAAGACACTATGCAACTCATTCACAACATGACATTGACAGGTAAACCACCCCACCTGCCTCTATCAGCACCCACCTCTGGCCCAGCGTCACAGAGCTTGAAGCACTATGGCTGCATCTGCATGTGTGTTTTGGCTTGGGGTAGGGGTGCAGTTTCAAAGCAAATCCCCACCTGTCTCCAAATGCCAGGCCAGACCACAAAGCAGTCTGGGTGCATACAAAGTACTTCCTCTTGGAGGAAGCAAAATCAGAATTTCCACTCAATGTGCACAGCAGATCTGCTCCAATCTCTTGTTAGGCATTTAAAGCTTGCTGGTGCTTTACCTGTCTCCTAAGCAGTGTCAGTTACTGTACTCTGCATTTCCCCTAGGAAATCACACTGGTATAGGCCTACAAGGTTTTCTGTGGAGACATCAGGTACAAAACCAGGAAGGTTCAAAGACATAAAAGACCTGGGATGACACAGTCAAAAAAACCTTGTCTGCATAAAGCTGATAGTGGACAGGTGTGACCAAGGAGGTAACAGGTGAAAAAGGGAGGTCTCAACAGGTACAAAGATACCTGTGGCTGGTGGAGGAAAGGGGGAGGATGACTCTGAGAAAAACAGAGAATCCATGCTTTTTCCATTACACTTGCCACACTGGCAAATGGCATTCACAGGTAACCACTTTTCTTTCACTCCATTTGATGTGTTCCTAGATGCTCAGCATGTCCCTCCACTGCATCCATGAAGAGACAGATGAAACCCTGTAAAAGTGTTGCTCAGGAACACAAACCATTGTCAGAGGGCTGAATATGCAGATGTTGAAGGCATTTCAAGGCAAACAGACTAAATCTGATTCAAAGTAAAATGCCCAAATCACATTCAGATTGCATGTAACATCTCCAGCATCACCTATTTCAAGCTACTGACTCATTCTTATTGCTTTCTAAAGTAAGCACAGCTAATGAAATCAGAGTAGCCTATCTGACTGCCCAAGGAAGTAAGGCAGACAGGCTGCCTGTAGAGAAACCTGTAGCATGTGCTTGGCACAGACCTGTCTGACCAGGTTTCACCTCTTAGGCAAACATGGATTTATTAAAAAAACCTTCAGAAGGAAAAGCCTACCTGACACAGACCTTGTGGGAAGACAGTTGCATCAAGTGCAGACACTACTTCAGCTTTGGTGTCACAGGAGCATCCTCCAAAGAGCTGATTTTAAACGGACTGGTTTTAGCTGCATGTGAGGTAGTCTTATACAAAGCACATTATGGGAAGGGTGAAGGAGAAAGTAGTTGTCTTATGCTGCTGCCCCAGAGCAGCTTCCTAACAACCAGTCTTATAAAATCTGCAGTGTAAGGGAATTTAACACTTGATCAGTCCAATGGAGGGAAATTCTGTCAACTGACTTAACTGTAAATTAATTAAATTAAGAGTTCTTAAAAATGGACAAATAATTTATACACCATTTGCAAGACATATCTTAAAAATTTTCACTATAAATAACCTTAAAACCTGTCACAAAAGCTAAATTTACCTCAACTAAGAATATTATCACATCTTTTCTTTCCCACCTGATGGTAAGGACTTTACCCCATGATTAGAAGCCATGTCAAGTGACAGGTGTGTGGATAAAAAAAACAGCTACATCCCCATTGCTGCATCATCAACAATGGTACCTCACTTTTGTAGTGTACACAATGCTCTGAGCATTTGCTGTTATTTGATTTTGGGATCAAGAAAAGCTACTGGGAGAGACCTACACGTAAGGTGTTCGTAGTTTTCTTCTTCTTTTGAGACTGGTAGTTAAAAGTAGTCCAGCCTCATTCAGGCTTTCCCTCCCAGTAATACTCTGCCAAGAAATCCAGCTGTGAGCCTTAAAAATTAAAGGACTTGCCATCATTGTACCTATGAGGTAAATGACTCATTTAATCTGTGATATAATTTAACAGTCAGTGCATTCTTCATTTAGCAGTTGCATGCTAAGCATGTTCCTCTTTTATTACGAGCTTCCTCATTTTCTTATGTGCTGTTCAGTACAAAAAAATAAAATGTTTTACTCAGTGCTTTGTCTTAACTTTTTCATTAAGTTTCTGCTTTTCTCTTTCACAGCTATACACCTGAGTCAAAGCTTCCCACCAACACACCCCCAAAAATTCTGATTCCAGTTGGTTTCTCAAATAAAACTGGTTAAATTACAGATTAAGTTATGATCTAAAGTGCAACACCTTTAAATGCTGGGCTGTTCAAAAAGAGCTACATTTTGCAGCATCAGTTCACCTGCAACCAAGTGTAAATCTCAAAATCAAGACAAGTACTTAAAGTTCTTGACTTCAAACAAATCAGAGAATGACTAAATAGCAGCCCTTAAACTAATCCCTTGAATTCAAAATTGCTTTAAATTCAGCAGGAGTTTTGTGAGCATAGTGGTTGCAGTACAGGAACTTCACTGCATGTTAGTATTCAGTGTACTCTTCACATCTGAAATAAAACATAGCCTCTCATTAGCCACAACCAGCTCCAGAACCTCTGGTAGGTTTCATTTCTCATATGCAAAAAGGAATATACAACTCAGCAACACAGGTGGAAAACAAAATACAACTGTACACATTTCTTCATTGCCGAATTAATAGCTACTACATAAGAACTTATTTAATATTTACACACTAAAAGATTGATTTTCCTAAATAATTGAGTAAATGAAGCACAAATAGTTAATAAGATAGAAGTGTGCATTTGCCACAGAATGTGAGGAACTTCTGAATAGATAAATGCTGAGCTGGTTCTCCGATGCCCTCTACCCATGATCCAGGCCCTGCTGTACACAGGAAGAAGCACAAATTACCAAATCACAGCGGTAACAAATGAGCTTCATTGTTTGCAGAAACACATCTTACAAAAGAGAGGCTTATCATATTAGGGTGGAGTAGTCAAGTGACATTCACAAAAAACTTTTAAAGATTCAAATACATTAACTCTAATGCAACAAGCACTCCATATAGGATAAAGACACAGAGCCTGATCCTCAACTCTGACAACTGTTAAACACATTAATGTTTATAAGTTAGTGGAACTATTCCCTATTTACATTAGATGAGATTAGAGCCAGTCACAGTGTGATACAAAAATATACTTATGCCTTATTTCTTCAACCCAAGGCCAACAGTTTAAGTCTTGCTTCAGTATTTGCTTTAATCCTGGCTAACAAAGTCAGACTCTTAGATATTATTTGTTAGTTTCTAACTGAAGAAATACAGAAAAAGAGAAATGGTAAATTGTCAAAGACTGACTATAAAAAGGAGCACACTTTCAGTTGGCTAGGCATCTACCTACTTTTCATTGTTTTAGAAAACTCCTCTTTTGGAAGTTTGATTATGGAAGTAACACTTTCACAGTAAAAAAAAAAAAAATTAAAAATACAGTAATAGCTGAGCCCAAGTTCTAAGATGTAGCAAGAAATCCACCTTTACTTGACCCAAATGACAATAGAGCACCTAGTGTTTATGAACAAAGCTAAGCCTTCATTAGGGAAAAGCAGACCATTGAAAACAGTAAATGAAGAGACAAAGATTTCATGTGGGAGAAAACCCAGGCAAACCCATATGCACATTGAGCTCTGCTGACTGAAGGCTGCAAGACAGCATATATGAATTCAGGAATCCATTCACCTACATTTCCTCATGGGACTGGCTCTCATCCTTCTCTTGTACAAGAGTGTAGATTACATGCAGCTCTGTTAGACAAGCAGTGCACAAAAGACGAGCTTAGTCTTGATGGCTAGTTACATATTCAGTTTACAAAAGAGTAAAAAAATAGCAGCAAGAAAAAAATACTTCTTTCTTTTCAAAACTTGGACAGTGTAAAAGAAAAAGCTTTCAAAACAGCTTTGAACTGTTGCAATGAACATGTCTTTCCTCAAGGGGGCAGTTTGGTCTGGGTCAGAATCCAAAGTCCAGAAGTTGGAAACTTTGTGCTCAGCCTGAGCACCTCTCACTGATTTCCACTGGGACAGTTCATGATTCCCAAGCTTGCCTGAGCTGAGCTGGTACTGCAGTAGGTAGATGTATCAGCTTTTTGCGTCCTGAAAGCAGAATAGCTATGAAAGCATGTTGCTGCATCCATGTAAATTTGCTTGGCTGTGATTTAGGGTTTATTATCCTGGACACAGATTTACGCTAACATGACTGGTCTGCTTCTGATTCCACAAGTGCGGTCAGGGCCGCTTTGCCTTTCATCCTACAGATATTTGTTTTAAGATTCTTCATCTGTAAATATAAAAATCTTATTGTATGGCTACCCTCCTAACAATCCTGTGAGGGCTGATTTCTGCAATGCCCCAAATAAATACCATGTATCGTTCATAAAGACACTCGTTGGTTCCGGATGTTTAAAACTGGAGCCAAATTCTGACTGGTACTCAATATCTCTTTGCTTCTCTCATCATTGTTTTGGATCCTACTAGTTTGTCTGTGCTATGCTCCAATGAGGCAACAACAGTTACAGAAATGAGGCTTTGATAAATCTTAGGGCAATCTCAAAATAAAACAGTAAGAAACCCACATAGAAGAAATGAGAAGGTTTGCCATGGTTCTGAAATTCAACCAAATCGATTATACAACCAGCTTGGGCCAAGAACATATGCATAGAGATGTTCAAAATATATATCTGGGGCACACTGAACTGTTGGAGTTTTATGCAAAGGAACATACTATTGATTTGAAAGATTAGGGAGAAAAATTAGGGAATGAGCAAGCTGTGTGTTTGGAAAACAAGAATTTAGGAAAATAAGATGCATTTAGCCTCCACATATTCAGGGCTAAGTTTGACACTTCTAGGACAGAGAAAACTTGCATTTTAAGAATGACATCACACACTCACTGCTTTTTAAACCTGGAACAGCCCAATCATGTACTCATTGACAGTCCAGTTAAAGAGTGCAGAGTAGATTACTCACCAGTGCAAGGCTATCAGAGTGCTTAGCTTTTAGAAAGCTTTTTTGGTTGGTAATGAGTCAGCGATATCCAGCTTTTCATAGATAGTGCTTTAGACACTCAGATATAATTCCACACAAGCTACCAAAAACCATAAAGTGGAGTTTTCTGGTCCACTCAGCACATGTGCATTGTCAATCAGACAACTCTCAATTATTCAGTAACTCATTGATGCATGCAGGTAACCCTGCCTTGTGCCCACAGACTAGTCTGTGGCATGGTGTTGGCATCAGGGATATATGTAGAGCACATTGTTCTCAGATCACCCCCATTTCACCTTCTGCTCTTCCAAGCTGTCCCTGCTCTCTCTAGGCTACAGTTTACAAGTTTTCTAAACTTACAAACATACTACGCATGCTCTTACAGCTTAATGTACAGAAGTGTTATATAATCTGTACTTTCACTTTATCTGGGTTGTCTCAACTCTTCTCTCCTCCAAATACTCTGACAAATAGGGAAGAGACCATACAACAGTTGCACGACTATATTTTACTTTTGCACTACATCTCTCCCCGATTCAGTACTTGTGTGAAAAAAGTGTTGTGCTGTAAAGAGATTCCTACCTATAATGCATTCTCTCCCTTACATTCACTAGAAATTACATAGAAAGGTGTGAGAGGTGAGAGCTCGCAGATGTCCTTACAAGGCCACTCTATCATTCCTGAAAGGTGATGGCAGTTATGAGATGTTCCTAGTGACTGGAAAAAGGCAAATATTGCACCCATTTTCAGAAAATGGGAAAAAGGGGGATCTGGGGACCTACTGGCCAGTCAACCTGAAGTCAGTTCCTCAGTAGAACAGAAAGCAATACCTTTCCACGTAGGATTATGAAGCCATTTCCAGGTAGATGAAAGGCACAAAAGTGACAGGGAATAGCCACCCTGTATTTACCAGGAGCAAATCATGCTTGACCATACTGACTGCCTTCTGTGATGAGAAGACCTGCTCTGTTGACAAAGGGAGAACAGTGGCTATAAATGGCCTGAAGTTTTGGCATGGTCTCCCATCATTCCTTAAAAGATAATGACTATGGATTGTAACCTAAGTAAAAGACTGGCTGGATGCTGGGGTCTAAGAGCAGTGGTGAAGGAGTCAAAGCCTATCACTTTACCAGTTAATCTAATTTAGTATTGTTCTAATGTAAGGTCCACCAGCTGCAAGAAGCATTTCTCATGAATTAATATTGGGGCCAATTCCCAGTTACCTGTGCAAAGATGAGGTGAACCCTAAGTGTCTGGATGACTCCACATGGGACACAATGCTTAATAAGTTGAAGGGCAGGGCTGCCATTAACAGAGACTTCAAGAAGTTGAAGAAATGAGCTGACAGGTATCCCACAAATTTCAACAACAAAGATAAACACAAAGCCTTTTACCTGGGGTAGAAGACCTTCAGGCTTCACTAGCGGCTGAGCACAACTGGTGAGAGGCTTTGCGGAGAAAAACCTTGGGGGTCTCAGCAAATGAGAAGTTAAACATGTATCAGCAGTATGCCCCTTGCAGCAGCGAAGGTCCACTGCATACTGCACTGCATTAACAAGAGTGTGGCCAGCAAAGAGGTTATTCCTTTCTCTGTGGCACTCATGAGGCCAGATTTGGAGTTCTGTGCCCAGTTAATGGGCTCTCAGTGCAAGAGAAAGTTTTAGAGAGTCCAGCAGAAGGTCACTACTGTAAGTCAGGGGTTGGAGCACATCATGCATGAGGACAGGCTAAAAAAAACTGGGTTTCTCTAGCCTGGAAGAAAGAAAGCTAAAAGAGGATCTAATTGGTCTCTCCTACTGCCTACAGTGGGGTGAGAGGGAAAGAGAGACAGACTCTTCTTAGAGGGTCACTGTCCTGGTTTCAGCTGGGATAGAGTTAATTGTCTTCCTAGTAGCTGGTACGGTGCTATGTTTTGAGTTCAGT
>JAOBAS010000072.1:22216168-22234599 GCA_025311575.1 Elanoides forficatus
CTTTTCTGTTCTATTAAACTGTTCTTATCTCAACCTGCGAGCTTTGCTTCTTTTCCCGATTTCCTCCCCCATCTTGCTGGGGAGGGGGGAGTGAGTGAGCGGCTGCGTGGTGCTTGATTGCTGGCTGGGGTTAAACCAGGATAGTCACATTAAAGGAAAACCAGGCAACAGCCACAAGTTGCAAGAAAGGATATACCACGTGGAAATAAGGAAAAATTCTTCTCTGTAACAGTGATTAGGCACTGGAACAGATGCTCCAGAGATGTTTTGGGGTCTTCATCCTTGGAGATTTTCCAAACTCAACTGAACAATGTTTCAAGTAACCTAGACTAAGTTTGATGTTGACCTGGCTTGGAACAGAAGTTCAGGCTACATGATGTCCCAAGGTGTGCTCCTACCTACATTTTGCTATGATTGTGTGAACAAGACAGGTAATCTCAGGAAAAGAAACACAAGAACAACTGTACAGTGCCCTTGAAAATTAGACATTAAATTACAAAATGAGATTCTAATTAGAAAATTAGAAGGTTAGACGATTAGAAGATTAGAAAATTTCTCCCTGTTCTGTCATGGAGTTTCTATGGGTTAGTTGCAAGTACACAATCCGTTTATTGCTTAGTTGATCACTTCTTGTAAACTTTAAATTTTCTACAGGTGTCTTTCTTTGAGGTTTAATCTAAAGAAGAACCAAGTACTCCAGCCTGCAACTGAAATCAATATTTATTTGCAGTTTATATACAGTAAGTTCTACATAATGCTAAGTACTCTAAAAAACATTGGATGTCTCAGTTACTGAAGCCCACCATCTCTCAACTGCCTCTGTACCTTAGTTTTATAAAATGGGTATGATAATATCCCCTCAACTTTCAGGAATTTTGAGATAATTTACTGATGCTTAGGATGCACTCAAGTACTACAAAGATATGCATCATCTGTCTTCAAACCTGCATCTGAATATTATTCAATAATTAACTGAAGCATGAACCCTGGGGGGGGGTGACAAGAGAGACAGAAAAATACTGAATAGTTGCTTATGAAGCATGCACCATCCCCATTGTTCACCTGATAAAGAGCTGAGAAAAGAAAGGAAAACAGGACAGGAGGTTAGCCTACGGTTAGATACTGCCTCTTATTACAAGACCATGGGAAAAACAGAAACAATAAAATGTGTAAAGGCAACCTTGATCCAACTAAGCTTTAAGCACCTGACTTCGCAACCTCAGAAATGCCCTTTTTGTGCAATAAGAAACAAAAATTTAGAACCAACTGGCAAGCAAAAACTAATTAGACCATGGCAGTCTAGTCAGTGGGATCATGTTCTCAATGAGATTCATTTCACATGCAGGTGCCAACACACTCCTCAAGGTTCATATATGAGTATTAGCATTTTTGATACAAAGTTAGACTATTTCATCTAAGTTCATGTTTATCATGACCAGCCTTCATATCAGAGCTTACAATGCCTCTCCAGTTCACATTTTTTATTGCAACGAATCTAACAAATGCAGGTTGCATACACCTTGAGGAAAAATAGGGCCAAATGCCAACACTGTGGTACAGATAAAGAAAGATAAAAGTTTCATTTCCTGTCAATGTGTTTTTGTCTGAGCCCTTTGATCTTACTTTGTGCCAAATACTGATAACACCCTGCATTCTATTATGTAATTATGCCTGTGTTGTCATCATTGCTTGAACATGACAATTATAGGCCACTGTGCAAGACTGAACCACTCAATCTCTACCTCTGTACTGCACTGAACCTGTAAGTCAAACAGAGGTAGCTGACACAGACATTTCTTCTTCTTTGGATAGGTAACAGGTGCTTAAAAATTTTTACACAAAAGGCTAAGTATGCTTGACCTTAAAATCAGAAACAAAGACAAGAAACCTCACAAAAGAGTCCAAATTTGGACAGTCTAAGGAACAGTTTTTTCCCCCCATCAGTGTTCCTGCTGGTGTGGGGAACATCTATTGTCTGTGTCAGAGAGAAAGGAAAAATAAGAGAGCAGCTGTCTTTAGAAGTTACCGTGGAAGGTTTGACATTACATAAAGGTGCTCTACAGTTCATTGCATTGGCTAATATGTGACAAACAAACCTTCTGTAGTGCACATTTAAAAGACAAAAGGTCCCTAACCAAGCCCATTTGAGATTCAGAGATAGCAAGGTATTAAAAAACATCTTGTAAAAATGTTAATTGATCCAAGCTTCTTAAGTCCTTAAAATATACAATAACTAAATATAATACATAATATACATTCCAGATAAGGACTTCCAGTTTTAAGCATATTATTTTCCCTCCCTCTAAGTAGTAATTTTAACTTCAGTCTCGGGTAGGCCCTCTGTGGGGATGGATAGCATACCCTAAGGAAAGCAGCACTCTAAAACAACTGTGAAGAAAAAAACATAAAAGCATCTTCAAATATACAAGAGGTGTACATGACCTCCTGTTTACATATCACTTACTTTTCAGTGCTTTATCATCCTGCAATCCTGAATAAATTCAGAGCAAACTTTTCCTGCCAATTCACAGCCCCATACTTAAGCAAGCTCTGGGACCAGCAGAGATTTTCCTTATAGCTAGAAGGAAGAGAAGAAGATACTCAGTAGTATAATCTTGCCAGCAAAAACAGAGTTTCAACACAGATTAGATCGAATTGAGCTCTGCATTAAGGCTAGTCCAGTGACTTGTGGGTCCCAGCCACAGCACAGAGGCCCCTATGCCCCAGAGAAGCACATTACCAAAAAGCATACACTATTTGTATACACACTCCTTGCATAAACAATGCAAAGGAAGGTCTTTTCTGCCCACTCCTGCTTCACTGTCTGCCACCACAATAGTAACATATGTCTCTTTTCCAGCCAAAGCTTCCTGTCACTCAGACTTGGTAGCAAGATATATCACTCTAGCATCTCAGAAAGAGGGTTTCTCTCAGGCCTGCAAGACATTCATTCTCCTTGGATGGTGTCCAGCTTCCAAGAGAGTGTTTGCTTTCCTGTGTGTAACCATTACCACCTTTACTACACCAGATTTTACTAGTTTTGTATGGAGAAGTCAAAAAGGATTCCCACATACTATGATGAAACATGAGATTTGTTTATAAACCTAATAGAAAGCTGTTGGCGTCAGGAGCAACAGATGGAATCCTACTCTCTTCACAATCTTCTAAGTAAGGGAATGACTATGGAATTCATGGATTTAAGAGTATGAGATACAAAACACCACCATGGATCAACATATTCTCCAGTCTGCTGCTTTCCTTCTCAGCCCCATATGCAAAAATCAGAGCATCTCTGATTAAAGAGGCTGATTAAAAGCATCTCTGATTAAGAAGCCTCTAAGCTGCAATGAGACCTTCATACACTCTTTCAGCTGCCTCTTTTCTCAGTACATCTTATCTGAAGATTGAACCTGATTCCTAACTCAATTTCCAGTCTAGGGACTTGCTAAGCCGTTCTCAGCAAGGCTGAAAATACCTGTCATCATAGCCTTGGAGATTTCCAAACCTCTACTGACCCAGAAACTGAGCAACCTGATCCAGCTTTTAGATGAGTCCCACGTTAAGGAGGAGGCTGGACTACCTAACTTCCCAAGATCTCTTCCACCCTAAATTAGTCCTATGATTTCATACTTCTGTGTTTAGCAGATGCATCTTCTCATCTTTCCTTTTCTACAGATGGCAAAAGTTCCATTTTATTCAAGATCACCAGCTAGGAAGGAAACATCTACTTCTTTCATTCCGAGCAAAAACTGGAAATAGCCACTGAGCCTGGTTGCCCTATTTGAAAAAAAAAGAAAAAGAAAATACTTTTGCAATTATACCATCTGCATCTAACAATGACCTCTGACCTGGAACTTGGCTGGAATAGTTTTAAGGAAATAAAACAACCCTATCAGAAGAAGTTTCTGGCTAGTTGAGATGTCACCCATGTTGGAATCAAATGTAATGACAGTCATTCTTCCTATATATTACAAATAGATGTGTAAGAAGAAATTTGTTCTTCTCAGGTGAACTTGATGATACATAAGAGCTGTCCATGCACACTTCATTCTTAATTACATGTAATAGTTATCTTTGATACAGGCAGCAATGCTCTCTTTTTTTGTTTATTCATCCTAATTCAACATAGTTTAACTAATGCTTTTAAATGCCCTGTCAATAAGGGCCAACCAACCACCTTTCAGTAAAATCAACCACAATCTATTTCCTTAAAAAGCAGCATCACTAGCTTTACAGATTTTTTCCTTATATTTCTTATATAAGTACATCGACAAAATTATTTTAATATTATGACATGATACCACAACTGCCCAGTTATCCCCATTGACTTTCAGGGTTGGTTCAAAGTCCACTTTAATCATGCAGAGACTGAATTCCTTACTACTATGGTGAAAGTTATCAGAGCAGACAATCCATCATTCATATGTCACAGAGGTACTCATATGCCTACAAAATAAGATTCCTTGCTGCAAAAAGACATAAAACACTATGGCTACAGTGGTTTCTAGGTCTGCTGCCTTCTTTCTCTGTTGGTCTTTCCTGACAGCCAGGACAAATTTTCAAGATCATCTGGTGGTTTCTCCCTTTTAGTCCCATACCGTGCAATGGTCCAGCACCTCTGGAATACTATTTCATGAGGTCTCACACATGCTGCATTTAAAGCAATCCTTCCTGCCAACATCAGAAGGTTATCTCTTCTTTTGAGGATATTCTTTTATTATTATTCATGGAAGGCAACAGTTTTGCCTCATTTCTTTCTCTACTTTGTAAAATATCCTGTCGTCTCCTCTTAGTACGGAGTTTCTCAGGAGAACTGTCTTCAACCTATTCTGGAAACACTTTTTGTTTGTTTGAGATCTGTCAAGTTTAATATTGTTAGTAGCTTTAGTTAATTATGGAGGTGACACTTCACACTCCTACCATCATTTCAGTGATTCAATTACCACATTTTGTAAAGGACACTCAGTGGAGCTGTGCAGAGTGGACAGAGGTACTCGGGATAAAACTTCAACAAAAGAAATGCTTCAGAGAAGAGAAAAACACTAACTGGAAGAAAAAAAATGCCCTTTCTTTGGAAGCCAACTGGTAGAATGTGACTTTAATATTAAAATACAATAGAGTCTCATATGCTCTGTTAATTTCAAATTAAATTTTAACAGTATGATACCACTTTTACTGCAACAACTTTAGAATATATTTCAGGTTATTGAACCAAATTCTAATAATTAAGCAGCTCTGCTTCAACAGGAGTTGAACAAGAGTTTACATATGACAAATAAAATGAAATAATTTTAAAAATCTGAAGATAAACTCAAATATTTAAACTCAGCAAACAGCCTGCAAAATGACATAGCTTGAAATAAGGATTCAAAAATCTTGCAGTGAATACTCGTATCTTCTGAAACACCACAGTCAAACTAAAAGGAAAGGGAAGGAGTTACTGTCTTACCTTTTAAATGTAGAAGGATTTAAAAGATCGTGTATTTACTTGTTTTAAGTAGAATAGTAAAAGACCACTTTTTCTACTTCAGAAATACAAGCAATCTCAATTTATACTGAGTGCTGTTCATGGTGTTATACACAGAATGAAATCCCATGACTGCAAGCTTTCTCAAAAATCAACTAAGAAAGCAAATGTGGTTAATTTAAGAGTCATCTTCCAAACATGTCAAGTCAATTTTTTCAGACAAGCAATAATTTCATGAAGACTAATGCAATCTCCTTTCGTCTCTTGGGTCTCTGTGATGTTCCAGTAAGCTTAAGCTTGATACTGCTTTTACTCTTAGACCAGCAGAGACATACATAACAGTATTCCAGGGGAGAGAAAAGCATAAGCAAAGGCATAAGGAAAAAGGACCTACTCAGCACCTGTGCAGCCTTTCTTCAAAAGCTCCATCTTCCCACATCAACTACATTCTCATACCCTGGACAAACACTACCCAATCACTGCATCCCCAGCCTGATGGTGCATCACTGAGGATGCAGAGAGCTTAGGCCAGAGTTGGGGTCCTCAAGCCATGAACAGGAAAGAAGAGGCCGGGTCAGGAAGCCTGAGAACAGGCCCTGAATTAAACGCTAGCAGCTTTGGCTGACAGCAGTGGGACAGAAAGGGGAATTGTGTTGTCTTGGGTCACGCAGGTATTCCTCAAGATATTCCTTGACATCTGGAGCACAAAACTGGCAGCAGACATCAACTGTTAAGGTAGCACAGGATGCTCTTCCTCTTCTCTTCCAGCACAGAGCGAGCAGACATCAGGACTGTGCCTTGTCCAAGCAATCTACAACTACAGACAGTTGCCTGTCTTGACTGTATCTAAAGCCAGTTCTGTACAATCTCCAAATCTAGTAGTTTTCTCTCCACTTCCAAAATGAAATAAAAAGAAATATAAAAGAAGTGTGAAAAAAGAGACATAATACCTTAAGTTCACATACGAAAAACAAACCAGAAGACAAACTAGGAAAAAAATGGTTCAAATGACCTTCATACATCATACTGTTGGGTTTTTTCTTCACAGTAGATATTCTTTAAAACAGACTATGTGAGACTGTTTAGCACATTAATAGATTGCTGCTTTATAAACCAGGAAGCAGGTTAGTTTAATAGGTTGAACAATTCATGCTTCCAAGCCTATGCAAATTAATGTCTGTTCATTCTTTTGATGAAAATATATATACAGTGTTAGTCTTTAGACATAACCTTACCCCCAAATCAAGGATCAAACACTGGCTCTTGTACTTTACTGCATCTGAACACAGAAGTTAAATATATCTAAATACAGGAAATTACATTTGTATGGAGCTCTCTAGATTAAAGAAATTTAGTGAGAATGAAGTTCCAGTCCTGAAGGACAGAAAATTGTTACAGCTGACCACAGTTGGCATTTTCTAATTTTTAAAATGTTATTTTATTTATATCTGAATTTTGGCCTCTGTTTTGAAAATTTCATTTAGAGAAATTTAAGCTTCTCACTCTGTGTGGAAATGAACTGTACACAGGTTTTTTTTGTAATGGTGGAAAGGTTTGGATCTGAGTTTCCTATTACCTAATTACCAGAAATGGGTTTGTATGGTGACATTTGCACAGGATTGCATTCAAATTTCAACTTCCTAAAATATTTATTTTATTACTATAGTTACAGGAAGTCCACATTATACCTCCATAAATGTGGCATGTGGAACAGAAAACAGAATGTTGTAGAGATTTTACCAGAAGAACAACTCCATATGCACTAAAATGTCTTATTCCTAAATTTACCTTCCCGCTTTCAGAAGTTAAAATTTCCAAACTTTTTTGTCCTCTTCTGACCTGTTAAATATTGCTTTCCATCATCCTGAGATCATCAATCTTCCAGACACCATGACTGTTTCATGACAACAGCTTTTAGTATATATTACATTATTCTCACAGTAATAATTTTTTATAAATAACTAATACATTGCATTTAGGTTGTCTTCTATTATACATAGGCCCTAGTTTTCTGAGAGGTATTTAGGGTAAGAGTTAAACCCAACCTCATGACATCTGTGTTATGAACTCAGAATGTAAGACCCTTTAAAAATATATATTCCAGAAATGTTTTACACATGGGGCCATGGCTATAAAAACTTGACAAAACAAACTAGGGAACAAGTTCTCTCTCCTACTATCACTTACTCTTACTTTACTCAGTCCTTCCTCCTTCTTAATAAGTCTCTTATTCCATCACACCGCAGAAACAAATGCAAGCTTTCTGGTTCTGACTTAACATGTCTTTGTCATTCTCTTTTTGGGAAGTCTATTTTCTAAAAAAAAATGTAAGATGATAAAATAAAGCCATGGCTTCTTCTCGGTTTCTTCCCAGTGGATCCTCCAATGAATCTTCAATCTATGCTTGCTTTTAAACTCCATTGAAAGAAATATTTTTCTAGTTAAACACATCCCTTCATTCTTTATGTTAAGTGAAGTTCCAAGTCAACTACACTCAGGGATGAAGCTTCAGGCCTGGAAAAAAATCTCCCTAATGCATCCCTAAAACTCAAGTAAATCCAGATCTTGATTTTCCTTTGAACTCTTAAGTCAACTTCTGTGAAAAGTTTGGGTGCAAACACAATTTCTAGAGATTTGCAAATATGCAAACATACAGAGTAAACTCACCATCATCCTAGGCTAGAAAGGGTAGATTAATATCCTTATTCTTTCTCCTCAAAAGGAACACTTTGAAAAAGCTAATTTTCAGGACATTTCATGTGAAAATATAATGCACTGTAAGCTGATTCATAGGATGAGCCCTTCTCTCCCTACTGTCTAGAGTGAGAGTGTGGGGAAACCAAGCTCTTTTGGATTTCCAAGGTTGAGAGCACAGTCTTCATCATGGGCCTGAATACAGGGAAAGCTAGCAAATTCCCCCTGAGCTAGGAAAGAGAATCTGTTATGCAGTAGGAAGCCAGTGCTAGTGTACAAGAGCCCATCTCCCTCTTTGAAACTGTACCTACAGTTCCTGATGTCCTCCAAGAGACCAATGTGTAAATATGAGTTTGACTGGGATTTGGATGGAGATAGGCTGAGGATAGTGAGGTTGGGTTTTCCTTGAGCAGACGATGTTTATAACCCAGGTGAATGTGTTTCACAGATCCTTTCCCTGCCTGTAGCTCAGAGAACAAGGAATCTGTTACAGCCTAATGAAATTATGTTTGCTAAAGCAAGAGCAGCTCATTTTAGCTTCGAATATTTTCCAGTTCACTCCCCAGTGCATTAGTGATGGTGGCCATTATACCTGCAGCATCTCTGGTTTCAACCTGCAGTGCTAACAACATGGATCCCTTTGCCAAGGGAGTCATCTTGATGTATCCTCTCCAAACTCATCCAGCCACTGAAACTTTCACTGAGGGAAGTGCAAACTGCTACTGCTTTTATTCTAATTTGGCAATCAGCTTTCAGGCATTTTCCCAGAAGCTGCACTGCAGCAATGCCTTCTCATCAGCTTGCAATGCACAAGGACAGCTGTGATGAGCAAGGATTGTGATTTTTCATTTACATGCCGATCTCTCAGTGCTGAAGAACACAAAAAGGCAATTTCCCACCCACTACTGCTCTCACACTGCATATTTCTTCTGACCTGAAATTCCCACTTACCATTCACTGCAGCTCACTTTACAAAAATACAAGACCCACCCACCAGCCTCATCCATATTTTTTTCTATGCAGTCATAAGGCCACTTTCAGCATAATAAGGCATAAGATAAATGCTATCTGGAACTCTTTTTATTGTGCTGGATCTACCATGAAAAAGGTCAATAAGTCACTGAGAATTAGCAGTACATAACCAAATAAAAAATAAAAAATAATATCAGGAGAAAGCCACTAAGTTTAAAAATCTGTGTTTTATTGCAGTGAAAAAGAATTAATCAGAATGAAGAAAAATAAAACCAATAAATCTATGGGGCAGAAATTAGAGTGCCTCATCCAGGAAATCTTTAGAGTCCCTTGTCATGTGGGCAAAGCAGATGTTTGTACTGGTCCTGACTGATGTCACCTTTCAAGCCCATTAGTCAATAATGCCCAGTTGCCTTAAATGGTGTGAAAACTCAAAAACAGTGACTTAGGTGGAATCCTTTTCAGAAAGTTACAAGGTGTGAAACAGTGTAAAAAAACACAACGTTCAACAGCAGAATCTTTCAGCCTCTGCTGTAACAAAAAAATCTGTGAGTAAGCTGCCCTACAGATATTCATATTTTACCACTAGACTACAACAAATTGAATTATCTTCTTTTCTTGTGGGATCACTGTTTTAGGGGAAAGAAGGTCCTGTGAAATGTTTAATAAGAAGCGTGTGTGCTGGAAAAAATTTTCATTTTGCCTTTGGAGACCTGAAGTAGAGGTATTTCACAACAGAGTACAAAGCAAGTGCAGGAAAAACAAAGGGCATTTAGCTGTTAAAGGTCAAAGCCCACAATCTTACACAGATATTTCAAATTCCTTTATATGATTGTAACTTGAAAATACATTTTTCGAATCAAAACAAACAGTTATAAATGGAACATTACTGGACAAAAAAATCTTCACTTTTAAGAAAAGAGAGAAAGTTTCATTACTGCAAATGAAAACACCTAGATGCAGGCTTGAGGGAGAGGATGGGGGTATAGCGACGTTTCCTGAACACAGCCAGTTTAAAAAATTACACATTAGCTGTCGATCAAATGCCAGCTGCTCACTGGAATAGGGCATGAAGCAGGTGCATGCTCCAACAACAGCTACTCAGCACAGCTTGGACTAGATCACAGAAGGATAAAATACGGGATCCTTGGTGTTTGTTTTAGTTTTGAGGAAAATGTTTACATGTTTCTGAAGTATTACCTCTTTAATATGCAAGTAATTCACCCTTACAGTAACTCCATATTATTATTCTATTTAAAGGAAGATGAAATAGACATAGATCAGAATAAATGATTTACCAAAGTGACATAAGGACAGTGACAAAGATAGCATTAGAATTCCTATTAGCTCTACATTCAATACATTCGATATATGAGACAAAAACTTGTTAAAGGTTTTGCCTCTTTCATTAGTTCACCTAGGTAAGATTTAAACACCATACCTTGAAATGAAACATTACATTCTGTACAGTCTTGGAAAAAAAACTGCCAGAAGATTCCACAAAGGAATTCCTCCCCTGTAATCAGGGGGCATCTGGGTTTCCTGCAAGCAACATCTAACAGTAGTGCTGGGGCATTGGGGGTAAAAAAGTCGAGAAAGTACACCTCACCATCCCCATCAGGACTTCTGCATCTACTAGTCCTTTAGGGCAAATAAATGCCACACAGAGCTACCCCTCCTGAGGGAGAAGCAGAATTCTGGAAGTTCAGAAATTGCCTATGGCATCGTGATGTTGCCCAACGTTTTACACAGAAACAAGGGAAAAGGATCCTAATAAAAAATTTGCAATCTGCAAAGCTGTCATGGCAAGAAAAATTTGCAGATGTGAACAAAGCAGTGCAATTAACCCATGCATGTTGGGTAATAGCACGGGAGTGTGCCCAGTGCAAGTTCCATGCCACCCCAACAGATCTGCAGATTTTGACCATCCTAACTACTCTAGATGATGTGGAGGGGAAAGAAAAAAGACCAGGGCCAGGGTGGCTGTCCTGGGTGTGTTCTTGTGGCATCCCCACAGTTAGGCAACGTTCATGGCTGCCAAGGGAGTTGAGCTGTTGGGGGGGACACCTCCATGTTGGACAGCTATGATAGGGCAGGAGAGACCAGCAGGTTGGAAAAAGTAGGGGCCGGTGTTGACAGGACCCACCTTGCTGCTGATAGAGAGTCAGAGAAAAGCATGAGGAAGGAGAACCGCGGCCCCATGCACCTCAGCAGTGACTGGCACACTGTGGGCCTTTGCAGCTACAAAGGGGGTGGAAGACCCCCCCCTTCCTCTGAGGCCACAACAGCATCCGCTGGGATGCACTCTGCAATGGTCATAGTGCACACAATAAGCCACATATCCTGGGGCTATTTTTTGGAGCCCGCTGCTTAGAGGCCAAGATTATGTGTGCCACATTGCTCAAATAGCTCTCTCCCACCAAAGCAAGCCTGCCTTCCCCATCTGTCATGCACAAGTATTATGAAGCAGAAGGTTTTTGTATTCTCTGCTTATTTTTATTTGAAAAATTGCAAGTAATCATTACATATGGATATGGTAAGACTTCAGTTTTCCTATTCCTTTCTATAGCAACACAATGATTTTGCGTTCAGCTGCCTTTGTGACACAAAATAGAACAGGAACTATTATTCAATCATAAGCAAACCAGAGCTACTGACGAGGGACTTTTATACATAAATTGGATCCACCTAGGGCATATTTACTTGGTATTCTGTGAAACTCAGCCCTCTCAAACTTTGAGCTATTTCTGCCTAAACCATCCCAAACCTACGTGACTACAGCTGGTACAGCAATGATCCTGACTCATGAGCCCTGCTTGAAAGGCAGGGCATAGTTGTTCAGAGTCAACACACTACAGGTTTTGTTTTCCTCACCATGCTGGCTGAGCAGTTTGGCCTCTGTGCAGGCTGAAGTATATGGGAACTTTCTGCAAGAGGCTTCCTTTTTCAACTACCAGAACTAGTGAACTAGAGAGCCGTTCACTAAAAAAGAAAAAGTAGGGATATTGTTTTCACATATAAAGACTGATACTTCCTGCAGAATAAAGTAAAAGATCCCCAAATAACTATGATTATTTATAACTATTATTTAAAACTATATGATTTAGTATAACTATGATAACTATGAAAGATTCCCCAAATAACTTGCTGCTAACATAGCAAGATTTATCTCATTCTGAGAAAAACCTTAAAAAATTAACAAAACTCTGCCGAGGAACCAGAGGACTCTTCAACAGCAACTACATGCTCTTCAAGCATATGTCTTCTGCTTCCCTTTGGATTGAAATGTATTTACCATATAGCCCTTGAACTATGCAGCTACAAAGGATAATGTCAGATGAATGAACAGAGGAAATACATCCTTTTCCACTACATTCTTGAAGATCTCACTGTTGTTTCTGATACATTTTTACAAATTCCTAGGAATTTTTTCAAATTGTATTTCATAAGTTTTGGTGGCAACACCATGAGATATGTTCTTTCAAGTTTCTGTCCATAATTACATGTACTGCCATAGAGCATGGGGCCGAACACTGGGAGCTCTGGGCTACATTCACTACAGAGACATTGGCTCAGCTTTGCGTCACTTCATTGCTAGGCATAGTGACATCTAATCATCTACCTGGTCAGTTCTTTAGTAGAGGTGGTGGGGAAAAGAAACCTTTTCATTTCTATATTGAGACCAAGTTTTAAAAAGCACAGAGCTTGAAGATTCACCTTGGCTCAAACCTGTCTCATCACAATAGCTGCAAAGCTATGGGAGGAGAGCAGTGCTTTCTGTTCAACAAAACCTGAATGTATCTCCGTCAAAGACTATATGACATAGCCTGCCTTTTCACCTCTAGAAACCACTGAAACCTCCTTTCACTTCCAGAGACAATAAATTTCATATGTGGAAATTAAAATTAATCTAATTTTCCATTATTTTTATTCCCACATTTTCTTATACACATTTTAAATATCCAGTGGCATTTTGGCAGGCTGTTAGTCCTTGCTTTCATTTCAGATGCTTGTTTTATTTTATTGGATAGTTAAAAATCCCTGAATGTTGGAACAGCAGAAGAACCTACTTGGTGTTCTAGGACTTCCAGAAAAATTTGTCAAGCCTTTTGTACAAATGCTCCCCATAGATTCTGATTTAGCAAAACAGGCATTGCACTCAGCTGGAGCAAACATGGCCGCGTGTTGCACTGTTCCTCATCAGCAGAAACTTGATACTAAACCACACTGGGTCATATAAACAACAATTGTTGCTCAGCATCCAGTTGCATATTCAGCGGAGAGACAACACTTCAAGAAAAGTGTGGCTTAACTGAGAAGAGGCCAGACGAGTACAAAAAAAAAGGCTACTAGATATTCAAATACATAAGGAAGACAATCTCAAAATATATAATGAATTGGGTTGCTGTGATGGAGAAAGGACTGGAAAGAGAGATGAACATAGTCTGCAGCTATGCAGAGAATTTCAGCAGAGAAAAAAGGAATCTTTTTCAGATCTTCTGTAAGTACGTCACGAAATGATGGATAGTTCTGAGAGTTTAGAGGTTTTTCTATATACTATTCTTAGCTAACCCTTATGACCATAGTCACCTAATTTTCACCTTGTTCATTCTAATAGGTGGAAAAACACATAAAAGTTACAAAGAACCTAAGCTGATTCTCAAATTTACAAATAATATTATATAATAATTAATACTATGAAATAATACAAAAATAAATGTTAGCTAGTTTATTTCATTGAGAAACGGTAATTCATAATTTGAAAGTGACTAACATATCAAGTTACTACTTTTCATTTTATGATATCTAACACAGTGCTTCCCTTTGTTGACAATTCTGATTAAAACTGTTCTTACAGTTGTCACGTATGAATGGGAGCCACATCTTTTGTAACTGATTCAAGAAAAATATCGCAGCAGAAGTCTCTCAAAAGTGATTTTTCTCCCCTAACAGCAAAAGCTTTTACAATTTAAAGATCAATGAGCACGCAGAAAAACTTCTCTGTCTTAAATAAAACACAAACTCTAAAAGCGTAATTATGTTATTATTTCAGAATCAGAGGGAATAACATTAGTAAATGGCTGAAAAGAAGATCTAAAGAAGAGGGATTACAAGTAAGTTGTGGACAAAACTCGTCCTTGCTAGATCTCATAGACTTCTCTAAAGCAGTGTTCCTACTTCCAGAGTTTTGGCTATACTGGGAAAAGCAAACCTCGTGTTACATGGCTTAAATTCGTTATGCAAAAACCAGGACGTCTCTTGACTGCTTGACGGCAAGCCAGAAAGGACTGAAAAGCCTTAATCTTATCGTTCTGCTAACGGCATACTCAATCAGGTGGCGCAGGCTGCAGGCTTAGGAGTGGACACCTCAAGTGCACATGAAGCCTGCCCCATCCAGGTCATTGAGCCAGGACCTCCTGCCGGCTCAGGCTTGCCCTTCCCTGCTGCCAGCAGTCAGTACTGAGCAAGGGTCAAAGGACCTGATACTCCTTAAGTAAGACTATTGCTGAACAGTGTTCAAGCTTATTTTATTCAACACAAACTGCGTCACACTAACTTACACTCCATCATTGTTTTGTCTCAGCAGTTAGAGCTAGATGTGACGTACGTTGACTTCAGATAGACTTAGATGTTAAGAGCCAAATTGAAAATGGAAATGTGGAGATCAGATGTGAAAAGTGAACTCAGAGTAATTGACCTGTGGCTCACTGTCAGACAGGGAGGATGCATGTCCTTGCAAAAAGCTCTCCTATGTGCAATTACTTTATTCTACCTTCAGTTGTATAGAGAATGAAGCGTACGATGGACAACTTAAAGCTTGGGGGTTAAAAGGACAGTGCAGGAAAGGAGTAGGATTCAAAATGGTCTTAATAAATTGGATAAATTTTCTGAAATCAGTAAGATTAATTTGCACAATATATGGAGGAACAATCACATCCATATCCATGCAAAATCAGGGAACGGATCTGGAATGTATCACAAAGTGAAGACTAGTGAACAAGATAACAGGAGGGAACTCTCATTTTGCAACAGTGACATCAGCTGTTATTCTGCTTAATTTAGCGCTGGCAAGAGATCAGCTGGAGTATTTCATTTTTATTTCAAAACACACTTAGAGAAAGAAAGATTATTTGGAGACAGTACAGAAGAAAGCAACAAAAGTAACAAGAAAACTTGTAAGGGGAAAACAGCAGGCAAGAAAAAACCTGAAAGATGTGACCTTAATTACCCTACAAAGATCACGGAAACTAATCTTCAAAGCACTTTGCAAATACATAGAACGTTGCTGAGAAGAGAATAATGAACAAATGTTCCTCATGTCCAATGCATGCTGTGTGTCAGAAAGATATTTCTTTGCAATTTTAAGATAGACATGTCACAAGATTTCCCAAAAAGACAATTAAAACTGCCAGTAAGAGACAGTCCTCGCATAGATTGCTCCAGTTATGAGAACTTGTTTGCTAAATATCTTTGGGTGAAATAACTTTGGTTTACTTGTTCTTGTCTCAGAGCAAATGCATATATTGTCCGACTTACTGAATTTTCTTCAATAGGCGTTTCTGATAATAAGAAAAGCAAACACAAAACAGCCAATAAAAATGCAGAAATATTAAATAAATACATATAAATCATTTTAGAAAACTAAACTTGGAAGGGTTTTATTGTAAAACTACACTCAATGACTGATATAAAACTTAATCCTTTTTAATTTCCTTAGATATTGTAAATATGTTGTTGACAAGGATTATCTAATTGATACATAAAAAATGTAAAGAGGAAAATTCTTTTGCTGTGTTTGAACAGTACTTCACAGAAGAGGAAAGTCCTATCAACATTCTAGTCATTTGTGTTAGTTCATGATTGTGAAGAGATAAGATCATTTAAGGGCATGCATAACTCTAGATGCAGAATACATCTGTCCAAAAAGGTAGGAGTTCCAGGGAAGAGGGGATTTTTGACATTTCTACAAACTCAGAATTTTACATAAAAATATTAATAGGGAAATGCTAAAATAGCATTTTATTATTTGCTATTTCATTTCAAGAACACCTTGACCTTGCTGCTGCTCTGACAAACTGTCATGAGCATTTCCTCAGAAACGGTACTGGGTCGTTGGCATGTCAAGTTGGGTATCCCTGATAGGGGTGCCCAGCATCCAGCACCAAAAATTTCGGGCCCACAATGTCAGTTCTGCAGTGGAGCACCTGGAAGCCCATCACTCTCACAGTTGTTGTCTCCTGAAAGGAATGCCAGCAGCCAAACGGTGGCAGGGATTCAGTTATTGGAGACTCAGATCCTCACCTACATAGAGAGCCACGAAAGCGTTTATTGGCTGGCCGTCCAAAAGCCACAGCGCCTGCTTCTTCAGCTCCAGAGTAGAGCTACAAGGTGGATTTTCACAGGACTGAGGAAATAAGAAAAATTTGCTAGATATAAAGACAGGTTCCCTCAGAAACTCCTTTTGGATTTGTGGAAGAATTTTTTGACAGGATACTTCGAAAGACACATTTTTGCATAAAATAATTTGCGGTATCTGATCAGATTGGATAGAGGGTAGAAAAGTGTGCACAAATATACAAAAAGAAACAAATCTGACTGTGATATCAGTGTCTAGCATATTCTGTACCTTTCTGTTTCAAATATGAGTAGAAATGGAGCAAAACTCTAGCAGAACCCACGGTAAAGAGCAGCAGCAAAATCCATTTTAGAAGTAATTGGTTTTCTAATTAAACTCACGCAATTAGTGTATAGATTTTCCTTTCACACATAGTAGACATGAAGTTTGAAAAGATTCTGTAAAACACAGCTGTGCACTATGCTGAAACTCACATGCTGTATATATTTTGTTCTTAAAGGTCTATTAAAGGGAAAAAATGGTACAGTTAAAACTTTAATGTGCTGGCAGTCACCTTAGAGCCAGCTATGAAGGTGTTACTGAGCCTTAGGTATGAAACATTTTCTTTCAAAATATCTTCAGTGTGGAATAAAATTTGAGAAGATTGTATTAGCTTCCACGTTTTGCAGGAATTAGTTATTTGACTTTTAGACTGTAGATTGGAAATCACTACTGGAGGCTTCTAAGAGCTTTAGCTCATTTTTCAGACAAAATTGATAGAAAAATATGTCCAAAAAACTGATGATAACTATAAGGCTGGATCCTGAAGGCATTTTTTACTTTGAATACTTTATTTACTTAAACTTGAGCCCTTTTCAAGCTTCCCTCAGAGAATAGTAGGATTTTTGCATAAGTAAGAAATCTGAGAATTTACCCAAACCCAGGGCAGCTGGGGAGAAAGAGGAAAAGTAGTAATAACATTAAATTATGCTAAAAGAGGATTTTTCAATAAAAGAAAAAGAGCATTTGAAAAGAAGAGTTGGAAAGATCCAGGACAGAACAAGCATTCCCGCAACTGAAGACAGTTTTTCTAATCTTTTGGTATTTCCATATATCCAGAAAAGATACTATCATCATGAGGCCACAATATTAAAGAATGGAAGAATTTTATTTATTCGCTTATCCCTCTTTCTAGAAAGTCTTCCTGTACAGTCATCCCAAGTGAACTGCCACAAGTCTCCCCAACCTTTGTGTGTGAATGGATGCAGAAATAAGGAAGGTGTAGAAGAGACTAAAAAAAGCTAACAGGTTAAATAATCAGTGGTAGGCAGAATGTACTTTGGTGATTATGAAAATGTGACTTGTGTCATATGTGAGAAGAATAACACTGAGGGGACAAAACACTGTGTGGAGGTCAGTATCACGCCCAGGTCTGAGGAGAGTGGGAGTTGGTCGGAGATTTCACCTCCCTCAGCCTTCGAGGTTAGGAGCTCTTGGCTGGTACATCCCCTGTTAGGCAGGAAGACTTAGAAAATTTCTTACTGGGCTTAAGAACGAGCAAGAGGTAGGAGAAAGGTTTAACACTTTATGCCAGTCTGTATTTATGTGACTGGCAGGCTGCTCCTCTTCTGCAGGAATTAACTGAAGCTACAGGAAGTCAACACGTGGAACTGGAACCATCTGTGGTTTGCTCAGCTGCACACCACGGAATCATGACGCTTATCTTGAAATGTACCCACTGAAAGCTGAGGCGCCATCTCCTCTCCTCAGTGCTGTTCATAGGCTTGTTAACAATCTTTGTGATTGCAAAACAAATGACTAAAGCCACTGCGTATCTTTGGAGACTGAGTGGCTAAAATGTGAATATGTTTGTTCCCTCAATAGTGTAATATTAACACTGGAATATAAATATCTCCCTCAAAAAATAGAATTTCTGGCAGACTTTAAGAGATCTTTTGCACC
>JAOBAS010000072.1:22250905-22282939 GCA_025311575.1 Elanoides forficatus
AGTTGTATGCTTCTAATCCGATTTTGCTTTTGCATGTGTCAAATTGGCTACTTCATCAACAGTTACACAGCAGACCAGAGGTCAAGCACTAGGTGGAGAAGACAGAGTGTACGGTTAGTATGATTTTAGTCACTTCAGTATCACACCCACCACTTCTAATTGCAAAACATGGCCTTCACAGGAGTACTTCGGTGTGGAAAGAAGCCTCGCCATCATCAAAGCCCTTACAGGCCTCTCTCGCATGACATTGCTATGGAGCAGAGCACAATACAGTCATTTTTCAATTTTATAACAATGTAAACAAAATATGTTAGTTTTTTCCTTTCTATTCTGGACCTCCAACAAAACTAATTCTATAGTAAGAAGAGATTTTGGGGATTTTTAAAAAACCTCTCTTTACCGCAGTTCCATTTACATTTTTTATCCACTACAGTTGTCACCATGTAGACAGGACATAGCTCTCCTGTATTAAAGCCCTTCACTGTCACTTACCTTCACTATTACGTACTGGATGCTGGGTAATACAGAGCTTAGACTGAATCAGACTCACAGCTGAGGAAGTCAAATCTAGACGTGTTTTTCCTCAAGAAAATGAGAAAAAATAGAGATACAGCCCATGATTGTGCCAATACTGCCTTCCCCTTGTAAAATGTTCCATTATCATATTAAAAAAGTAAAAAAATTATATCATTACAGCTGAGTAATAGTAAATCTTCTTCCAATAGTTTTATATATACACAGATGGCCATAACCCTTAAAAGCCCTCTATTCATTAACTCAATTAGATGTGCAAAACAAAATATGATTAAGAATCTCGAGGAAGGAGTCAGTGGCTCACAGGCGCAGCAACAGACAGTTTTGATGTGCGGAACTCTTTACCGTTTTATCATCTGTTCAAAGCTAGCCAGTATCAAAGATAACATCATCTGACAATAACTACAAAAAATGGCACGTAATTAATGGGTGTCTCCATCCTAGACCCAAAGAGAATGCGCTTCTCAAATCAGAAATCCAGCAAGTGTGGTACAAGGTTTCTGCTCCCAGTGAGCAAAGTGGCTTTGCTACACTCTCAACGTAGTTGTGATTTTCATCACGTTAAAGGATTTGCTGCTGTTTTCACCATCCTGCTGTAGGCGATGAGCTCTGCTGTAGGCACTGGTTTTCCTCCTACAACCAAGCATTCCGGGGGCACCTTGCAGCCACAGGCTCCTGCGACGGCTTCACTGTCATTTGCACCACCAAAAGAGCTTAGCAGCACAGACATCTCTGGGGACTTTTATTAATAACAACTTCCAAATTAGAAAGACTAATTAAAATAATTGTTATGATAATCCCATCATTCCAGCAGCAGCAGAAAAAGTTTTATGACTGATATTTCAGCAGCAGTTTTGCCTGGTGCCACTTGAAGAGACAAAACCAAAACGGTTATCTCTGCACAGCCTTGTCATTAGTACGCTGTTAATGGCTATTTGCTGTTCTCAGGATAACTGAGTAACCAAAATGCCCTTTCCTTCTGAAACATTCAGTATCAGTAACATTTTGAGAGCTTGGATGCCATTCTGGGTACATCACCCGCACAGTTAACATGCTTCAGCATTTTATTACTTTGCAGTAAAACCCAAGCAATCGGTATTATTGAGACCTACCTTGCTAGAGTATGAGAGAACAAGAGCTGCTTCACTGAATGTGCTAGAAAGTGCTGTTTCGCTTTTTTATTATATATAATTTCTGGTTAAGTAAAAAGAAGGGTTGGATAGCCACAGACACCTGCTAAATGGTCCTCTCACCAGCAATGCTAGGTCGTCATCCGCTGGAGGTGATCAACCCAGGTAAACTGCTAGACAAGCATCCTCCTGCCCTGTTTGATACCACTCTGTACTTGGCTTTAAAAGGAGAGCGTGAAACTAGAAATAAGTGTGATAAACACAGCCATTATTATAGGAGTGCCATAGTCCAGTGCCACAGTGTCATGCCAGTTCTCCAGCAGTTTCTTAAGATTTCTGTAGTACAGCGATGGGATGTTTTGCCACTTTTACAGCCCTCTTGTCTTCCAGATATGATCAGTAGTAGCAGCTTGGTATTTTTCCACACTAGAAAGATCTTCCCTTTGCAGCCTGATGTGATATGGCGTAAGTAAGACACGACAGCCTTCAGCTGGGGTGGTAAGACCTGCTCACAGGGTGCACATTTCCTGGTGTGAAAAAGCAAAGGAACATGGTGTGATTTGATTTTTACCTTGACGCCAGCTCCATATCGGGGGCATCATCAGTACCCGCAGCCATGCTGACACACTGATACTGCAGCTCCCATGACATTTAAAAGGCGCAAATGTAAAATTTAAAAATTCATCAGAGGAAAATTTGAAGCCACTTATGGCTCTCTCAATTTCTTGACTGCTACCAGTAAGTAGGCAAAAAGCTCCTCTAAAAGGCTTGGTCTGCAGCAGAGAAGGTTAATGAACCCTCACAGGACAGCTAGAGCTTACCCAGCAAGACTGCTTGTGCTGACACAGCTTATTACTTCTGCAACAAATGAAATAACCTACAGTGACTTGTTTCTCAAAATGAGTTGTATTTGCAGTAGATATTTTTTCTGCTGTTATAAAACTGTTGTTTTATTCTTTAACCCACAACCCTCACAAACATCACTAGACTTGAAAAAGCTCTCCACTGACCTGTCCCAATGCCTTTCCCTCTCCTTTATTTTCTGTTTTTCAAAAACTGAGTCTATAGTTAGTAGGGTTGGTAGGTAGGCATAAGTCCTTAAGTATTCGTTGTTTCCTGCCCTTAACAATGGTTTCTGAGGAAGAATTCTTTAGTGGCAAGAGGAAAAGGAGGTGAGTTGGCTGGGTTTTTTTATTTAATGAGAGCCCAGAAATTAATTTTGGAGGGCAATTCTCAGGAAGAGGCTATAGGTTCAAAATATTGGTAGTACCATCTGGCGCATGTAAAATTCCCAAGACATGTACGAATTTCTAGACACGTTGCTGTGGACTCGGGAGAATATTTCTTTCTCCCCGCCTGTCTAGTCCAAAATACAGTTCTCACAGATTAAAATTTCTGATAATGCACAAGATCAAAGCTGATTATCCAGAACCTTCTTGTACTATTTTTTCCTTCCAGTGTTTTTCTGTCCACCTCAGTCTGTATTAGGAAGATTGCAAAGACAAATAACTTTGCAGATATAGGAATGGTAACCAGTCTAAGAAAAAGTGTTTTAATTAGAAAAGAAACGGGTTGTAAAGAAGCACATGTCAAAGGGCAGATTGGCCCAAATTCTCTTATTTTAGCACACAGGTGCCCTGCATTCCCTTTACAGTTTCATAATGTAAGCTGCAAGAAAAAGAATTGAGCATACCTTTTCTGCTTCTTTTTAATACTTGGGCAAAAAACCAAGACTTGTTTTATAACTTCGAAGTGCAAATTCTATTAATCTGATCAAAATTTTGGAAGAAAACTGGAAATGCAGTAATTATATGAAGAGGTGTTCTTCTGAAAGTCCAAGTCCCCTGCATACTAGTTCGTGTGATATAAACGATGAGTAGCCATTTACTTAAGGTAGAAGACCATCCTGATTTTGAAGGACACTTTTGTACTTCCTTATAGATAGGGGAGTATAAGCACAGCAAATAATACATTTATCGAAACAGAAACTTAGCATAACCATATGTCATAACCACTTTGCTGCCTTCTCTAAACTGGGTCCAAGCATATTTTTAAACAGCAGCTTTGAAAATGCATTATGAGATGTCACTAACCTTCGCAATGTCTTCACAGCAATAGTCCTAATTGTCTGGTGGTGGAAGATGTAATTATTCAGATACACTCTCTCCTTACCTCCACTTAAATTAAGGTCCATAACAAATCATTTGTCAGACTGCATTAAATCGACAAGCAAGAGGTTTTTTCCCAAACTTGCAGTTTCTTATGACAATGTAAACAAAAAGCTACAATAACTAAAGAATGGTAACCTCTATGTTCTCTGATATTTTTTGTCCTTTATTCATGAATCTGTATTTCCCACATTGTTAAGCTTCTCTTGGCAGAGCATCACCACCTAGTGACTGCGAGCGCTTACTGGGAGCATCCAGAAACCAGATTAGCAGACGTTAAAAAGAGAAACCTGATAGGAAGAAAAAAGAAAATAAGTGAGGAAAAATCCTTTCTGTTATTGACTTTGGAAAAATTTCCTAAGCAAGCTAAAAGAAGACATTTTGTGAAATGCAAGGTTTTTACAAGTTGATGAAATGATTAACAATTAAGTAACAATATTTATCATCTTAGATAAAAAACCCAAGCTTTAAGTTCATACTATCTCAGATCAGTTTAGTTCAGCAATATCAGGTATAATTAGAATTAAATTAAAATGTAAAATATTAAGAAGGAGTAAATTCAGACATTGTCAGGGAAACCTTCCCAGAAGTGAGACCTATTCACTGGAGAAACAGTGTCTTGATTCTGTGTCATATTTTAAGACTAGGCTGTACATAACATAGACTTCAAGACTATATTTACCAGCACTGCATGTAGTCCAATGGATATTTTCTTCCTCAGATATTTTTTGAGTCTGAGATATCTAAGAGTCAAGATACCTATCTCACTAGTAGGTAAGGTTCTCCCAAGTAAATTCCATATTATTGCAACTGTTATTAAAGAGCTTATTTCTGTGAGACCATACCACTACTCCATTTACACTTTGTTCGCTTTCAGAATTATTTTGCAACACAGAACTAAAGAATAAAGACTAATTTAGAACTTATTTTACCTTTTCTAAATTTTAAAAAAGAAAAAAGAAAAAAGAAAAGAAAAAAGAAGAGAAAAGAAACAAACCAGATTTTTGAAGATGTGCACATAAACCTGCAAAATTAAATGTCATTACTATCTTGTGCTGAACATGAGCAGAAGATAACACATATTTAAAGGCTGGTCAAATGATGTTGGCAACAACATAAGTTCCCCAAAGTGGACATATGTGGAGTTTTCAGCTGGATCAGACACTGACCAGAACTATTGCTAACACTGAACAGCCTCACAAGTATGCCAAAAGTAAGGGAGTAAGCAAACAATTCAATTGCCTTGCAGTTTAACCTGGGAATAGTGGCCTCGACAGCAAGGGCTCTTTTACAAAAGGTCAACCCAGCATATTGGTAAAGTGTTTTGCCTCTTAAAATGCTTGCTTTCATTGCCTACAAGTACGTTGAAAGGATCGTATTAATGCCTTTCCTACCAATAATGTTCATTTCCTGGCCCTGTTCCGAAGCTGTGTGAATGAGTTTTCCCACAGCAGCCAGGGGAATACTTTCAGGAGGAATTGCACATGTATCATTGTGATTAAAGATAATAGCAGCAGAAGTTAACAAGAAAAAAGCAGGGTAAGAAATAAAGGCGCCATCTGGATGCTCTGTAAAGAAAATTATATTCAAAAACCTGAGTACAGGCTCATTGAACCAACACTTGTTTTGCTACAGATGTCAGTTAAAACAGGGACAAATCTAAATTAAGACACACAGCTTTGTCCGTATCTTTCTTATTTTCTTAAAGATGAGATTCACTCAAATGAATTTCTTTTTTCTTAATATTTGCAATAGTACAATCTTTTCACTTTGAATTTTGACTCAGACCAAGAACTCAAAATTGTATATTTAAGAGGCATCACCAATAACAATTAAGTCGCTGGCAACCAATATTAGGCACACTCAACAGACGTAAAATGTACTCATCTCCTACTGTATTTTTTTAAAGAAAGCTGATAACACAACATAGCAAGCATCATTGGTAGGTCCATCAAAAATGTTCTTGAAGCTATTGAATAAGTAGCAATTAGTTCTCGGCCTACAAATAAAAACACTTCCACTAAAAATTATTTTCCCCAAAAAGCAGCAGTTGGAAATTGCAAATATGTTGTCAAACAACAGGCTACAGACTAGTTTTATTTTAACACTAATACGAGGTGTCACAGTATCATCCTGTGATGATACTGTATATTTCAGTGGTTAAGCAAAATACAGACCTTATTCACTAAAACTAAATTGCTCAATGATGTTCTAATTCATTTAGTACAGTAAATTATTTCTTTGGCGTCCCCTGCCCTGAGCATTAGCTTTCAAGTCAGACTTCCAGAGTTAATGATTATAAATTAATCTAGAAGTAATCTGAACTGCCTTTTCCAGAACAAATACTACTCACCAGCATTATTAATTGAAATTAGCCTCCAACGTTTATTATTTTTGTTTACTGTCATAATTTTTACAGTTTCTCTTATGCAAAAGAAATGTATCTCTACTACTCACAGTTTCAAGGCAGAGATTGTTACTCTCTAAGCTCCACAGGAAATTATTTACGGCTGAATTAGGTAGCAAGAGGAAATTTTTCCCAATCTACAAAAACTACCAAAAATTCTAAAGTTACCTATTATATTTAGAAACTAGTTCATGTTACTGAAGTTGATAGAAATCTTTTGCTTACCCATATTCCAAAAAGGGCCACTGTAGCAAATTCAAGCATTGTTCCTCACGCCGACTACTGCCTTTCTCCAGCCCACAGACTGTCCACTGAGGAAGCATCACTCAATCAGCCCATAGATTTCAAAACCCAATAACGTTACCTTGAAACATACGGTATTTTGTTGCTTGCTGTATCTGGATATTTTGTGTATTAATAAGTAATCACCTATTATGCCTCCATTTTATCGGTATCCTGGATCTCTAAATGAATCAAAAATCTGATTAGATTGCTAGAGATCATGTCATCCTGCACATCTAGTAGCATCTGGGAATCTACAAGGAATCACAAAGCCGTCAAGTCTATTTAATTTGATTACAGACGAACAGATCAACATCCAGGTTAGTAACACCAGGGACCCTGGTAATGTTGGTTCTTTCCTTTACATATGGCAGCAGAACCCAAGCATAAAATAACAATAACCAAGCTTTAAAAAGAAATGCAACGAGCTCTGCACTTTGGCGTGAACATACACCCCAAAAGACCGGGACAAATCCTGCTTCTGGACAGAAGCACACACAAGGCATCATTCCCTTTGAAGTTTAAAAAGTTTTCGTGCGGTGCAAACTTGCCAGGAATTTCTTCAGGACAGGTCTCCATCCCGATATTCTTAAAGCAGCCCTTGAGGAAAACATTATCAACCTGTCCTGGAGACACATTACAAAACAAATGCTCCTAATTTAAAGCACACTGCACTCCTGGTTATTTCCACGAGTACATGCCGCATTCTTCTTGTATGTCATGGCATACACAAGCAAGTGAATCAAGTTGCAGACACAAATATATCACTGCCAGCCAAAATTTTGATTACAGTCACAGCGCTTTGTGCTAGGCATTGTATTTTAATATATATGTACTAGCAGGAGTTTGTGGTTTACATGAAAACAAGCTGCAACAAGTGAGAAGAGCAAGACAGCTCTAGGAAATTAGATAGGATTCATACTAATTAAGACTAAGACACAGTTACATAGGCTAGGTTTGTAAGTTATCAGATTCAGTTCAGGTGTTTTCCAGAACAGCAGAATAAAAATACAACAAATTAATTAATCCAAGACGAAGATGGTTCTTTTTTGGCTTTCTGCCAAATGCCATCAACAACAATGCCATCAACAACATTCGCTATTACACTTCGTTACAATAGCCCATTACAGCTCTGCAGTGTCTTTTTATCACTTTCATAGTACAAAATTAATTCTAGTCCAATGCCTATGGCCAAAGTGAATTATAAAATTATTACTGTTGTATTATAACTATAAAGCCTTAAAATTGTGATCTTGCCTGGGCACATTGGGTATTGCATGCTGGTAGATAAACTTGGAGTATAAGCACAGGAAAATATTGAAAACTAGAAAGTAGACTTGGCGTGAACAAATCGTACTTGGTAGGAAAAAAGAAAAGAAGAAAAGTTTCATTTTGAATCAACACAAACCACAATGATTTCTCTAGGTTCCCTTTAACTTTCTTGTTTGTTCTCTAGGATCAACTTCCATGCCACCATTTTCTACTAAAAGAATAAAGCTTTTGTTTTCAAAAATTTCTGACAAGAACTTCGTTTGGCTAAATACAAAATGACTTTGCCATATTACTTCTTGCTCCAAAACAGCTAAGTTTACTCTTAGACTTTAGCATTTTGTTTACCTATAGTCAAAATAAACCCTTAAAATCAATGTAGATATTTTCTTCTCAGTAATGATATAGTACTTTTATACATAGTTAGAAAGATCAGCAGCCACCCCTTTATAGCTGTCCTTAAATATCTGTAAATCAGAAGGATAGCAAACTGAGAGAGCTAAGGAAGTGATTTTCTGCAACGGGAGATATTCCATAGTAACCGGGTCCACTTTTGCCCCTGTAAGCCTGGTTCAGCGCTGTCTGAGCAAGTACTGCATATGCAGAAATGATCTCCCTCCAACAGTGAGTGGTGCTGCCCGTTGCGTACCACAGGCTGAAGGGGACAAGGGGGAAAGGGCTTTTTTTCTTGTATCATCTTTTGCCTGGAACTAAAAAAATTTGTAAATTAACTCAAATTGCCAAACCACAGTCTTTATGGAAAAAAGCCTATTACTGGAGTCTGGAGGAAACATGACTACTATCTGTAACAGCATGGTAAGCCTTTAGGTACAAGATCGCTTTATGTACATTTCTTCTCTGCTAGGTGAGCTTTAATGGTCTATATTGTACAGGAGGTCAAACGACAATATTTAATGGCTCTTTCTGTCTTTAAAGATTGCATAAATTCTGGGAACATCCTGAGCAGAATAAACTGGCAGTGTCGCACAGGAAATAGCAGAGAGAAAGCAGCCTTGTGAAGAACCAGGAATTATCTGAGCCTCAGCTGAAACCCACAGAAAGGAGGAGGGTTAGGCAGAAGCAGTAATGCATGACTTACTCTCCTTTCCCCACCTCAACATTTTTTCAGTGGCCTTAAAAATTCTACCTATTCACCTTGCTCAAGATGTGCACAATCAACTACTATTTAACTGGTTTTTTGAAGCCTTTGGATTATGATAAGAGCATGCAATACCTGTCACAGGCAGAACAAACAAAACAGAAGCTAGAAGCTGCTGGCAATAAGAAAAAAACACTTTTTTGCAAATAGAAAAAGCAATGCAGAAGATTTGTAACCAAACATTCAAATAAAATACGTGGAAAACACAAAAAAATCCTGGCAAGCAACAACCAGGACCTAATTGTTTGAACTAACTTCTAGACATCGCTCTCAAGTTGTGTCTTGGCATATGCACCCTTTTCTTCTCCTGGCACTAGCCTAAGGCACCTCATCCAGATATTTTCTAAGCTTTCACCAAACCTCTGAGAAGGTCTATTTGTTTTTTTCTGCCACAGTAGGCTTCTTCCCACATTACACTTCAATTAGGTCTAGGATCACCACCAAAGGAGCCAGGTTAGACAGCTTTTTTCCTCTGATTTTGGCATCTCCAGAAGCAGCGCATCTCTCAGATTCACTCCTGCCTGTATTTGATACTAATTACTTGCAATCCAGCCACACGGGATTCCCCTGCAGAGCATGAAAGAAAACCAGCTGCAGCAGTATTCACAGACTACGTGTAAGTAAAGGAAAGAGAGAGGCATCTGTTTTAATAAACACAGCAAAGCAGAAAGCACTATGTAACTCCCCACCTCTCCAGCATGGAGCTGGAGCTCCATGTTGTATTTGGCTTCATCTAAAGTTAAAGCAAGTGCAAGTGACAGAGATCCTTCTTGTGGTGCCTCCAAATTCAGAGATACTATTATGTTCTGCCTCTGCTACTCAGCACCTTCTCTCCATCAGTAAATGCAAACCAAACCCAAAATTTTATGGTTCCCTTAACAGTAAATAGGTACATCCTAGTTGCCCCACAGACTCCTGAGACAGTGCTCCAGAACACTGCAGAACAATTTGCTGGAGAGTCATCTCAGGCCAGATCAATACAATAACTTTTTATCTATTGTTTCATTACACAATGCTTCACACAGCTTCCACTTTGACAGCACAAAGACAAAGAAGAAAAAGAAAAAAGTAAGAAAGAGAAGAGGCTGGAGGTTAGAGAAAGATTCCAGGTCACAAAATCCCAAGTTTATGCCAAGCACAGAGTACATTGCACAATGGGAACACTCAAGAGGCTGAAAACAGTACAATTTTTCTCTCTCCCTTCAATTCATCAGCCAGTGTCAGACCTAGGAAGGAAAAGGCATATTCCACCTTCTACTCTTACAATGAAAGAAATTCAGTTCTTAGGGCATAGGGGTCCTTGTAATCACGTTTCCTCCAAATGCCATGTTAATGAACAGGAACAACCACTTTCATCACACAGAGGGAAAGGGAAACACGACTAGCACCTTAATTTTTCACAACCAAACTGTAAGCCCAACATAAGCTCAGTCTCCTGGCTCACAGTGTATAAAGCACATGTTTGTAAGAAGAATAACAATTCCTTCCTCTGATTTCAATATTAGAGCTGATGCATTTCAGCAAAGTCATAGGGAAAAGAGCTACCACCCTCAGTCCCCACTTCAGGGGGAAGATCCTCCTCACCATATTCCTGCAGTCAGATACAGATAAAATCGCAAGTTACGCAGGATAAAGGAGGGACAGAGACAAATAACATAGTAGCACAAATGATAGTAACAGCACAGCCTTTTTTGAAATAAATGCCAAAAAAACATTCTGCATATAGCAAACTGCCGTTTCTGTCCCATCCCAATTCACAGAATGAGAAGGCTTCAGAAATGCCAGTCAGAAATAGCTCCAGTGCCTCCTCTCCATCCCAATATATATGTTTTTTCTTAACTATTGTTCTGCAGATGTCACTTTGTGGTTTTCCCTGATGATAGGGATCATTCTTCAACGTTCCTTTAAAAAGAGAGAAGAGGAAATCTTTGGAGAGTCAAACTGGTTCTGCCCTTAGAGGTGACAAGGTGACAGATGGTGTTATTCTGCGTGTTCATCAAAAGCCAAAAGCGATTGCATGTCCAGTGAAGTAGCAAAACAAGTGATGGAGGTCAAGGTTTCTGAGTCTTCAGAAGCAGCAGGGGAAGAGGGCAAATCAGGACTCTTCAACAGAGATGTTCAGTTGTCATTTCCCTTCATTGCTGTTTTTTTCACCTGTAGAGCAAAGTTTGAACACTAGAAACTGTCTACTTTTTGAACACATCTGATACCAAAAAGCCAGTCAAAGAAACTCTCTAAGAATCATTTTGGAGTTTTAGAAAGCAGGCATTCTTTATTGCAGTGCTGGATCCACGGGGGGATAATTCCACCTAGTGTGCATGCCACAGCTTCAGCACAAACAGATTATACAGAATAATTAATTACATATTCATCAGGTTATATACATATAGGTAAAAATTATTATAACTTATTATTATAGTACTGCCTGCATCCGATCACGCACAATGAAGACTCCATTTGAGTCAAAGGGCTGCTTTTATGACCACCAACCTATTTGAAGTTCTTGTTGGCTGTCCTTGGTCTTTGATCTTGAAGCTTAACGCAGTTTCAATCACTTGTGGTCAGTTTCAACATTGTTCTCATGTAGTGTACAGGAACATCTAGTCATAAGACCAAAGAACTGTAAAACTTATGAATAATTACTAGTTAATCACTTGACTACACTTTTGTAATTATCTTCTCAGCTACCCTTTCTCTATTCTTTCAACCATAATGTTAATATATGATCATTTATCAGATCTCACTTATACAGTTATCTAACAGCAAACAAGTTTTTGTAGAAGGTACAAAATATTAGAACCATAAAAATTTGAGCAAACCATGTGAAAAGTCCAGCAACAGAGACAGGCTGAACCTCTCTGAGCTTTCATAATTCATGGGAATTCATAAAATGCACACTGCCAGGTGTCCCTCATTAAACACAGTTCAAATGTGAGTCAAAATAATGAAAAGGTTATGAGCAGTCCTGGCAAGACTACAGCAGTGGAGAACCTATATATTTTCATTTGTGCACAAAATTCAGAAATATTTCATATGATAAGTGTAAAAAATAGATTCAGTTGATTTCCTATTATTTTTTAAAAATAAATTAATTACAAAGTCTTTTTTGCACTCTCACTTATGCTAAAAACTAACACAAAAAATTTTATTCTTAGTACTTACTGCAAAATTTGGGAGCAGAATAGCAGGTCAGATACCTAACTTGGTGATTTGTTTCTATTTTTCCTACAGAAATTCTGTACACTTCCAATTAAAACTTTTTTTAGCCTGTTATGTTGGAATTTCTACTAGGTAAATGCATTCTTTTTCCTCTTCTTGATCTGGGGGCTCTTTTCTTCATTTCTCATTCACATTAAATACTCTCCTTTTTTTTACTTCCAGCATTCTGAACAACTAACTTACATAAACCCTTCAAAGAAAACTGACAGACGATATTCTCACTGAACGCGCCAGTTTTCCTATGGCTGATTTCAAGAGAGAACAGTTGCAATGTTGCAGCTAACATCTGCCTTTGACTTCCAGCTGTCTGCTGCCTCAACCAGACAGTGAATTCGAATAGAACCTACAGGGCACAGCTGTTTCTTGGGAAAACCTGTTTCTGAAAGGATTGCACCTTGATTGGCAGAAAGAAGTAGTAACATACCAAGAATTTTATTGTTGTCTAAGTACAGGGTTCTTGCAGGCTCTTTTCACCATTTTTATATAAATTGAGTGCTAAAGTAGTAATAACTCTGTCCCAAGGAAAAAAATAGGAGACAAGGATGGATTTTAAGCAGCACTATGTGGTGCAAATGACTATTCAGTTCTGGATTCAAGATTAAAACATGTATAAATTCTTTAAAAACTTTTTTCTCTTTTTTTTAATGCTTAAAGCTTACTTTTCTTTTAGATCTTTAGATATCTTCTTCCTCTCCTTCTTTATGATTCATTGAGCCATTCATATCCCAGGTAGCCTTTTTAGTGACTGCACCAGATCCTGCAGTAGCCTGTTTTAGGTCTAACCTAACTTTCTAATGATGCTGTGCCAGAGTTAAGGCCCAAAAAGAAACACCCAGTGGCATTGGTCTGGAGCCTTTACAGTTGTGCACTATACTTTTTTGTTGTTCCTGTTTTAACATTACTGCAAATAGTACCAGCATATACTATTGCAAAGTCTCAAGCAATTACAAGACTACTGAACTTTGTTGTCTCTCTTCTGCCAGTTTACAGCCATCACTGAGACCGGAAATGCAGATACTTTTCCAATGCACACACAACTGATCTTACCTCTTCTTAAAAGTGTACTTACTAACACCCTACAGAAGTAACACAAAAAAGAGAAGTGAGAAAATCATAGAATAATAGAATAGCTCAAGTCGGAAGAGACCCATAAGGATCATCGAGTCCAACTCCCTGCTCCTCGCAGGACTACCTGAAACTAAACCATATGACTAAGAGCGTTGTCCAGATGCTCCTTGAACTCTGACAGGCTTGAGGCCATGACCACTTCCCTGGGGAGCCTGTTCCAGTGACAGACCACCCTCTTAGTGAAGAACCTTTTCCTAATGTCCAATCTGAACTTCCCTTGACACAGCTTCATTCCATCTCCTTGTGTCCTGTACTGGTCACCAGAGAGAGGAAATCAGCAACCCCCCCTCTTCTGCCCCCTTTGAGGTCGTTGAACACTTCATCAAGTTATACAAGGTCACTCAGAGAGAAGCCACACCAGGGCTGGGAGCTGGATCCTGAACTCTCCTGTCCTGAGCTGACCTTTTTTTCATAATTTATTGCAGGTAAGTGGTGTTCCACAGAAGTAATGTTTACACAAGAAAAGTATTATTTAAAGCCTTTAATAACTAACACAGCCTTTTTGCCCTGGTCTCATAAGGTCTGCTTTCCACAGGAAGGGGGAAAAAAAGTACTTAAAAAACAACTTTTAAGACATATCTTTTAATATCTATCTGAAGCCTAGTACCTCTTGTTCTCCTCCTCTTTAGAGAACTGAAAACTCATGGATGATTATGTCAGATATAAAGCAACAGCCTACTATACAAATTCCTTACCATAACTGACTGCTTTTCCTGGGGAGAGGTCATTGCATTTGCACCTGCTAACAAATCTAGGTTTTGTTTTAAAACAGTGGACGAACTCATATGCTAGCCAACTGCACCACCTAGCTTCACTCTGAAGGATTGTTCAGAACCCTATTTTTCATGATACCAGTGTTTACATTCCTTCAAGGTGCATGCTTCTTCCAGTATCACCCCTACTCATCTGGTGTCTCACCACTGATATTACAAATAATTCAACAGCTTTGACATGGTCAGAGTTCAAGAAACCTCGCACCTAAAAAAATTTAGTACAGGTGTGCACAGAAGTGTAACGGAGCTACTTTATTCACTTCTATTCTTCGACTTTACGCAGACTGGTGTGACATTTCAACCCATAGATACTTCCTATAACTCTTTGTGTCCACATTTACCAAAGCCTGACAGCATCTGTTGTTGGTTTGGTTCATTACTGAGTGGACCGCCACCAATTAAAACAAACCTCAGTACATACAAGCTTCACAATGTACTGATTTTATGTCTGGGAAGTTAAAGGCTCCCTTGGTCCCATTTCCAGCAATATTTCTAGGAGTGTTAAAACAAGGTGCCTGTGTTCTCTGACTTCAATCAAAATTGTCCTGACTTTTTAATTAAAACTGGTATATTCCCACTGAGTTTCAATTCTGACAAAAGCACTTTTTCTGCAGTTTTTAACTTGAGTACTGGAAAACAAAACAGCAGATTCTGTGTACCTCCCTTGGGTACATGCATAATGGCATGGGTTTTAATTACATTCTGACCACATCCAGCTTCAATGCGCTAAAGAGGAATGTAGCTAAGCTATACCTCAACATCAGGCTAAAGAGCAGTATAAACATGGCTACTGCAGTCCTCTAATGTCCAGGCTAGGTCATGGTCCTTTGTAACATATTTGCACAGTGCCTCTGAAGACAGAGGACCCAGAGAAATTCACACATGCAATCTATGCTACACATACATTAATTAGTTCAATTCAACTGATGTAGGTAACCAGGAAAATAAGCTAGAGCATCAGTTCATGAGTCTCTTGGAAGCTTCACAGCCTGTTTGTAAGGTGTCCTGTGGCCCTTCTTTTCTCTTTTCTCTCCCTCCTAGATTGGTACTTCTTATGAAGTCCCTAGGCTTGTCCTAGAATGAGAGGTATAACCCTCTTTTGTATAAAAGCTGTGGATAGAGCACAGTAATTCTCTTACAGCGATGACACCTCACTCTAATAAGCTTTTAGGGCACATTAAAACTTAGTGGCTAAGTTGCTGAAAGCAGTAGCCACTGAAATGCTACCCTTGCCAAGTTGCAAGATGGATTTCTTCATTAGTAACTGCACTTAAAACTAATACAAAAAGCAGGAGCACAAAAAGAACGCCTTAATCAGAACAGAGCCATGAAAACAATCAAAAAAGGAAGGCTTGTGCTTTTATTTTGACAAGGACGCACTATAAACTAAAAGTCACAGCCAGCTTGACAGCCCACAGTGAGTCAGTACCCTTTTCTGCACAGCTTGCTTTTAAAAAGATTAAGATGTTTTACAAGAGCACAAGATATTCAATCTGTTTTACATGTGTCACACAACTTCACTCTCAGTTTCTGCTAGTGGCCAGAACATCCTCATATAGGAGCTATTTTGGCAATTGTGTTTTGTTCCTTAATCTTATACGATTGCTGCTAGGCTTCACCAGATATTCCCTACAGATAGAACAAAGTGGTATACTATTTAAGAGCCTTGGGCTACAACCTTTGCTCGTACATCAACAGTACTAAATGCAATACGCCCACTCACATAGGCAAAGCTACAAGATCAAACTGTGAATTTCAGAGCTGTGCATTATATACAACATGAGGCAAAACCCAGTAATTTCACACTCACATGTTATGGAATTAGCTTTAAAACTACTTCTGGACTTGACATGAATAAAAATACAGCCTCCTTTCCGAATTGCCTGATTCAGTTATGTGCCTCGGGGTTTAGTATTTTCAAGATTCTTTTTATTCTCTAACGTGATGCAAGGTACTCCCTCAGTCTGCTTCCCTGAGAATTGGTTGTCTTTAAACCCAGACTTATACTTTCATTTCAGGTGACACTCTTTCAACATCTGCCAAAAGAATCGTAACAACAAATAAAGCTTTTAATCCAGAGCAGCATCACCTACTTTCTGCACTGTGCTACCTGTTAAAAGATGCAACCAAGATAGCAGCAATGATGGCTGAAAACAAGAGAGCATAATCCACAGGGGAGGAAACAGTGCAGCTAAGTGTGAGTAGAAAGATGTAGAGCAACAGGAGACATTATTATTCAGACAGTAAAAGCTGTGACAGAACACATCTAAAAAGCGGCTGCTCTGGAACAATCACTTCAGCTCCATGGGAGAAAAAAATAGAAAAGAAAAAAGAAAAAAATTGAGTCACTGCAGAAACCACTCTAATTCACTTTAAAGACAAAGCACCTAGGGGTAACTATGAACTGATACAACCACAACCCAGAGAACTTGGCCTGCCAGGTGCGATGATTTCATTTTGACAACAGCCAGCATCAGGCATTTAAAATGGAAGACGCAAAAAAATACCACAGTAGAAATTTAACCCACAAGCACTAGAGGAAATGTCTCTGTAGATGTTGTGATGGTGGAGCGGAATTTATACTAGTTCAATAATGGCAAAAAAAGCACAAAAAAGCAAATATTGGAAGAAATAGTTGCAACAAATAAGCAATACAAAATATTTAACAAACAAAATATTTAACAAACTTTCTTTAGTTCCTAGAGAAAGGAACCAAATTCTGCCTGGGGCAAAAGAGCTTGCCACCTTTACCTCATTTTCAGAAATATGTTCCTGAGGAGGCAGCACACCTCAGCATTGTCTCACATGAGCCACTGGCAAAGCTCTTACCTACTGTCTTGAAGAACATGACTGGAGTTTTCCTGAATCAGCACTGCTCAGATAAGCTTGGCTCATCTATGAACAAACTTTGCAAACCTGTGGCTGTCATCCATTACCCTGTTTCTGTTCCCTTCCTCCTCACTCTCATGTTTATGGACAACTGTCTAGCTTGCAAGAACTTAATCTACTCTACAGCAGAGTAAATAGACTCCTGGCTGACAGCCTCTAAGCTGGGATTTTTACTGTTGCACAGAAGACAGTGATGGGCCATTTGTCATCACAGATACAAGGATTCTGTGAATTGTGTGCTGTTGCTGCCCTGGCATTTTTCAAATAGATTCACCTCCTTGCCCCTCATGCTGCTTTAGTTTTCACCTCAGGTATAATCATATTCAGTCATTATCAGGCAGATGGGGTGTCTCCAAGAATCCTGGTACAGAGCTGCAGCACTGGAGTTCTTCCACAGACTGGCTACCAAGATAACTCTCTCTTTGGAGACCCCAGGTGATACGAAGAGCAGAGTGAAAACAAAGAATGTCAATACACTGGGTTAGGAACCTGGAAGGTGCCTGATGGCTCAAAAGAGTACTTTTCCAAAACATTCAAAGTGGTGGTTTTACAGATGTAACATGAAACCAGAGCAGAGGATTCTGTGGAAAGAACTCAGAAAACTCATTGCTGCACAGTGAAATAACCATACATTTTGCATGAGTTTAACTGAAGTAATGTCTGGCCATAAAGACACCATTATCTCCACTGGATGAAACCTAGCAAAATTTGTATGGATTACAATGCAGAAAATAAAAAGAGTTTATCTGAAAAAACAAGGTCACTTTCCTCTGAGTGTCAAGAGTGGAATATTTTATTGTAGACATTCAGCCAGACTCACTCAATTTATGCTAATTGACTGAAAGTTACAATTCAGAAACATGCATTATTATGGTATCACCAAGAAACAGTTGTTCATTTTGTATGAAAAAGGCAATGACAGCACACTGAAGAAGGGATGACAGCGCATGTACTTTTATTTAGAAAGTATTTCTGCAAATGACTTTACACAGCTGAACAAGATTAACGTGTATCACATTGCTCTGTGTTCCTTCAAAATAACCTCTTCTAGTAATTTAGTTCAATTATTAAAACACTTAAATCTACTATAGATATAAAATATACTATATGAAGCTCCTTGCAGACTGTGGCATAGAGAAGTTGCAGTATTGCTGTTTAAGGAAAAAGCATTTACCTTCAGTTTTACAGAACATCTGTTATTGTTGCTGAATGACAGAAGTCCAACGGATGAGCAGCAGTAACTACTAGTTGACTGTTTTGTAAAGGTGGTCTCGGAAATCACTAGGATGTGCTGATACACTGCGGCCACTGATCACACAATTAGAAAGATCAGAGGTGAGCTGTTTGGTGGCGGGGGTTTAATCGTAATTTAAAACCCAGCACAATTATCTCCTTACAGATGAACTTTTGATATTTCAGGGGCTTCAAGAAAAGTCCCCTAGATCTGTTCTCTAGCCACTACTCATCCCTGATACGGTCTTTCCTGAGTTCAGATGCTAACAGCAATTCTGAATGCACATCCATGAAGTTATGTACAACTTCATGAGAAAAGGAGAGAAAGGAGAAAATAAAAAGAGGAAAGGAAGACAGAGTATAACGGAACAGTAAATTCTCAGCTTATTAGAACCAAAAAGATCACACTGAGTAACTGTCCACACTGTCAACACGGATTTGGCCTTGTTTTGTCAGCATTAAAACCATTAAAGCATGCGAAACAAGCAAAATCACCTTGTGAATCTTGTTTTAAAAAACTTGCTAAAATATCTCCTAAAATGAAACCAACTGTATGAAGTGTGATTGCCATGAAAACACACACAAATCATGGAAAGAGAAGAAAGTAGCTTCAAGTGTACTTAAAAGCATGTCAATACATAACTAGCTCCTGTGCTTCTTCACACAAGCTTAGGGGCATTTTTAACTACCTGGACATGAGCTGTGAATGGGCACAGCAGAAACTACCTTTTTTAAGAGCTGGGCCCATGTGGGCCTTGGTGCTGTGCCCACGTGGGCCTTGGTGCTGTGCCTGTAAGGCCTGCGCCTATTGACTTTAAATGGGCTCTGAGTGGACCAGAACCCTTTTTGATTAGTGGGCACTAGTGGGCCACATGGGACAATGTCCACATAGGTCTTCCTCTGTCACAGGGGCTACTTCTAAAGCGTGATTGATAACCAGCCTAGCAACGCTCAATTTCAAATCTGTGGGACTGACGCAGGGAATAGCCAGGGGTCCTCAGTCATCTCAGGGTGGTTCTCTGAATATAGGCTAGTGCTACAGCATCTATATATACTTCCTGCTGGAAGCTATAGTTGCATCCCAGACCCCAAAGTGAGTCTCCAGGCCTTCCAGTCTGAAACTCAGATGGTGTGCCCGCCCATCACATAACATATTTGCAAGCCAGGTTAAATAATCCACAGTAACAGATTTATGATAGCACTTGCTTAGTTTGACTAGGTCTGTGCACATGTAAGAGCATGTAGAGGCACCTGTCATACCTCCAGTAGCATCATACTCCACTTTAACGACTGGTGGGATTAGAAAGTTTTCAGGAATTTGACACAGCATGGTCTGAATCTGAATCAGATCAAGTACCATCCCTGTCTTCTGGGTCTCTATATAAAGAAATTACCTTTTCTGCAGCTTCCAGACAATGGTCAATTTTTTCCCAGACAGATACTGCTACATGGGGGACCATATGTTGCCCTAGTTTCTCCACATTAGCCCAACAGCTTTTAACACAGGCAGGGGCTAGAGCCTTCTCTATTGCAGCACCAGTGTCCTACTGGGTGTGGGCTAGTTCTTTTAAAATGTAGCCAACCTGGGCTTGGGCTGCTTTCAAACACTGCTAAGTATCTCTCAGGCAATGAGCTAAGAGATATAAGCAGGGTAACTCTCCCTTCATGTTTCTGTCTTTCTGACGTTCTCTAATCAAAGCAGAATCTGACATCCATGGGCAGGGCAATGTATCAAAATAAATAACGAAGGCACTCACTACAGGGTCAGGGCTGATCATGATGCAGTATACCATATCTCACTTCCAACACCAGAATGTAAAGGCTTAAGGCAGCCCTGTCAAGTTACAGGTTCAGGATATGGTAACAGACACCAGACCAACAGCTTCAGGGATAGTCTGTCTCTAAATAACAGTACAGGAAAAAATACAGATCAGTAGTACAATTATCTGGGTCATAACAACAGCAAGTCAAGTAACTCACCAAGACTAGGCTAAACTTAACAGCTGGGCAAAGACTGATATGACGATGGCTCTCGGGCAGGCTAAACCTAACAGCCGGGCAAAGACTTATATGATGATGGCTCTCAGGCAGGTAAGTGACCCAGACCAACCAAGGACATTGGGGAATGCAAATTCCTTGGCTGGACTGTCCTTTTTATCATCGAGCCACAGAAGCAGTATTTGGGCTTGTTAACCAAACATTACACCCCACCTCTGCTCCCCCTCTGTTTCAGCTCTGTTCTTGGTGCGCACAGGGCCTGGGAATCCTGTACCCATACCACCCCGCATTTCTTTGTGGGCAGGGGCCTATAAGTATTCTGTAAGGCAATACAAGCCTCAGCTGTGCTGTATGCACCGTCTCCAGAAATACCATATTAGGCAACATTAGCCTTACGAGACCCAGTGAGTTTTACAAAGGCATAACCAACTGTTAGGAAGTCACTACACAGAATGCAAGAATGAATACACAGGGTACTCTGAACTATGCAAATACTCCTAGCAGACATGAAAAATTACAGGCTCCAAAGCAGAAAAAGCTCGGTGTAATCTAAGAATGACCACAAACAGTGCTGATGGTGAGCAGACTGAATTTATACCAGCCTTACAGTACATTAACTACTAAGGAGAAGCCAAATAAAACAATAGTATAGAAGAAGAAGAAAGAAATTGAAACGAGGTATAGAAAGAAAGCAAGAAGAGTACATTGAAAGATGAAGAAAGTTGTACTTTTTTTTTTTTTTAAAGAAATAAAAATCTTGTAATAATGCCCAAGTTAGTGAACTATTAGAACACAATTTGGCAGCAGGCCTCTGAAAGACTGTTTCACCTTATCAAAGCATGAGTACCTTTTAAAGGTGAAAAATAACTGAAACTGGAAACACTGCTGGACCAATTGACTCTCAAAACCCTCATGTTCCTTTCACTTGTGTATTTAAATTAGAATTTTACATTCTCCAGCTACCCAGTTATTCATATGAATATATCCTGCTCTCTCACACTGTGCATATAGAAGTTCAACGAATACTTATGGAATGTTCCAATATATTTGGAGAAATCTATTCTCAATTTATTTATTTTACACAAACTGCAAGATTGATTAACTAACATTACACTGGTTTCACTCATACATTTTACTGTGTTGAGAAAGCTTTAAATGTAAACTGTATTTTTAAACTGTCTGCTGTGCTATTTTAACCACAAACAACTTATATGTGGTCCATTGCTTCACACTTAGTTTTGCACTTAACCATGTTTTTAAGTATCAACTGCATACTACTGTAAAAAAATAATTCAGTCAAAACCAGGCTGGTGAATAATGTTATGATACTTGTTAAGACAAGGAAATACTGAAACCAACATAATTCCATAATTCCTTCTTATTTTTCCACTGCTAGCTGCATAGCATGACTAACAACTTCAGGAGCTTATTGCGCCGCTTTCTTTCCCATCTTTATATTGTAGGCACACTGCTGGTTCTAGTGGTTACAGCTGATGTTTCAACAACCACAGCTAAAAAAAAAAAAAAAAAAGAGAGAGAGAATATTTAATACTAGGTGTACCTGTTCTTTCACAAACTACAAAGATAAGACAGTACAGTAATGATACACTAAATAAATAGTTTTTCCTCTATCATAAAAATAGCAGTAATGCATGAAATAACTACCTCTATCACATTTCTTGACACACTCAACCAGCTGAGTTTTTTGCTGTCAAAGGAATACGGTCCCAAAGCTGTAGCAACTGTCCTCCAACTTGTGGTTCCAGCTCCTAGAAGTGAGCAGGAAATTAAAGAAATTACTTGCACTGCTACTATTGAACATACAGACACTATTTATACCAAAATTGTTAGATGAAGTTACTGGTGATTGCTTTGTCTTTCTGAGAGCTCATTCCTTTTGGTACCGAGACATACATTAGAACTCCCCACACAGGAAGGTTTTTTTGCTTAGGGCTCAAGAGGAGATAAACACTTTCATAAGCAACCCTGGCCTACAGGTTGGTTGGGATTTTTTTCATTCACAGTAAGATGTCAGTTCTTAAGAAGAGAATTCTGAGTGAACACACCACCACCATATACAAGAAGGTATGCACCATATACTTTGTAGCTTCCGCAGGTCACTTACTTATTAACTAAAGTTCATTATTCTCCACATCTTCTAAGTTTAATTCCATCAAGTGTGGTGGACAACATGGAAAGGCAGATCACAGGTAAAACAGTGGCCCTTGGTGGAATCACAGACATTAATATAAACCAGTTGGTTTTAATATCATTAAGACCCTTTGGGTCTTAAGAGCCATTTACGAGAGGAGCACTGTTAAGTCCATGTGCTACGTTCCTTTCCTTGTTCTTACAATATGTTCCTTTCCTCCTTACAACTGGAGAGGTTTTGGGGAAGTGGTGAGAAGATGACAGAAAAAGTTTAGCTCTAGAATCTCATATCAAGGAGATGTTTTGGGAGGGGACTGGGGAGAACGCAGAACCTGCCACAGAGAACTCCTGCACCAATTCTCTTCCAGCTTTTTGTAACTGCATTTAGCTTTAACAGATTGGAGAACTGTCCTAACCTTTACTCTACTTTAAACCTCAAGACTCTCATTCAGTCTTTACAGGAAACTCAAAGCTATAATTACAAACAGTTATTTGGGTATGACAGACTATCTTGGGGAACAAATCTGAACCAAACAGGGAACAGAACCAAAATTACAAATTCCAAAATCCTTTTATTTTTGGAAGCATTCAGCTTTAAATCTTTTTAAAAAACATGTATTAAGCAAGAAACTGCTTTTATTTTATCAAAAAGCCTCCGCTACTTCAACAGCAACGCATTAGCAGAATGTACAATGTGAATCAATGAACTGTGATTCATATTAACAAATATATGAGGACAGTTGAGATAAATGTTGAGGCTAAACAAGCTGATGAACAATACACTGTTCTACCAAGTAAAGAAGACTTTAGAAGAGAGTAACATTACCTGGCCATCTCTGCTTATTTGTACTTTCTTATTGTCATTCCAAGGGTTGAGCAAATGGTGTGCAAAATGAAAAGGAATGCTTTCTTTTTGAATCCACTCCACCTTAAATACACCTCCAAAACCAGAAGATCCCCAGTCTTGACTTTTCTCACATCCTATCTCTGAAGCCATTCTAGCAAAACCCTGGATTAAAAATGGAAAAAGGAAAGGAAAGATATAACTAGAGCATATCTGCTTATGCTAGAATTCAATAAAAGACTGGACTTCATATGGAACTTTCAAATTCATTTCAAAGTGATTCACACACTCTCCCCCATAAAGCTCGATCTTTTAAGATGTTCACATATAGAAAGTTAAAAGAAATAGCATTTGTTTTTCCACTTCAAACATGCCTTCTAGAGTTTGACCACAGAGAATGTCTCTCAATCTCTCACAATTACCATTAATAGCTTTTTTAAGCTTTGTAACAGTTCGAAAACGTGTTGTAAAAACATTTGAAGTGTAAGGAATCAAGATGAATGTTCTACTACATAATAGTCCATTAGCTATTCCTTGTTAGCTATAGATATATTTTGCAGAAATCCATCCCTTATTTCCCATGTTCCCTTTAGGTTAACAAATTTTCACATAGAATTAAGAGAGTGTAGCTGTTCTTCAAAGAAGGAAGTCAAAGTTGCTTTCATTTCCTTCTTCAATGAAGCTGGAAGAAATTCCAACAAGACAAGTATTCAGAAAGAAAATGAAAGAAACCTCAAATCCCAGATTGCTTCTAACTTATTTAAAGACACCCCTACTTGCCCACACACTAAAAAAAAAACCCACTACACACCCAATTTATCAACCATTCAGGCAAATTTATGCCAGTTATGACTTAGGAGTTCAAGAGATGCAGTGCAGTATATAACTTAGGAGCACACACTACTGTTTTAAGACATGCAGTCCTAGATAGCTCAAGCCAGACTTAAATGGCAATTAATAAAAGGAATAGAGGACAAATAAAGGTGAAAAGTAAAAAGACATTTGGTACAAGAGAATATTAATAGCAGTATTAAATCTTGCATTCCTGTGAATGTCCAGTGTCGGCAAAACCAGAAGGGCAAGGCAACATCAACCACCTACACTACTGACTTGAGCATGTCCTCCCCTCCCAGCTTCCTCGTCTAAGAGCACAAATACAACAGCCCACTTTCAGTATCAACTGGCATGCTGAAAATTACTTTCCAATATTACATCTGCATCTGCCAAACTGTCATATGTCTATCTCACCGTAATCAGTGGTATCTCCAAGACAGCTGTATTTATAGAATCATAGAATCATTTAGGTAGGAAGGGACCTAAAAGATCCTCAAGTCCAACCGTCATTTGGGCTGGTTCATTAGATTTTAAGTTTAGCTGACTTCAATGAATAGTTTATATATGAAGAGGCAAGTTGAACTTTCTTTACCTGTATAATCTGAGTTTAGCCTGCTCTACAACACAGCTAACCTGCAACTTTGCACTACCAGGTCATCTTTAACTTCAAATTGGCTACAAATTTGTCAATAAACTGTTGACAAATACCTTGCTAAACTTGAAGTCAAGACACAGCTCTGGAAGAATCATGGCCCCAACTTCCCAGCTTCCTAACTTTTAGAAACTACAGTTCAGGCAAAACAGATTTTATTAAAATTTGTAATGAAGACATCTATGAGTTCCCTGGCTTTAGGAAGCTGTGTCTTGATTAGACCTGCTTGTTCACTTACAATATTTACTCTGGCATGCAGAAAAAAAAGTAGCAATCCCTTGCTTAATTTGGACTTTTTTGTTTGTTTGCTTTGTTGTTGTTTTTTTAAAGAATTGTGGTGGTGCAGCCCTCCGCCCGGGGCCACTCTGAGATTTCAGTATAAGCCATGCATGCTTTGAAAACCTCCCACTGTGCTGTTATCTTGGTTGCAAGTGCAGCAACTTATGGGTGCCAGGCACCTCCTAGCCACACCTGGGCCATTTGCTCCCTGAACAGTACATCAGGATGACTCAGCATGAATTATGGCCAGAATGCAAAACAATAACCAAAGCCAATCATCTCAAGACCGTATAAACAGTGATCCAAGGAGAGACCCTTGGAGCTCTCCGGGACTGCAGCAGGCTGTGTGACCAGTATCTCCCCTGAGGTGGGATCCCTCTCAGGGTAGATTTTGCAAGGATTGAAGATCATCCATCTACAGTTTCATGAGGACTTAAAGACCAGATTTTGTGAAGTTTACTGACCACCCATTGATGAAAGCCAGCACATAAAAGTGAGAAGTGAAACTCACAAGAGTGTGTGTGTGTGATTTGGTTCAGAACTGTTTTATCTGTCTGTGCGTGTGTGTGACTTTATTTAACCTCCAACCCTGCTGTAAGTTTTGGGTGATCCTTGCCATTTTTGGATCTTTTAAGTTGCAAATTTGATTGTAACAAATTCCATTGAATCACTCTGTTAAATTGGCTCATAATTAAGTACTGTTAAAGTCATATAACCTAATCTTGTCATCTATCTCAAAAATATTAGTAAATCCTAAATTGCTGCTAAACCAAAGCCGTGTAACAAAACCTCTTTTGAGGCAAGGATTAATGTACAGTATAAACATTCTGACTCAAGATGTTAGGAGGCAGTTCAGTCTTAGCCTTTGAGCATACTTCAGAGAAGAATGAAGTACTCTTTCCTCAGCAACCAGATACATTTGCTTGCTACTCTACTTATTACAAGGTCAGTAGCCATAAGCAAAAACCTCCATACTACACATAGTCATTTGCTGCACTCTCCTAAACCATCAACCAAAGCTAATATTCAGTATTGACTAAGGACTCACCTGAAAGTGTCCAGACCCTTGAACAGAAAATATTAAGTAAACCATGCTGCTCTCCCAAAAGGCTCTATTTAGTTTTCGTTCATTACTTGGCGTAGTAGACCATATACCCTTCTGCTGAGAAATATCAATGTTTTGCACATTGCTACTTTTCATTATAAAGTACCGAAATGGCATATTTGGTCTTGGTGAAGGAGATTTGGAACCCTGGAAAAATTAAATTAAATTAAGCTATAATAAAATAAACCAGGCTTTAGTTCTAAAGCTTTGCACACACGAAGACAGAAATCCCTTCACTGTGCTCCCGCCCTCCTCCCCCAGATTCTACCAGAAACACAGCATCTATCAGCTGGTACTGTCTGAATTGGTTTTAAAATGTATTTCACATCTATTTTACATTTTTTAAGCACTTTCCAAAATAATAATTCATTCATGAGGGGCAGCAAACAAGTATAGCAGAACAGGCCTAAGTAGTCTAGTGATTAATTACAATTCTTTGAAGTCTGACACACCTTCAGATGACACAGAAGTAATCATTCTAGACTATAGCCTGAAGCACACTACTCACATTTCCACCTTCTGGAAACATAGGTTTTCTCCCTTTTACATTGGTTGAATTTAAAACCTAAAAGACTTAAGAGGAATTATTAAATCCTCCAATGAGTCTGTGCCTAGAGAAACAATGGGGTTTCCTCTTAGTGATCTGTTTAATATTACTGCAGTTTACTATTCAAGTACACAGGGAGAATTTTGCCAATAACATCATTAAAAATGTGTGCTTTGTTAAAATAACCATCATTAAAAGAAGCAAGCAGTCATAAGGTGGCAGATAACACAAAACTTAAAAAAGAATCAGCATCACTGTATGCTATTACAGAAACAAAGGAAGGCAGAATCCAAAGAATTCAGAAGGGCATGTACTACATACTAATTTAGAAAAAAATAAGAAAAATTAACACACCTTCACTGGTTATTATATCAGGTTTTTTTTTAAAAAAAGCCAATTTTTTTCTACTTTGGATAGCTTTACTTCAGCAGTCTGCAAAGAATAGTATTTTTACTGTATTAAACCAGCATAACAAGGATATTTAGTCTAGGTTTTAAGTTCCAGAAAGAAATAAGTACTTTGTAGCTGTTAAAAATTAAAATCTAAGTTAGGATCTTCATTTATCAATATGGTACCCAATAGCTGCTGAAAGGTATCAGCAGATTTATTCCCAAAATTCTATTAATTTTGAAGAGTGAGGTGATTTGTTTACAAGAACTCTACCTTTCCAGATATTGGAGAAGGACTAGCACAGGGGCTAGGATAGCTACTGCTGTCTGTAGACTTCACTGATGACTGATCTGACCTGTCATCCGAAGTTCGTTTAGAGTGCAAAATGTTCTTTTCTTTGTACTTCTTTGGCTGGTGAAGTGTGGGAGGTGTAGATTTCACTAAAACTCTAAAAAGTAAAGGTAGATAGAGGACATACCAGGAGTTTCATAAGTGGTCACAGAACAATTTATATCTACATATCAGCCTATTGCATGACTATATATATTACAGTAATTCCAAAACACATTGAACACTAACTAAAAAAAATACTGATCATGCATTGTTTTTTAATGCTAGAGCTAAACCTCTTCTGCTACTTCTTACCAGAGATCACAATTCATGGACAATATTCCTGACTGCGCTCTCAAACAGCAGGCACACATACGAAATACTTCTCAATGAAATCACAACTACCATGCAGCATAGGACAGTATAAATTCTTTAAACTGTATTTCTATTGTTTCTTCCTTTTTATTACTAGCAGAAATTCAAGTGATGCTTTTATAGCTAAATAAATTACAACATACAGTCTCTAGAAGATCTCAAAAGCTTACTTTTCAGCATTAGAGGAGTCATCAGAGAATTCAGTTTCTGCTGAGCTTTTTCTACTGTTGGTTGACTTCCATGTAGATGCTAAAGGAAGTTCTCCAGAAGTCACAGGTCTTGGCCTCTGACCAATTCCTGAAGGCTGCTGCAAACCTGCAGACTGTTCTTCAGTACTTAAAACAGTTACAATTGCTCTTATAGTTATTTCATCAACCTGAGACCATGGTTTAGAAGGAGCTCGCATACGACGCAGAAATAAAGTATGCCACTTCTGTCTCAGTTGCAACAACAAACCAGCAGCCTGTAATGAATTTCAATTCTGTTAAAGACTAAAAAAATTAGATCACACAGGTAAGGGTATCCTACGTCTTTCCTATCAGGCAGCTTCTGGCATTCTAAAAATGAACAGGGTCCAAACTAAAAGGTAAGACTAAAGTGCTGGGGAGGGGGAGAAAACTCCACATTTAAACTAAGCTATCTTTTCTTTACTCAAGTGCAAGATCATTTTTAAAACGTTTTATGTCATCTAGCTCTGCACCAAACTTAAAATTTTAAGTTTAAAAGAAAAAAACACAAAAATCTTTTCATGCTTTATGCCCTTCCTCTCAATTCAGTCTGTATTCATGCACTCTTCATTCGTACCTGAGGGAAAAGAGCTCTAAGTGACATATTTTTCTTACGCAGACTTCTGCTCAAATGAAATGACTGAATTTAGAAGACTATAGTCTAATTCCCATGTTATCAGAAATGCTTCCATTTTTAAAAAAACCCACACTTTTGAACATCTCTAAAAGAGACAGTATTATTATTAGATCTGGCAAGTTGAAGTGTTTCATAACCCATAAACTACTCTACCTCCTACCACAGGCAGAGTTTCTCAATGACCTGAGACTTCTATCTTCAAAAGGTTTGGTGTTTTTTTCTTTTTCTAAAATGTGGCACCAACTTTCTTTTAGCAACTCCAACTTCAAGTGCTCCATTTTGATCCAATTTCAGTAAACCTCTCAGAGAAGGAAAAACACAATATGCCATTGCAATGGGTCACTCAACCCCTGCTCAGATTTTGGCTAACCCAGCTCACACTAAGGCTTGATGTGTGCTGGGAGCAATGCGATTAGGCCAAAGCAAGAGCACCACATAGGCAGGACAGGCAGCCAGAAACAGCTGAAGTGCCATTATTCAGCCACTATTACCTGCAGCTTGCTGTCTCCTGTAGCCATTGTCCTTTACTGAGCAGTTTCATCAGAATCTGCTAACTTATGGAAATGGAAAAAACCTCCAAGCTGGAAGGTACGAAACATCAGCTTACCCAAAAAGCTTTTGAAGTGGATCCAACAGCAGCTGGACTGCTGAGGCTTTCCTGCTTCCCAGTGAGATAAAGGGGACACCCGCACCATGACAGAGGAAGAAGGATGAGCACTCTCACCGTCAGCTAGGTAACTAATTCTTTTTTTCTTTTTGCTCATAGGTGCACAAATTGAGAGTTTTAAGTTATGAACCTTACAACTTGAATGGTAAGTGAGTTCAGGTGATAAGACTAGTCTGGACAAAAGGAAATTGAGTTCCTCTTTATTTGTTGTACTTCTTAATGAGCTCATGAAATCAAGGTCAAATCACAGAGTATGTTGTCCTGTGAGTTTGAGACCAAAATGGACCACGACAGCCAGTATTACAGAAAAATCTTGGTTACCTAAACGTTTCAGAAGTCTTTTGGGGAAGATATGATGTAAATATCCTTCTACAAGAAAGAAGCATTGAAGTGATACACTACTTACTTCAGGGTCCAGTTTGAGATGGAGCCATTCATCTAGCTTCAGTAGTGCCAAATTAGCAGTTGTTTTGTCCTCCATCTCACTATCACTGTTATCATTAGATACCCCACCCCCTGAATTAAATATAAAAGGTGCATTAACATCTCTATATTATTTCCACTTACGTACAAAAACCTGAACACTACTGTTTTACCAGCAATGAACTCATTTTCCTTCTAAATTTTACTTTTGAATGTAAACATTTGTAAAACCACTTTTTATTTTCAGCACATTACACCTCAGTGAAACATCTTTACTTCAGTTAGCAGAACGCAAGTAGCCAGGCCAGCTAAGGGCCCTGCTATGTAAGTACCTGTATTGGTGTGATCTGACTTACTCACGTACCTTCATCAGTATCAACAAGCCATTGTCAAACTTCTGCATGACGCGGTTTGCAAAACCACACATTGCTCTACACTTATTTCCCAGTAAAACAGAAGATTTAAAGACTCATTAAGAAAAAAAAAAAATCATATATACATATGGCTATTAAGTAGGATTCTATTTTTTTTTAAAGTGCAATTCAATCAGCATAAACACTATTTCAAGGGTAACAGTTTAAGAGCAAAACAGGAAAGCTTCAAAAAGAATCACAGAATCATAGAATTGTTTCGGTTGGAAAAGACCTTTAAGATCATTGAGTCCAACCGTCAACCCACCACCACCATACCCACTAAACCATGTCCTGAACTTGGACTCTTTGATTCAAACTAACATTTCTAGAGAACTGGCAGCAGGATAGATTATTTTTGCTTCTACTCCTACAGCACTCCATTTAAATAAAAAAAATTAAAAAAAAAAAAAAAAAAAAAAAAGGGAAATTTCTATATATATCCTATTACTTTAGTTAACAGTACAGCTAAGTGCCATTAAAATTTACCAGTAGAAAATAATCTTTAAAATGCACGTTTCAGCTGGAAGCAATGTGACTCTTTGCCATATTGATAGTTTCTAAATTAATTAGTTTGAATAATCTGATTCAAAGTATCAAATAAACTAGTCTTTAGGAAAAAAAAAGCATATTACACTTTTCAGCATTAGTATTGTCATTATACATTTTGTTTGCATTTTTTATTTTATTACAAACTATAATTTCTAGGAGTTCAGAACTATGTAAGTGTAATTTATGGATATGAATCTACAAGGATTCACAAAACTGAGGCATTTATTACAGAGCCTATAAACTATTCTTGAACAGCTATAGGAACTATAGCTCTGTCATTTTAAGAATTAGCTAATATATGTACTAAATATTCTTGAAAAATAAGCCTTCCATATCACATACTAATATATGGTATATACCAATAGAAACATTCCAAATCCAAACCCTACTATACCTCGAAAGGATGAAGGTTCCTGCAAAGCATTACTTGGTAACCTAGCTGGTCCACAGAAGAGTGACACAGTGACAGGTGTTACAACAGAACAGCATCTGATATTTGCTATCCTGTGAGCTCTCGTCATTTCATCATATATAAGCCAGTCTGTAGGGAGTGCCTGAATGGCTGCAGCTTGCCCATTTGCTGGGGGAATCTGTGCAAGAACAAATAAGACTAGGCTACTTTACCCTCTATTTGTAACTAAAATAAATCTTAACATATTTCTTATTTTATATATGTAGAAATAAATATATAAATATTCATATATGCATAAATTTATACACACAATTTAAAAAGTGAGAGAGAATTCAGCCAGACTCACAATTATCTTACCACCTTGAAACAAAATATTTTGCTTTAAAAAAGCATCTAAAAAAACCAACAACAGTTTCAGAGCAGAACTTCTTCCTGCTATTATGAGTAGAGATTGTCACCTCTAAAGTAGTTTCATAACTAGTTTTTTTATACCATTTTGTTTCATTCCATCTAGAAGAAGGACTAACTGAAGTGAGTTTTGATGAAATAATATTGGAAAAATAAACCAACTCCAATTCTTTGTTTTATCAACTGCCAGGAAAAATGTGTTCTAAAAACGTAGTATTTAATGCACATGCTGCTTTTAAAGTACTGACAACTACGAAAAGACATTTCTAAAACTTTTCATGTAGTGCTCTTTTTTGGGAGCTATAAATTCAAAGTGATTTTACCTTTTTATACTGAGGTTGACTAAGAACAGAGGTAGGATGAAATCGCACTTTCTTCTCCTTTGGTCCAGTCAAAACCAGGCTTTCTCTGTCTACATGCACTAGATTGGGATACATTCCAGCTGCTAAGGCAGCTTTAACTACAGCCCAGTTTTCAGAATTAGCATTAACATCTCTAATATCGGCTCCTCCTCTGGTTCTAACAAAACCTGAAGAAAGAAGAGGACAAAAATGTGCTTGTATTTAAGATCTACTTTTTTGCCTCTCAAAAAGGAATCGGGG
>JAOBAS010000072.1:22283039-22293226 GCA_025311575.1 Elanoides forficatus
GTTGGTGAGGGGCCTGGAGCACAAGTCTTATGAGGAGCAGCTGAGGGAGCTGGGGCTGTTTAGTCTAGAGAAGAGGACGCTGAGGGGAGACGTTATTGCTCTCTACAACTACCTGAAAGGAGGTTGTAGTGAGGTGCGTGCTTGTCGCTTCTATCAAGTAACTAGTGACAGGATGAGAGGAAAAGGCCTCAAGTTGTGTCAGGGGAGGTTTAGATTGCATATTAGAAAAAATTTCTTTACTGTTGTCAAGCATTGGAACAGGCTGCCCAGGGAAGTGGTGGAGTCACCATCCCTGGAGGTATTCAAAAAACGCACAGACAAGGCACTTCAGGACATGGTTTAATGGGCATCGTTGACAGTTGGACTCGATGATCCTAAAGGACTTTTCCAACCTAAATGATTCTATGATTCCATGATTCTATATAAATGTTCCGGTCAGTAACTCAATTATGGAAGAGAGAAGTAAAAATCTCCTGTATGAAAATGTTACAACACTTCCTAAATTTTCTGCAAAATTTATGATCATATCCTTTTTTCTTTTCCAATATCTTGACTTAAAGCTGCTTTACTCTGATTTCTTATTTGCTTCAGCAAACCTTGGAACAAAGCCCACTTCATAACTTCAACCAAGTTGGGGCTGAACATGTTTTGGCTTATTCACACATGATGTAAACAGGTGTAAATGAAACCTAAGCTTGCTTTGCTCCAGATCAAAATAGCTATGTTGAATTAAAGAACATGGTTAAAATCCTGTCTGCACTGAAAAGGAGAAATAATTATGTCTGCATCAGACATCTACTTTCTTAGTGATGTCTCAGTTCAGGAAGACGCAACCTATAGGATACTGTAGTCACTTCTTAGACTTTTGCCCTTTTTTAATAAAATTTAATGTTGTTTTGAAATTAGAAAAAGTTGCCTTTTTTTTTTCCCCCCTCAATAGAACTTGCTTTTCCTTTTGGTATCTTCAGCAAATGATGGAGCCACAAGGAAAAAAAAAGTTTTGTATTGGTTTAAAAAGAAATAACCAAGTGTAAGAAATTCAAGTTTTGCTAAATCCATAACAGGGACAAATGTCAACTAGTGACTAAGTAATCTTTTTCATATCAATAAAGAACATTCTTCTTAAATCAGAGTTCACCCTAATGACAACTTCAGAACTTCCAGCAGACTTTTCAGCAATCTGTGTAGAAGCTGCAAAGCCAACCCAAAATTTCTTGTTACAAACACATTGCAAATGTGACCAACATTGATCTCAACAGTGAAACACAGTATAATCGTCCATTGAGTCACGCTGGGGAGGTGCAAGCTTTTAACTTAATTTCCAACAAGTTGGTCTCTGCAGACCTACTGGTTGAACTCTATTCCAAGAGGTTGAGTATTGCTTACCATAACAGCTGTGGAAAATAAGAATATGTTTTCTCTGGTCCTTTGCTTCTCAAAGCCTTTTGATTGTCACTCTCTAGCATTCATTTGCATTGTATGTGCCATATCAAAGGGAATGGCAGTCACTAGAGCAGTGGCTTTGCCATCAGGTTTGCATTTCAAAGGAGAAGAACCATTTCCCAGATTTACTTCAAAGCAGCCAACTCTTGTGCCTTTGCATTTCTCATACGTTCAGTGGATGACAGCCCAACGCTACCAGCAGCATTGGAAAATACATTAAAGCCTGGGTTGGTCCCATGTCAAAGAGCACTTCATGCAATCTTAAATCTTGCATCTCTCCCTTGAGAAGTAAATTGGTATTTGTGAGACTGCAAATTGTACAAAGCAAAACACACACTGACTATACATTAGCTGAACAAAGCAGGCTCAGCCTGTCTCCCAGGAAATACTGCCGATGGCTGCTGTGAAACCACATAGCCCATCTCTCCTAACTATTTTAGTTTCTGCTTTCAGACAATATGCTTTGATTATGCATTCTTAAAAATATTTCAACATTTCTTCCTTGCTGCCTTGCTACGTGTTCCAGTCTCACCAACACATGCAACTGGCCTTATTGAGATGAACCTGGAGCTAGATGTCCTGTGAAGAAAGATCTCCCCCAGAGGTGGTCAGCGGGTAAGTCAAAGGGAGGCACAACACTGCAGCAGGAGCTTGAGCTGAGAGTTTGTGCTAACGCTGGTTGCTGTTGCCTCCTCTTTGAAAAGAAAATGGGCATGGTTAATGGTTGGACCAGAACCACAAAATCACAATTAAGAAATTAGTATTTCTTAAACAATGTGGACTACACTTAAAAATAGTAGTGATAGGTCTTCTTCAAAGTTAAAAAAAAAAAATCAAGCTTATAAACTAGGTTTAAGTCTTTTCTTTTTAAAATAATTTTAAATAGTAAAATACTAAACCAGACAGTATATCAATACTGTAAACAATAGAATATTAGTATTTTCCCCTCACCATATATAATAACTTTACAAGTGATTATATGGTCTCCAAGGGCATGTTCTTTGCACTGCTTCTCTAAAAAAACCCTTCTGCTTGCATTAACACTAGAAATCCAGCAGCTTGCTAGATAGGAGAACCTGAGGAGAAGGAAAAACTAAATAAAGTGGGAGACACTAGAAAGTCAAAACCAGCACCTGGGAGCCAATAAAAAATGATGGCAGGGCCCTGAGGGAAGGTCCCCCAAGCCCATGTGTCCAGTTGTACTGGCTGCTCTCACAGCAAGTTATAAAAGGGGTGCTGGAATATAAACTCATGTTTAAATACTCTTGAATGCATTTACACCACAAATCTGCATGCCGTATGTTATTGCCCATTGATTACAGCAGTAATGCACCAGTCTGAGTGCTGTGACTGCCAGGTGCTGGCTGGTGCATGGGAAACTGGATGGGGCTCAGAGTGATGCCGGCCTGCCTCTGTGGAGCCTGAAAACATACAAGCTGCATAAAATAAAAAAATAATCTCTGAATTAGGAAATGAATTAATGTATTTAGAGAAGAAACAGGGTTTGTAGAGAGAAATCTTACCAGTACATCCTTTCCTAGCTAGTGTCTTGAAAATGCTTTTTTCATAATTTTTTATGTCTGGAAGAAATGAAGTGCTCTGAAATAAAATTAAAATAGTACAAACCTGGTACTGTACATGATATTTTTCTCATAAAAAGTCCCAGTCTTATCAGTCTTATCTTCTTCATCCTTATTTTTCTGTCTCAATAGTTCTCTAAAATAGACTCTATTTTCATTTAAAAAAAAAATCAGTTTGCATTTTGAGGTAGATTTACTTTGTTTAAGAGTTTGCCTGTTCCCCTGTGAGGCAGAAAAAAGCTTTAATAAAACCAGTGTGAATGAATCCACACCTGCATAAATAGCCTGAAGTATCAGAGGGTGCCCCATACATAGCATCTTCTAAATAAGGGAAGAAGTGACAAATTTGGCTGAAGTCTGAAATGACTATGCAAAACCAGCTTCCTTTGCCAGTTAGCTCCCCAGCGGTCAGTGGAGAAGGCTTCTTTCCCACAGGCTCTGGGAGCCCAGACCCTGCATGGGCATCCTGTGGATGTGGCCACGGAGTATTTCTGCCAGGGCAGAGATGCAGGAATTGGGCTTGAAAGATGTCCCACAACATTATTCCCAACTCCAGAGTCTTCTTCTAAGTCCCAAGAAACAGCGGGGACAGAGGTGACAAGTGTCTGTGGTATCTCCAGATTCAGTGAGGAAAAGCTGAGGAAAAACCATCCCGTCAGCTCCGCTGGGGTACAATGTCACACCTTCATGTCTTCTTCTGGCTTAGTGTTCAAGTGTACAGGAGATGCACCACCAGTAGCACCCTAGGTCCTTCTGCCTCATGGTAAACAGTCCCTTCATCCCATACACCCCCAGGTGCATAAGAAAGGAGCATCCTCTGTCACCTCTCATAATCTAAATACCTGGATGCACTTGGCCCAGCAGTATGCAAAATCCTGATTAAGATGGTCCTAAGAACAATTGTCGGTATTATTTGAATGTGTCTCAGTGTTTTCTGGCCTTCCTAATGAATTCATGAGTAGTCAAGTAACTTTCCAGAAAAAAGAGACATGTAGATACACACAAATAGAAATGCATATACCCACATGTCTATATATAGGTAGGGCTCAGTGATGAATGAAGTGGAAGTGCTGCTTGTTTTCCATAGACAAGTAGTTAGCTGAGATCCCTGCAGTTCTCTTATGAAATGACTTCTCAAGTGAATTCCTAATTTTTAATCTTCATTCATCGCTTAACTTGGTTTTGAAGGACTTTTTATGAGATTATTTCGTAAAGGAATTTTTTTCATTCGAGTGTTTTTGTGGCTTGCTATATAACTAAGTATGATGACTCATTTAAATCAAATTAATACAAATTTACTGTTAAAAGTTATACCACAGTTCTCTTTTTAAGAAAGGATGGATAGATAATCAGACAAGTTTTTTGTTGGGGATGGATATTTTTTAAATCAACCGACACAGACAGAGGCCAAATATAATCCTTTTACTTAAGCTTAGGCAGAAACAAACTCATTTGCACATTATGCCACACAGGAAGAAACTAGGAAGAACGCATGAACTTCCCCCTTTTGGTCCATGAGATCACAGTGGGTTACCAACCCCAGAAACAGCCATTTCTGGACACCATGCCAAGTTGTGCTGCAGGCTCTACACATTTAGCAGCACCAGTGGGAACCTCCTCTGCCTGTCTGGCTCCCTGCCCTGCTCAAGCACCCATGCAGAATGGTCACTCAGAGACCCCGCTGAAGAAAACAGTCATTTTTCCTCTCCTCTGAAAGTATTTTTTGGTTTTTTTTTTCCAAGGTGAAAGTCTTCTATTTACCTAGGGCATTTTCTCTCCATCTGATAGGTTTAAGGATATCTCCCAGTTACAGTGCTCCTAGCAGAGGATACTGCTGCTGTAGTAGTTTCTAGGTCTGAGAAAAGAGCAGGAAATGCAGTAACCACACCAAAGCAGAGCTGTTATGTGTGTGATGGAGCAAAAGAGTGGCAGAATTTAATAAACAGACATGAAAAGATAAATTTTTGAGAGAAACACTTTCTGATAGTGTTTGAGCCTCCCATTTCTCCCTTACATATGTCTTAATGGGAGACAGAAGGCAGGAGGAATAAAAGGGTTAAGAACAAGGACTAAGCCTGTCAAACCAGGCAGGCTAGCTAAAACAAATGGATCCTTTCATACTAAGTTGGATTTGCCCAGTGCAATGTTTATAGTAGGGCAATAAATACACAAAAAGCCTTATTATTTTGCCAAGGAGCTAGAAATATCCTTCAGGCCAAGTCAAAGCCACTTCTTTCTTATTTGAGACTCCAGCGCAAACCGAAGTTCTCTCTCACACAGATGCACAGTTTGTTTTTCTGAACCTCAAAATAAGCTTTCAGAAAGTTGTTACTGAATAGGAGCTGAGCCAAAGACCACACACCATCTCAATCTTTCCCTGATGGCAAGCACCTCAGGAAGTGCCAGTCAGCTCTGCAGTCATGTGCTGATGTGGCACCAAAAATACTCTTCAGCCTGAGTCCTTTTCAAGAGCTTCCTCAACCACCCTTCTGTCTCTACAGTGTCGGTTTTACTCGGATTCAAGCAATAAACAAACCTAGCATTTATACCTTCGAACAATATACTTGAGGATGGCAGTCAAATCAGAAAGTTGAGAGAATTCAGCAGAATACTGCACTTGGTTTCCATACTCCTGCTTTCCCAGGAGCGTCAGCCCTTCTCACCTAAACACATACATATATTGACTCTGTAGCTGACTGAACCACACTAGCGCAGCTCACAGGACTTCACTGTGTATACAGCCTCCAGCACTCACAGGTGCACACACAGCAGGCCTGAAGGCAGCAACCATCAGAAGCTGGAACTTAAAACATCCTGAAAGCAGCAGTGTCAACAAATGTAAATACTGAATTTTCAAACAGATGCAGATTTAAGCAGTGGCACCCATTTTCAGAATTGCAGAGCAAGGTAGGTCCATCCAACTTAACTTAGCTCTCTCGGCTGGGCTGCTCTGGTTGGAGAGCTAAGCACCATCTGCTTCCTCCATTAAGGAATGAGTAGGTTCCCCTGAAAATGCCCAACAGCCAAGTTCCTTCTGGACACACATTTTCCTCCCCTGCCTGGAGAGGCAGCCTCAGGCAGCCAAGTTCCTAACATCAACATCATAAGTAAAAGCCTATGTGGCAGTTAGTCCAAACTAGCCTCTTTAGTCCTCCTAAAATGAGAGGTATGGGTATATGGGCAGACTTGAGAACCAAAAGCAGTGCTTTCTCCCTGCAAGTCACCTGGTGTCATTTATTGTAAGAAATATTATTTCAACCGGGGTAGTTCAGAGCTGGGATGTAATAATGTGAATGACCAAGCTACTGTATTTTCAACTTTTATTAAAAAAAAAGAAAGACATCACATTTACATTTCAGAATATTTTTAAACAAGGCCTTTTTGTTAAAGCTTTAGATATCTAGAAAGTGTCTACATGATTCACACTTGCATGGAGCTTTGCAAATCACACAGTAGTCACCAAACAGCTATATTGCACAAAGATCCACACAATACCACACCATTCTTAGCTTAGTCTACATTTTAAAGTGCTGTTTCATAGGATGAAACTTGTTCTGGAAAAATAAGTATCTGGATAGGCAAGTACTGCTGAACTGTATATCTGAAAGGTGATGCTTCCATTGTAGTAGAAAAAAACCTGACTGTTTTCAGTGCCTCTGACAGTGTGTTATTTAATAAGCGGGAGTAAGCACCATAGAGTACTGTAATGAATGCAACCTAAATATTCAAGTAACACCAAAAGCCAAATCATTTAAACTTGGAATGAGATAAATACAAACAGACATATCAAAAGGTAGATAAATGTTTAACATAGTGTTAGTCTCTGTCCAGTAGAATAAGTAATTGCATAGCAGAGCACATCTCGAATGTAAGGTAAAGCTATAGTAGAAAAAAAACCCTAAATTTTTAATTTCTCACTTCTATGTTCTCAAATCAGTAAAATTTAATCTTTTTTTTTTAAATAAATGAGTCTGAGAGGCTGTCTTCATTCTAAGATAGAGCGTTCAGTTTATTAATATTTCCATAAAGTAATGAAAGGCCAAAGCCTGGTGATATTGGTCCAGATGCTTATAAAGAATCCAAACGTGGAACTGTGGAGTGCTAACTGTGACAAAAACCTCTAACTTTTAGACCCATTTCAGAAACAGAGGAATCAAAAATGATACATTTGTCTGTGGAAAGAGATTTGGTCTAGGAAAAACAAACCAGAAAGTTCAACCCTGTAATCTATAGCTTTAAGCCGATACCAGGTTTGGTAGATGCACGGACAAATGGTGATAATACAATGGGAGAAGTCACAGCTACTGAAGAGAGAATCCTGTCTCCAGGGTTTATCTGACTACTGGGCTCACACACAAAAGAACATGAGTCATCTACTCAACAGAGTGTACTAACATGTAGAAGTTTTCAGTGCTTCACTAGCTAACCATGGCTTAGTAAATGACTCAGGGGAAAAAAGTGGAAGGAACAATAAATTTTAACAGCAGAAAGAGATTTGCTGCATCTCACTACAACTTAAGTTGCCCCAAAATCTGGAAAAGCAAGCACAATAATGATCACGTTCGTGTTACCTATGAAGCTACTTGGGAACATTCAGCTCTAGCAGTGACTGAAGAGCTGCAGGAGGCCCTCAGGACTAAGTGACTAGGTAAACAAGCAGATGACATTCAACATTAACAAATGCAAAATAACACACAAGGTGGAGAAACCCTGTATGTGCACAGTTGGTTTACAACTAACCATCAGGACTGCATGGAAAACACTGCAGAAGAAACTTTCTAAATGTCACCTTAATATTTGGTATCAACCAAAAAGGCAAATACGGTTTTAGGACTATGGAAAAAAGGAAAACCCAGAATTTTGTCATCCTTCACAGCAACAAAGTGTCTGTACAGAAGGCTCCTTCAGTCAGCTCAGAAGGCAAGAGTAGAAAGAAGGGCAGCAGGATGCTCACCAGTGCAGAATGACTTCCATCCAGCAAGAGGAAACATGAAGGGGAAGGCATAATGGGAAAGAAAGGCTATGATAACCATCTATTACAAAAAGAAATGACCTAAAGAATAATTAGCGAGGGACAATTTGCCATTTCTCCTGCAGGATAAAGTTTCAGAAGATATCCACTGCTTCACACCTGCTGCCTGGGACATCAAAGTGTTTCTCACACAAGCACACAATAAAGGCGTGGAATATACTTCCACACAGCCTTACTGAGGCAGAAATATTTGTAGGTGAGGCCCAGACAAGAAGTTGCCCTTGCTGGCCTTTCTAGCCCCGAAAGGGCTGTCAAGCACACCTTGGCACAGATGACATTTCTGCCAATTACCATTTCTGCCAATTTCTTCTGACAGTGGCCACCAGACAGAGGCTTAGGAGAGAGGACACTGTGAGGGATGGACTCCAGGTCAGATCAGTACAACAGTTCAGACAGCAAAGCACACAAAGGTTTTGCATTATGACCTACATTCATTAAAGTGTATTGTGATTTTCAGGTCCCTTTTCATAGCTCTACAGCTGTATACATGTACTTAGTAAGCATACTTCACACACATTCATCAAGATGCAACACTATCCCCAAAATAGAAAGCATATCCCCAAATTAGAAAGCACCAAGTATGTATTAGAAACATCCTTCACTTTAGATCCTTATTTTTCCACAACACAAGTTAACAGTGCAAGTACCCAAGTGTTTTTTATGTAGATTTCTATAAAGAGATGCAGTCCACCTTCGTGCCCAGTAAGATCATGTAACAGATCCTCCTGGAAGATACACTGAAACATATGGAAGACAGGGAGGAGATTAGAGACAGCCAACATGGGTTCACTAAGGGCAAATTGTGCCTGACTCATTTAGTGGCCTTCTGTGATGGAGTGACTGCATCAATGGGCAAGGGAAGAGCTACAAATGTCATATACCTGGACTTCTGTAAGGCCTTTGATAAGATCCCCCACAACATTCTTACCTCTAAATTTGAGAGAGATGGGTTTGATGGATGGACTGTTTGATGGAAAAGGAATTGGCTGGATGGCCACGTCCAAAGAGTTACAGTCAACAGCTCAACATCCAAGTGGAAACCAGTAATGAGTGGTGTCCCTCAAGGGTCTGTACTGGCACCAGTATTATTTACTATCTCCATTAACAACATAGTGGGATTGAGTACACACTCAGCAAGTTTGCAGATGACACCAAACTGAGAAGTTCACTTGCTAGAGGGAAGGGATGCCATCCAGAGGGACCCTGACAGGTTTGAGGAATGGGCTCATGTGAACCTCATGAGGTTCACCAAGGCCACATGCAAGGTCCTGCACTTGGGTCTGGGCAGTCCCCAGTATCAGTACAGGTTGGGGGATGGAGAGCAGCCCTGCAGAGAAGGACTTGTGGATCCTGGTGGATGAAAAATGGGACATGAACCAGCAATGTGCACTTGCAGCCCAGACAGCCAATTGTATCCTGGGGTGCTGGGTGGCCAGCAGGGCAAGGGAGGTGATTCTCCCACTCTGCTCTCCTGAGACCCCACCTGGAGTATTGTGTCCAGCTCTGGGGCCCCCAGCGCAGAGTGGGACCAGAGGAGGGCCACAAAAGTGGTCAGAGTGCTGGAACACTTCTCCTGTGAAGAAAGGCTGAGAGAGTTGGGGTTGCTCAGCCTGGAGAAGAGAAGGCTCTGGGGAGACTTCATTGCGGCCTTTCAGTATATAAAGAGGGCTTAAAAGAAAAATGGACAGAGACTTTTACCAAGGCCTGTAGTGACAGGACAAGGGGCAATGGTTTTAAACTGAAAGAGGGTAGATTTAGATTGGATATAAGGAAGAAATTTCAAACAATGAGGGTGGTGAGACCCTGGAACAGGTTGCCCAGAGAAGCTGAGATGCCCTATCCCTGCAAGTGTTCAAGGTCAGGTTGGATGGATCTTTGAGCAACCTGGTCTACTGAAAGATGTCCCTGCCCATGGCAGGGGGGATTGGACTATATGATTTTTAAAGGTCCCTTCCAACCCACGCCATTCTGTGGTTCTATGAAAAACTACTGAGTGATACAGTTTTTAACATGAGAGGAACAGAAATCTATAGAATCATAGAATCATTTAGGTCAGAAAAGACCTTCAAGATCATCAAGTCCAACCATCATCCATGCCCACTAAACCATGTTATGGAGTACCCTGTCTACGT
>JAOBAS010000072.1:22323244-22343742 GCA_025311575.1 Elanoides forficatus
GCAAGAACTATATACATCACCATGCGGCCTTAGCATGTTTTTATACTGACACGAATCAGGTGAATATATTTCACATTAGCTTTATTAATTTTTACTGAATTTTACTAATTTTTAATGAGGTTGTTGCTAATACCATGTTATTTGGGTTATTACTGTAAGAGAATTGAACCTCTCTTTCAAGTCAGTAATTTCCCTTTTGGGTCCCTAGAGGGGGAAAAAAGAAGTAGTTGTTAAACTGGGATTTTTTTTCTGTTGTGTTTTCTTGGGTTTCTTGATGGCAATTCTAAAATATTATAACTTCAGTAATATACTCTGTTACTCTCCTCCCAAGGATGACAGAGAGCAAGAGGACCTCACAAGATGCTTTGGTACCTGGCTGTTCTAGCAAATTCATAGCCCTAGGATGATAACATAGAAACCACTGGTGGCTGTTCTAGCAGTACTACAGTAAATATTTTAATTTTGTTTCATTCATGTGTGATGACATCTTCTGCTCATGGCAGACAAGGCAGTAAGCATCCTTCTTAAGCACTGTTCATTCGCTCATGTTTGTAAGAGGCAACTTTCTAGATGTTTTCAGAATTAATTTGCCAAAACCTATAGTTTGATATTAATGGATGGGTTGCCTCTTTTGGGAGGCACTTGGATGAAAGAAGAGTTCTGCCAGTAGGTGGTTAACTCCTTGTATGTCTTTGTCTCCCATTGTTTGTCCAGTTTGAGGATGCCATGTGCAAGTATTTTGCTAGCCATTGTGGATGGATTCTAAAACAATTTAAAAAATATTTCTTTTTTCTTAGATTGCTGGGGTGGGGTAGTTAGCGTCTGAAATCAATTCAAGCAACAGGTCATGCATGTTTTGATGGGGAGCAAGGAGCCTCACAAGATGCTTGGGCACCTGGCCTTTCTTGCAGATATGCAGCCCTAAGCTAGGTGCCTGTGCTTCTTAGGAAATGAACTGGGTAAAGTAAGTGGAAGTTTCATGTTTTTTTTGAAGTCAAAACTACACTGCCAAATGAGTTGTTCCATTGCGCGCGGTCCTGAAGTTTCACACTGCACTGGAATTTGTTCAGTCAAAGAACTGCCCTGGCTGATAACCAGCTCAGTAAGAAATATTTCTTTCCAGCATGGTCAGTTCATGGTTCTGGCTCCTGTTATGACTGTGTGACTTTCAGTGTTGGCACAAGACAGGGCTAAGAAACTTGAGTTTGGGATTTAGTTGTGATCCCTCTGGTTATGTCTGCTTGATTTTTAAACATGGTTCACTCCAAATGCTCTGAACTAAGAAACATCTCTAGAAGTTAATTCATGACCATAAAAATGGCATTGTTTTAAAAGGTATAAAACTACAGCAGAGGTTTTATGTAGACTCTTGGTATCTCAGCTGGTAAATGAAAGAGATTAACAAGGCTAGTGTTCTGCCTAGTTGTGTCCTGTCCAAAGGAGGTGCTTCAAATGGCATCTGGAGAAAAATAGTTACACTGTGGATACATGGCTTTTCAAATCCACCTTATCTGTACTGTGAATGTTACAAGCATCTTTTAGAATAAATAGCATGTATATGGAATTCATCCTAGCATAGTGACTGTTCACACGCATGACCTTGTATGTTAATTAACACAGCTGTAATGAGCTGTAATAATTGTAATCACCACATTTACTGTCTCCTTTCTTCTGAGATTTTTTTCTGCAACAGTACTTTCTTATATTTAATAGAACAAAACAGTGTTTATGTAGTATTAGCAGTTATTCAATGAAATCCCTTAGGTAATTTTTAAGGGTAAGTTAGGTAACAAAGACCAGACTACCTCTGAAGGAAAACTGTGCTCCTAGTAGTTCCTACCATGTGGTAGAGTCTGTAGGCTGAATTGATACTGTGTTTTAGCAAAATCTGAAACTACTAAGCAGCACAAAGGAAAGCATAGAATGGCAGGGATTCTATTGACAAGCTCTGGTTCTCCGCTGATAAACGGACCTTTGTTTGCCTGCAACAGTTCTGTCTCCAGAGATGACGGCCTTAGCCAAAAATGGATGCACTGTTCTCGCAGGTCGCAAGATGCAGTTTGGGTTAACAGCTTGACGCAGATGTTCAGAGTATGCCACTTAAGTTACTTCTCAGGAGTAGAACGTGCATTTGTTGTGCCGTCTATAAAACACAGATTTCTGTTCTGGGAGGTCCTGCGGCAGACGGGCAGGCCGTCTTAGTCTTGTCCATGTATGGTATGAGCTGGGGGTGAGACACGCGCCCCGTGGTGGGAGGCATTGGCTGTCCAAGGGACCTTCCCCCTGCTTTCCCAGAAGGAGGGGTGGTGGTGTGGGCTGCTGCATGCCTGGGAGAGTACTGTGAGAGGTAGCCAAGCCAGGACAGAGCTGTGAAGGAAAAGCTTGGCTGGTTGAATTACGACTAAAGCATACAGGGTTTGGGGGCTGCTCGGCTGTTGACCCTGTCTTTTTCCTGCTGCTGCTGGGGCAGGTTGCAAGTCGATTGTGAACTGACGAAACAGGTGACGGAACAGGCATCCGAACGTGCGAGGCAGAAAATGGAACTAGCAAGGTGTTTCAAGTGTAACAAAAAATTCTCTGAGAGTATGGAAATGGTGACAGGAAAGCCAGGGAAAGGCTACCCAAGAGAGGGAGCCAGTGAGCTGTCGATGGCTGATGCTGAGAAGCATGAGCTGTTTTTCTTTGTTTCTGACACTGAAAATATCAAATATAGTGAGATGGTCCCTGCAAATAGGATTGGTAAGAAATACTTTGGAAGGAAAGGGGAAGAAAGAAGTTAGAGAGTACTTGGATTTGTTTCAACTAGTTGTACTTAAAAATCTTGATGTAAGATTCTTGAAGGCAGCCTCAGAACTATTCTGCAGGGTTTTTTTTTTCCTGAGGTAGAAGTACCAGAAAGTGGGGAAAGACAAAATATGCTTCTTTTCTTTAAAATTGTGGTGAGATGGGGATCAGTGTGCAGACAGCCTATAACTGGCTGACTGAATATGGATTTGTTAAGAAAAAGTTGTCAAACCCATTTGGTCTTTCTCAAGTCTAGTAAGAGCAGTTAGTGGTGGAAGTGAAACAATAGATGCCTTCTGTCTTGTCTTTTTGTTAAGGCTTTTGATGTTTTATGATGCTTGTAGGCAAGCCAGAGAAACAGAGTAAGGGAGAGAGTTTGGTTTAGGGTTTTTTCAAGCTGTACTTAGAGATCATTAGATACCAATAGTTTGTTTTACAAATAAGAGACTGCATCAAATTGAAATTGGAAAGATGACCTGGGCCAGATCAGTACTATTAAGGATTAATGATCTGGATGACAAGATAATGAGTAAACTTTCTTAAATTTGAGATGACACCAAGCTAAGGAAGATTGCAGACATGGTGGGGGTTAAGATTGGAGTAAAAATTGGTGTTGACAAAGTGGAGATATGGCTTTAAAAAAATCAAGAGAGATAAAGTAGGGATAAGTACAGCATAGCCCATTTGGTGGTAAAAATACAGGATGTGTGATTGAAGAAAATCCTCTGATATTTATAGTAGGTCTCAAGTTAAACTTGAATCAACAGTATCATGCTATTATAAGACAGGACATCTGCTTTCAACTTTTCTACTCTTTTCAATTATGCTTTAAGCTGGTGCCTAGTTTTGCATGCCATCATTCATCAGGTTGGTGGATCAGTTAGAGAGAGATAAGAGCAGCTCACTGAAGATGATCAGAGATGCAGAAATGGGAATTCTCTACTCAGAAGAAGGTGGGACATCTGATGATGGGTATTAAATATGTAATGACTGTTTTTCTTATCTACTGTGATTGCAGAAAACAGGCTGTTAACTTCCTTTCTGAAGTAATGTTGTGAATTGCAGCTGAGAAGTTTTAAATTAGGAAACTTGCAGGAGAGAACAGTGAAACACTAGGACAGATCACCAACAGAGGTTGTGGCAGCCTTAAAAACAGCTTAGACACCCATCCATCAGTGATGACACCAGTAAATTTTTTTCCTGTCGTTGGTTACAGTGTTGGATAATTTTCCTTTGCAGTCCTTTCCATGGCCTCGTTTTGTGCTGTATTTCTGTGGAGTGGCGTTTTAATGACATAAGGCTCGTTCAGCTGACCTATACAATTCTGAGAATGGATTCTGCGCTACTCCTCTTTAGATTTAAAACACAACTAAAATCTCCTTGCTTTTCCTTCACCTTTTCATTCAGTTTCCCAGAACAGACTCCTACCAGCTTCCTTCACTCCAAGCTATAATGTCTCCTTTTTCTTCTCCTGAAGCTTCTCTAACTCTTATTTTCCTTTGATCCTGTAACAGCAGCTGTATACCCTGGTTCTTTTCACTGTGCCATGGTGGGAGAATAGATCATGTTTGAGAACGTAGGAGTTTAGAACAGTTTGAAGCAATATTATGCTCCTAGTGCAGAGGTTAATAATTTCTGTACTTTAAAAATGCTGGCACAACATGGTCAGTGGTACACTCCTCTGTTCTCTCTCCTTCCTTTTATGGGCTAATTTCTCCCTGCAAACATTGCCACGTTGTTTACTTCTGCAGCACTTGTCTTGTCTTGGTTTTTTTTGAGTCAGATGTGTTTTCTCTACTGTTAGAATTTAATTGCCTGTCTTCCGCTGTTTAAGAGGTTATTTGCTGAGTTTTGTAATTCGTTTCTTGTGCGTGTAGGATCATCAAGCAAATGTGCAAGACCCCATATAGTGCCATATAGACTCCAGATATGCAGAACCCAGTGGCTGTGGAGTAAATATCTCCTTGTGGGATTGTGTTTTCAATTTTACATTTACATATTGCTTTCACTCCCTTATGTTTGAGCGAAAAAATAGAAAAATAAATATCCTATAACTAGCAAATGTCAACCAATGTTCTTATGTTTTCCCAAGTCTCCATGTAGCATGAAAAAACATTGTGTGAATTCCCTTCCTGATCACAATGAGATGTTAAAGCTGAAGCCTCAATGTGAGTTTTCAAATACCAATATCAACAGTGTTGCTGCTCAGCTTTTTAACAAGTGTGTCCAGCTAATGGGCCTATTCTACATCCCATCCCGCCTCACATTATTCATGACTTGCCAAAAACATCAGCTTAGTTGCAAATGCCTCCTTTACAACTTTTGCCTTGTGCTGACAATATATTTGACACACAGAGAAGAGAGGTGTTGGGATAGTAAAAAGGAAATGGAACTTCACATTAAAAAAAAAGAACAATGTGGGTGTTACTGCATATGTTTTACATTCATTTAAAAAGTGGTTTGTAACTGTAGGTGAATACTACTAGGTACTCTAGTACTAGGGAATAAAAACAAAAAGAATGCTCTTGAAACAAAATTTTTTTTGTTAAACAATGTATTGACTATTCCAAATACACATGTAAGAAATTAATTGTTTACACATCAATTTATCAGTCTTTTTGTGAATGAATAGTATTGATGAGAATGAATGTACTTTACTAAACTGAGATTAGAACTGAGGGTCTTCTTCCCTAAGAACAGCTGCCAGGCAGATGTGTTGTTGCAGTAAGTTTGTACTTCTTCATTCTTTGTCCTTTCTTCGGGCTGTCCAGGTAGTAGTAGGTGGAAAATTGCAGCAGTTCTGAAGTTGTCCTGATTGTTACTTCAGAAGCTGTAACTTCAGTCTTGCTTTACCTCTTCTTTTAAAAGACAACATGGAAATGCTGAATGAGTCTATCAGGATGATCTGCACCTGAGATAGTAATAGCTTCTGTGTTGTTAAACCATCAAATTTAGTAACAATTGAGGGAATTGGAGAATCAAAAAATACCTGTTAAAGTATTTGTGCATGAAATGGTCTGTGAAAACGGGTAACTGTTGAGATTGTGATAAAGGTGATGAAGTCTCATGTTACTGAGTGTAAATTGATAAGAGGAACAGAAATTTCTTCTTGTGACCGTTGCTGGTTCTAGAAATTAGTATTTCAGAAAAACATGCTAAGTAAGAAGTAATACAGATGATTGTCTCCTTTCCTAGTCTACCAGACCGTTACATCTGTTAGCAAAATTTCTGGAATTGTTTTTCTGTTTTGTAAACTCAGAACATGTATCAGGGCTTAGGTGGAATGCAAAACTACTCAAATTCTCCCGCCAGCACCACATGTAGGTGAGGGCATCGTTTTAATCGTGTTTTACAGACGCAGCAGTGGACATAGTCTTCTAGTCTGGTAACCTTCAAAAGTGGTCTCTCTATTTGGGTGTTTACCTCAAGGTGATTTGTTTGTCAAAGACCATAGTGTAATACAGAGGTCTTCTCTAATATACGTTCTCTGTTACTTATGCATTCTGGATATATCAGATGGCTTTGGAACTGTAGTGAGTTACTCCTGTTGGTACAGATTGAGAAGAAGCATTTTGTACAACCTATTCCACGGGATGCATAGGGCATGCTATCTACCCATTTCTTTCCCCATCTAAAATTCTGGTAGAGGTGATCCTCTGAGCACAAGGTGTCACTCTGTGAACCTTCTGGAAGTTCTGACTGCAGATTGAGCTCAGTGGAAACCTACCTGTACTTTGTTTTGCAGTTGTTCCTGGCTGTTTTCTCAACTTTCCTCCCAAAACTTTAAATGAAGTATTGCGCCATGTAGTCTTTGTGTGATGATATAGTCTATCAGCTGTACATTTGTACTTATTTCAAGTTGTAAGAATGAGATGATAAGCTCTTATCTGAAGGTTTTTTAATTGATGGCCAATAAAACAAGTGAGCTGGAGGACAGCTTTTTTTTTTATAAGGTTTGTTGATGGATGAATTCATGTGAAGTTTCAGTATTGGTAAATGTGATGGAATTGCTCTGTCAGTTGAAGGTCTCCACATGTAAGAGAGTTGCCACAGGTCCTGTGTTACAAAGGTGAAGATGTGATTCCCTGTCCTGGTAGGACAGTGAGTTACAGAAAGTGAAGAAAATGAGCAGGCTGTCTAATGATAAACCAGAGGCTAGTTTGCCTCCAAAGGGAATGGTGTTGTTATTGGCCTAGTGCTGGCTTATCTTACTCTGTAGCGAACTTGTGTGTGGAGCTGAGTAAACAAAAACTATTCCCTTTACTATGACCAGTTTTGTGCTGGTTTAACTGCCTGCTGAGACAGCCCTGATGGAGGAAAATGTGGGGAGATGGGTAGGAGAGTGGGATCGTTGCTTTTGACAGCAGCAAGCTGACCTACTGTATCCCACATTCTTGCTTGTTTGTATGGAGAAGTAGAAAACAGAGCAAAGGAACCTGTAGACAGACTGCTTTGCGAAGCCAGAATGATGGGCAGGAAGAGGACTGGAAAGATAGAATGTCAGAGGAGAAAGCTACTTCTCATCCGGAGGGAAGCTGAGTGGCAGGGCAGAAAAGATTGGTGATTTGCAGGAAATCTTTGGTTGGCAGGAATAAATGGGGTACTTCTTTGAGGATTTTATTTGACCTCGGTCTAATCAAAGACCAGTGAAGAAATAGAGGCAAAAAGTATGTTTGTGTTTCGGTTGCATCCCGCTTTTATGGGCTCTCTCAAGTAAGAGCAGCTTTAGAATTCTGCATGCAGCACGTCTTATGAATTTAGGCTGTCGTTGCCTTTGCTAGGTCAAATCCCACACAGTGAAATTCCTGGGGGAGGGTGTGCTTAAGGTATGTGGAATTCCGTCTTGGTCTTACTTGCTTGTTTCCAAGCTTCATGAAGGCAGCGATACCAGCTGAAGCCTGCAGAGGCCATGTAGTTGAATCCCAGACATAGAAGTCTGGAGAACGCTCAGCTGCAGGGAGGGACTTCTGCTAGCATTTTCTGTGATGTGGCAGCCTTCGTTCAGACTGGATTTCTCTTTTTCTCTTTTGCGAGGGTCCACAGCTTCTTAACGAGAAAGCAAAATCAGGTATTTTGGGAAAGTACTCTTTTAGTATGAGTAGCAGATGTGAGTTGTTTGAGAAAAAAACAATTCCGAGATCATTGCCAGGATTGTTTGCCTGGAGTTGTTCTTAGAAAAGTCAAAGCTAGGGAACTGGTGTAATTCCATGATCTAAGCAGTCAGGGGGTTGACTTGCTGTGAGAGTCAGAGCAGATGGGGCACGGCGTGAGGCCCAGAAATACAGCAGTTGGGTCAGGGTCCTGCAGTGAGTGCTCTGGAGGTTGGTGGCTATGCCAGGGAACTAAATTAAACATGCTCCTACCAAGGATAAAATTGGTCTAACTCCAGTGATTCTGGTGTATATGCCATATCAGCAACTTCTTATTGCTTCATTTCCTGGGGATGCTACAGAGTGCTCCATTAAACAGGCATTTCCAGGTTAGTCCTTTTTAAATTAATTTTTCAAACAGGTCACTGTTTATGTACAGTATTGGTTGAGAAGTGACTCTGAACAGAACTGCGTGGAACAGATTTTCTTACGTTCGTTTACTTACTCTTGCTTCTAGGGAACTTGGGTGCATCTTTAATTTTTACTTTTCTTCTTCAAAGGTATTTGTGTACCTAGACTGCAAGTTGTGTAAGCAAAGATAAAATGTTTTCCAGCAAAATGACCATACCTTTTTAGTAGCTGAAAATTTAAATAGTTTTAACTAAATATATAGTTGCTCTTGGTGTTATATAGTGCCAGTAGAACCATCCTTACCAGACTTCCTTTATGAATTTGGTAGAACATAAGATGGTAAAAGAACAGGGAAATTAGTCCACCGGTTCTGTTCAGTCCTGAGAGCCAACCCCTTGCAGGTATTGTGCAGCATGCATGTATGCTCACCTAGGTAGTTCCTCATGCTGACCAGACCAATAATCAGAAGGTAAAAATGAGTACAGCAGGGCGTATGGCTGTTGTAGGAAGGAGAAAGACTATGCTACTGACCCTATTTTGGTGTCTAACAGATGTTTCACTCATTTTAAGTTTGATCTTTCATTTATGAAAAAAAAACCCAAACCCAAACCAACCAACCAACTGAAAAACCCCAAATAAAAAAAACCCAACCACCAAACACTTTTATGTTGTAATTTTTAGAGTATGCATGTATATGCTTGATTTATATGTTGACTGCCCGATATTATTATAGCATGCAGTACATATGACAGTATTTCTGTATTTAATTTCTCTTGGGGGAGAAATTCTAAATGTTTCAAATTTATATCAAGTTATAAGTTAAGCTCATTTTTCAACTGTTAGAGAAATCCTGTATTTTTAAACTGTGTTAGTAGGAATTAACAAGATGGAGTGTATAACAGTTCTTGAAAGGTTGGTGTGGTAGATAGATGGCTAAATAATTAGAATAGATTGTGACAGAATAACCTGATGTTTTCCTGTTAAAAGTACAACAGTTTCTTGTGACAGCAGAAGTTCAGCTTTACAGCTTCCTTAGCTTTCCTTGACCTGCTAGCTAACATGTCCTTAAAACTTGTTACACGGTACCTTTTTTTTTTTTTAGTATATTTTTCCAATGAAAGTGAAATTAACTCAAAGTTAAATTAAAAGATTCTGCTTAAGCAAATTCCCAGTGTTGGGGTCCTTAATTTAAAAATATTCCAGATTATGTATTTTGGAGAAAGGTTTTAGTATTATGTAGCAAGCTTGCTGAATCCAACATATCTTTCTGATTTGTGGAATGAAAAATGGTTTAGGGCCTGTATTCTTGCACTGATATCAGTTAACATGTATTTTTATGTGGAGTTTTTTACATGTTTGGGATATAGTCTATTGAGACTGTTAATAGAAAGTGATACTATGAAAAGTCCAGGTTGGTTGGTGGTTGGTTTTTTTTAATGTGAACTATTACAGTTTTGATTTTGTTGTGGTTTATGTTTTGGTTTCTTTGTTTTCTGAAGAGCTAAACTTTAACTACAATTGAAGTAATAAAGCTGACTGGTTAGATTCTGATTTCCAGTTGCGCGCCTTGGGCAAAATGGCACAAAAAGTGAAACTAAGCCTTACCAAGAGTAAAAACATCTAAATATTTTAAAATATTACAAATTATAGTATTCATAAACTTAAATAGTTTTGTAAATGTTATCTACTCCAATCCTGTGTTTTTTTTAAAAACTGTCTATTCTGTGTCTGCTAGTTGTTTTTGGTTTTTTTTTCCGGTGCTTATCAGCTTAAGGTGAGCAAGCCTGATTTGGCGTAAGACAGTGTTTAATAAAAACAGTTCTGTAACAGGGTGGCAGGTGTTCATATGTTACATGTTAGCTGGTATTTTCAGAGCATCCCAGTAGCTTTAAATGCCCAAACCTTGGGCTCTGAAAAATTCCTACCTTTGAATAGACGTGAGAATTCATTTGAAATATGTTTGGATGGATTGAGTAGGTTCTCTAACATAGAGACTTCCTGTTCCCACCTGTCTTCTGTGTGTCTGTCACCGTAAAAATGGATCCAAATTTTGTAGCAGTTAGTAGAAAGATGTCAGTTAACTCCCACAGAATAAAGAACATTTAGGTTTAAGAGCAGATGTACTGGAATTATGTACATCTCTCTGCCTGTATTGAACTGGTGTCTTAGGAGAGACTTTTTTAGACATCTCAATTTTAAAAGTTGATTCAAAATAGGTGGCTGGATTATTTTACAAATAATGTTATTTTAATTTTAAAAAAGAAGATTCTTTGCTTCTGTTATTCAGCAGTAGGGCCATATCTGCACCAGAACCCTCTGGTGTCATAATCACTGGTTGTAGAATTTTACGCTACCAAGTTTTTGGGGTTTTGGGGGTTTTTTTTGTATTACATTTCAGAATGCTTTTGAGACAATTTTCTTTTAAAGTGATTACAAGTTCCAATTAGTTGTGCTTCTCAACATGTAGATATTTACATGGAGAAACTCCTGCAGATCTACATGGGAATGTTTGTAGAATTTAAAATGAAAATGTTCTTTTTCATTTAAAAATGCTTTTGATAATGTTTGTAGTTGGAGATTGGGAAAACTCTTGTCATTTCAGACTGCATGTTGCACTCCAAGTAGATGCAACTTATTTTCAGTAGTGCTAGTGGTCCTCAGGTACTCAAGCAATCTCCAATTTATTGTTTTTTGTAATTTATTACCTCTTTTCTCATGTAGGTTCCTTTAGGCAATGTCCTCAGGCTGCAGCTGCTACAAGTTATATTCAGCTCATATTTGCATAACAGGAGAGAAAGCTTAGCACTTTGTGACTGTTGGGAACCAGATACCGATTTGTAGATGTCCTTTACGGGCTGTGCTGAGATGGAGCCTTACAGCTGTCGCAGACAGGGCAGTGTAAGGCCAGTGCCACAGCCTCCTGCCAGCCCAGCATGGTGAAACCACTCTTCTGAGCCGAGAGCAACAGACCTTTGTCCTGGAAGACCCTGGCAGAATCGCTCTGTGCTGCTTCTCGTGATACTTATTTCAAAACTAGCACTCCTCTGAGCTGATTGAGTTCCTCAGTCTGCGGTGCTGTATCGAGAACACGTGTAGACATAGCTTAATTGTGTCTGTCATACCCCTTGTAAAAATTTGAATGCTTTGTCATCCTTATTTTTCTTTGCAACACCCTTGTGAGATCAGTTTGTATTTGTTGTCTTAATTTTTAAAAATCGGGAACTGAACCATGCTAAGATTATTTATTTATTCATTGACCAGATTCAAAACTAAGAGCAAAACTTTGATCAAAATTTTAACTGCAAATATCAGTCACTTACATTTGGCCTATGCCATGTAGTTTAATTCTCTTACAATTAATTTATTTCTTGTCATAAGCGGAGATTTTATTTAATTTATTTATTTGTTGCTAGAATATATGGTCATAATATAATTATTATTATTATTACCCTTGAGTTTTACTGTAAACACCTCTGCTAAGAATTCTGTTGGGGCAGCTCTGGAATTCCTGGGTGGAACAGACTTAAGAAGCTCCACCCAATATACAACTTCTTTATGTAGAATAGATGGGCCTTGACTGTGATAATAAATTACTTGAGTGAAACTGCTAGTGCAAGAGCTTTGGATATTTCACTGTATCATGTTTTCATAGAAACCTTCTGAATGATGTTCAGATATTAGTAATGAAATAATAACACCACTAAGTTTGCTAATAGTTCACATAATACTAACATTATTACACATTTCCTTTACCTTCCTCTTACAGAAGGGTTTTGTACAACATAAAAATAAGCAACACTTAAAAGAAACCGTGACATTCATACTATTTGTGGTATGAATCAGCGTGGTGGTATTATGCAATCCAACTCAAAAAGTATTTAAGAAAAGGAGAGCAGGAAAGAAACAGTGAAGTGTGAGAGTGGCAAAGTAGTGGTAATTTTTTTTAACATTTGAAATTGGAGAAAATGGGGCACCAAGAAGACTTTGATAGTGTAGGGCAGCTGTTGCTTCAGATCTGACTGAATTGGGTTACCCACATTTTATTTAGAAAGTGAGTAGTTGCCATTTGACAAATATGTATCTGTCATCCTTCGGTTGCTGGAGAAGTTTTTTCAAGATTTTGTTTCCTTCTCTTTTCCCATGCCTCTTCTTCCCTTAAGTGAGATGGGGCTAGGTGGTAGAGGAACAGGAAGAAAAGAGGATGAAAGAGGGTCTTTTGGCTTTCCCTTTTTTTGGTGGCTGAGACTCTCTGAGCAGCAGCAGAGTGAGGCAGGCCAGAGTCTTATCAACTTTGTCTCCTACTGTTTATTAAAACTATGAGCACCTGGAAGGGAGCAGAGGTGCTTTCTCTGCTTTCTTAGGAAGATTATTTGGTCTGAGTTTGCAGTTGCAGAGTTGTGTTTGCCTAAGAACAGCAGTGGGTTTTTTAGTGGTTTACATTTTGAAAAAAGACAGCGTGACAATATCTTCAAAAAACCTCTCCCTTTTCTGAGGGCATTAGTCTCCGATGAAGCAAATGACTGAGGAAGTTCACTGAGGTGCACTTCTGCCACTGTTGGAGAATATCAGGTGTTTGTCTAATAGTCCACTTAGATTCATATCCAATTAACATCCAATACCTTCTTTCCTGTTGTTCCCCAAGTAGACTTGTTAATGGTTATTCAGCTTGCTTTATTTAGTTATCAACTTCTGAGTCATGATTTATTTTTTTATTTTTTTAACCAACTGCTACTGTTGATAATTCTTTCAAAATACTTAATCTTACCTCAGTTCTGAAAAAGAAAAAAGGCAGTGTTGGGGAACAACCCCTCAGAATATTTTCTCCTAAGACTAGTGTTATACCCCAAATTAAGCCTAAGGTATGTTCTTGAGGTTCTTGTCTTCACGTAAAATAGAAAATAGCATTGGTCATAGTGTTCCTGACCTTTTTTGCCTTTTAGGGTTACTTGCATGCATCTCTCCAAAAAGCACATTGTATAAACTTGTAAATTTTATCATATGCTGTAAGTATTTTCCATATCGATTTGGTTGCAGCTGTCTTGCCCACCTGCAGTTGGTGCCAGAGTATTTTTGATGGCACTGCCCTCCTCCCCCTTTTGTGAGTTTCCTTAAACAATTGGACCAAGCAAGCTTCTTAAGAGAGTTTTGTAGTCAGAATGTTTGGAGATAGGCTTGAAGCTAGTTAATCGAAGTAGTATTTCACTTTTCTCCTGTTTTCTTTGTCCTTTGCCTCTTTAGCTTACTGCTGTTCAGTGGCAAAAGAAGTTTCCTTGGCCTGTCCTGAGTAAAATGGAAATTTAAGCAGCCATTGATCTAGTCAGAAGAGAATTATTTGAATTCTTATTATGTCACCTTTTTTGATGATACTGTGAAGATCAGCAGCAGGATTCAGCTCTCACTTGTGTCCATCTCTGCTAGTAGAAGTGTTAATAATGGCATGAAAATAGAGGTTAACACTTAAAGAAAAATGTTACCTTCTTTTCCATAGTCTGTGTTGTAATTTCTTGCCAACTTCATAGTTCCTTTGTTGAATTAACAAAAACAATAGTTGGCTTATTGGTTTTAAATGTCTGTGCATTAATGCATTTCCAAATTAGACAGAGTTAGTATTCCTTTTCTTCTAAACTAAATTGTTGTTTTTGTCTTCTCTGTTCCCAATTCTCCTATCTTTCTTCCACTTCCATCCTTTCCCTGCCCCTATTTTCCCTCTGAAAATATCCTTAGGAATGACTTGCTGATGGTGTGCCGCCAGCTGAATATGGAGGAGTCTGTCGCGGAGATCATGCACCAGCTGGGAGCAGATGAAAGTGGAAAAATTTCCTTCCAGGATTTTAGTCAGTGCCGCATGGAACTGGTACGAGAAATCAGGAAGGAGGAAGTGGAGCTTTCTGTGAAATCGGATGACTCTTGTAAAAAGAAAGAGTTAAGGGATAGGATAGCTTCCTGGCCAACTAGCAGCAATAACAGTTTAGGTAGGTATGACTTTTAAATATCCTGTTGGTGTAATTTAACAAAACATAAATTCCAGGGTTTTGTTACCAATTCTACTGGCATCAGGATTTCCCCTAAAGGGCTTTGTGAATATGCTTTGGCATAATTTTTTTCATATATTAGAGTGCTGTTGTAACTGATACAGTCTGGTCATCAGTATGTAGACTAGAATGTGTACAGAACATCCTCTTTGGAAAACCTCTTCAAAAAGTTGCACAAGACAACTATTTTTCTTGAAAGGACAAGATCTGCAGAGCTCAGCTGGTGGCTGAAGACCCAGTGAGCTCTTTGTTGCCTCTAAAGCCCCCCAGACAGGTAGGTAGGTAGAAATACTAAAAATGAGGAGAGAGAGAATCTTAGTCTTTTGTCTTTTGGATGTAATATACTGTAGGAATGTGGACGTTCCTTGGATGCTTTAAAAATCATTCCACTTAGTTCAGGATCTGAGTGCTGGAAGTGCCTTGTGATTTAGAGAATACAAAAATTCTCCTTTCCTTTTGCCCTCCCTCCACCCAGGAAAAAAAACCCCAAACCCGAACAACGTTGCTGTGCCATCTACAGGAACATGGGATGTAAGGAGGGAATGTCTGTGTCATTGAGTCCAGTCCTTGATAGCACTGTGATTAATTGGCATTAGATCAGAAATGTTAACACCTACAAAGTGCTTCCTTTCACCCTGTAACAGATGCAAGAGAGCAGAGCACACAACTTCTGTGGTCAAAATTCCCGAAATGCAAGGTACTATGGAAAAAGCTGGGGATGTTGTCAGTGCCCTAGCTCCCTAGAGCAGCTGCATACTAGCTAAACATGACTGCTGGCCCATGATCTGGAATTGACCTACATCCATATTTCAGAAGAAGGCCATCAGCCTCTGATTGTATTTAGAGTTGTGTCCCCTCACTCAACCTTTCGTTTAGACTACATGAGCCTAGATTTTTTTAAAATACTTGTTTAATGAGAGATCTTTCATTAGTCATCCCAATAGTCTTTCTTTGCATGTGTCCTAAATTAAGTTAGGAATATCTTTTTACAGTCAAATATACTTAATGCATCTTCCTGGAGAGCTTGCTTGTCCATGATCTGGCTCCTCATGGAACTGACCTGTTGTCAGAGTCTAGTTCTCTCTGACTAGGTTCTTTTAGATATTCCAAGTGTGGAGGGTGTGCTGTTCAACATCAGATTTACTTATTTGAAGATAGTTGCTGTTACATGGGATTTCTGATTTAGTGAAGTGATACAAAACATACTGAAAACACAATACAAATATAAGTTACACATAGCAGAATATAGCAATTGAAATACACAGTTCAGTCACAGTACCAACGTGATTCCCAATGTCTCTCTGATATGCCCACCATCATGACACAGGGCATCCCCAGTCTCACTGGGAAGACATATGTGGGTTGAAGGCAGCTGAAGCCCATTGCTCTCTTTGAAATTGTTTTGTTAGTTGTTCATGTTTTTATAGTCTTTATGTTGGGCTGAGCCACATATCCACCTCCTCCCTGTTGGCCTGGCTAACTCGGGGAGACATTCACACTCTTTTAATGAACTCAAGGAGAAACGCATCACTGATTGACTCAGCTGTTGATAGCTGTTTACCTAAAGCAAAGACCGCCCTTGGGTCTGCTTGGTGTTGAGATCAAGTTGGCTTCTTTGGAAACAGCTGTGATCAGTAAAACACTGCTTTATTCCCTGAGCTTCATGGACACGTTACCCTGGCCCATCTCCTCTGAGCATTCTTCCATGGTAGGGGTTTACCAGTCAGTCACACCTGTCTTTATTTTTTCAGTAGTCAGTCTCCTAGAATGTAAAATTCAGCATGTGTTGGTTTTGGGGTTTGGTTTTGTGTTTGGGGTTTGTTTGTTTATTTATTTATTGGCAGGTGGGTTTAGCATGTTATTCTGTCTCCTAGTAACTCTGCATATGGTTTTGGCTGGTCATCTCAGGCATTCAAATTTTCCTTGTTTGCTTTGTATCCTTGGTGATTTCCTTATCCTCTTGCTTTTTAGATTGACTGCACTTCTCCCTCACCATCCCATCATCTCATGGTCATTGGCTTCTGGCTTCTCAGCATAGCAAATCTGTTTCATAGCTCTGTTTATTCTCCATCTCATCTCTTTTACTGCTTCAGTCATATTTTGCATAGAGGTATTTTGTTGTTAACATTTCCTCTGTTTATCCTTCTTTCATATATATTCTTGAATTGCAAGATGATTAACTCCGTAGTTTCTGTGCCCATTTCTCCATCACTGTCTATACTGTATCTTCATAATCCTTGGGCTCAATTGCATTTCCAGCCCATGAATCTCTTTCAGGAGCTGTATCAGACAACAGTTAAAAACCAAGATCGTGCCTAATATCTTTTTTTTATTGGATTAAGTATGGTGTGTGTTCCCTAGCTCATAAAATTATCTTCTGGCTCTGTTGCCTGTTTTTGCAATGCTGCCAGTGTTGTATTTTCCTGCAAAACAGAAAACTCTTCTGCCCTCAGACTGCTGTACAAAGTTTCCCTGTTTGCTGACCAGATTTCTAGCAACTTGGGTTTTAAAATCTTCTTTCTTAGACAGACCAGCCTAATAATTATGGTTTGTAATAATCAAGGCTAAAGACAGGTCCTAAGCTTTACCAGAGAAAGGTCTGCATTAGTCTCAAAATGTATCCGACAAAGAAATCCTTATTAATTCCTGCCACAGAAGTCATACATGAACATTCAAAATTGTTAATGTATACAATTCAATCCCTACTGCTTTCTTCTGTTTTCCAATTTCTGTTAGTTGTGCAAGAGTAATTTAATGCATTTTTAAAGTTGGTGAGTGAATTCATATTTCTTTTCATAACTTTTTTTTCAAAAGTTAAGTCCAGAAGACCTCTGAATTTCCTGCCTTGGTATATTTTGCTCTGTGCTGATGAAGCCTGACTATTTTACTGTACTGTGTTTTTAAACCTATGGGGAATTAATGTTTTTTTTGTACTTGTCCTGCCTTGACTCTTGCAGATTCTCTTTTTAATAATTAGAGAACATACGGAGATGCTCCCCTATGTGAATAAAAAACAGAGTGGTAGGAAATAATAATAATGAGCCTTTAGAATGCAACTGGTTTTTATTTGATTGTAAAAGAAAACCATTGTGGCAGCACTGTTCAAGATGTTCTACAGATTTTTTTTTCTAAAGAGTCAAGGAAACACCACTGTAATGTATTTCTGTGATATAAACACTGCACAGAGTATGAACATAATGAAAGCTGAGGAATTATACTTGCAGTCAAGCTTGAAGTAAAACCTGCATTTGCTTCCATGCCTTTCCTGTCTTTGGGGGCTCACATATGTACTCACTAGTGATCAAAGAGTTGACTGTGTTGTATTGACTGTTTGCTATTGCTTTCTAAACATTGTTTAAGACGGGAGACATCATCAAACATATAAACTTGGTGGATATTCTTTTTTTGTCTATCTTTTTTTTTTTTAATTTTTTTTCCAGAAAAAGAACACTTTTTAATACACATTGTGTTCAAAGATAGTTTGGGCTAAGATACAGGGCTTTTTTCAAGGTTAATTTCTACATAATCCGTCAGCTGCTGATAATCCTTGAAAGCTGTTGTCATCTATCCATGTGGAGTGCATAAATTACAAAATTTCAAAACTCATTTGACTGTCACTGAGTAGCAGGGGTCCTTGTGATCTGGAGCAAAGGAATCCAACCTCTTGTCATGGTCATTTTTACACTGTGAGTTTGTGTGTAATTGTGCAGAGATTACCAGTCAGCATTTTGTGCAGGCTTTTCCTGTGGCTGTTCACAATTTCTTAACAAAGAATGCAAAAACATATGCGTATATCTAAATAAAAGATTATCTTTGCTACCTATAATTTTTGCATTTCATTATAAAGAAAATAACTGGGAAAAAAGGTCCTAAGAAAAATTACATCTAAATGACTATTGAACTTCATTTCACGCGTCATTTTTTATCACTGACTTTCACGCGTCATTTTTTATCACTGACAAGGTTATTCTAATAGTTTTGCCCAACAAATGTTTCCACTCCTGTGTTTCCAGGTGGGATGCAGAAGTAAGGAAACTGGCTGACTATTTTAGTCAAGGTACAGGACTCAGGTTTATTAATACCCAGTCATACATATGCTTAGTAAGCCAAACCTGCATCCCTGTCTATGATCTTGACAATCGAATGAGTGTATAGATTTAAAAGTTTAATCTTTTATTCAATTACATGAATAAAGACATTTTTCAAGTTATTAGAATTATGCTTTTTGCTGCTTGGATATCAGCAACTGAAAGCTATTATAATGTATTGTAGCTCTTACCCTACACTATTACTGTCAATGGGAGCTTTAACAATAATTTGCAAGTAATAACCAGTAATTTTTCTATAAGTGAAATGGAATGTGAACTCTGTTAATGTTCTTCTGATATTGTTTAAAATACAATAAAAATAAATAAATAACTTTTGAAAATGTTGCTGGAGTCTTGCAGTGACCATATGCTACCTGACTAATACATCATTTCAGTAGGAAATACAGGAAGAATGTCAGTTACTGATCAAATCTGTGGGTCCTGTTTCCAGTTATGGAGACCAAAAGCCATGATGGGAAAAATAAATCTGTGTGAATCATCTAGTGAGTGATGGAAGTGGATTGCTTGGTGAATGATAGCCTATAATACAGCAGAACTACACCTCTAATGATTTAAGGCAGGAAGTTGCCTGAACAGTTGTGGCTTCTGTCAGGTTTGTCAGTGTTACATAGTTTTATAGGTCTTATATAGAAACTAGAATTAGAATTATTTATATAGTATGTTGTATAGATTTGTCTAGCTTTTTACAGGTAATTAGCAAATTGCTATTTTTCCCATGATAAAAAATAGTCTATTTCTAGTACCCATTGTTTTTGAGGATGAACAAGAAATGGTACTGTTTATTAATAAATCCTTTCTTTAGAAAGGTGAATGGTTTACTGTCCCTCTGAAAGCTGTGTGTACTTACTGATCTGATTTCATATTCTAGATAAATACTTATGAGTACCAGAGTCCATAAGCAATCTTTGGCTGTAGGTTAGTAGTTAGTAATTAATTCATAGCCAACTGCCCTGTTCTCTTTACTGAAAATAAGTCCCTTGAAAATTTGATATGATAATTTATTTACTTTGTGGATCAAGCGTGAGAGTTAGTCAAAGGAATGGTAGAAATTCAGCCTCAAATTAAACTTATTGGGAAACATGAGAGGCAGGCCAGTTGAGACTGAAAAATCATTACATTTGCTTTGCATTAATTCCATGTTTGATCTTAATTGCAAATAAATTTTTTTCAAGAAACTGATGCAGTGATTACTTTTATTTATGCTATATTTAATTTAAAACTACAGAGCTCATATGGACTCATAGGTGTGCTGCAGATTTTCTTGAGATTTATAAGCAAAGTTTCACCTTAGAGTTGTTTGACTGGAAAAGCTGTGAATATCTGCTAGGCCAAGTTTTAGTATATACAAACTTCATTAACTGTAAGTGGTTCAGTTTACTACTTTTAAATATTTGTTTGATACCACTATCTTTGTGCAAAGCAACAGAATACAGGTAATTTTTTTTTTTTTTAAGAAATGTAGAGTGCTAAGTTCTATGAGCAGCAGAATATATGAACCTGATTTCCCAGGCATTTGTAACTGACATCTGACTAATCGTATTAAAACTGCAATGTATGGTATATGTTAAACACTAGTAAATCTGTGAAGCATGCAAGTCATCCCTGCAGAATGGGTTCTCTGGTGTCTAAAGGGCAACAAATTTGGTTGAAGCTTTCGTATGGTTTGAATAATTGTAAAATGTAAGAACGGCTAATCTGCATTGGATTAGAGGCTGTTCTGAAATGGTATCCTGTCTCTTAGAGTGTTGCAAAGCAAATGGTTAGAGAAAATAATAGGAACTGGGTGAGCAAGTAATGATGCTTCCCTATTAAATTTCAGTTCAGGGACTTTGAATAGAGATAGTTGCACTTATTCACACATGCATTGCCTCTCTCCTGTAATGCTGTCTTACAGGACTGAGTCTCTGAACCCATGCTGGTCTTTAGCATTCGCCACGTCCTGCAGCCTGGAGTAGCACAGGTTACCCTTTTGTTGTATGAGGAACAAACTCTTTTTGCATTGCTTCAGTTTCCTGACCTCCTCCTTCAATGTGTGTGTGTGGTTTTTCCTCTTTTTTTTTTTTTCTTCCCCC